>JAENPR010000196.1:600000-928659 GCA_018135685.1 Themeda triandra
AAGCTTTAGCTTTGCATTTACGCCGTCTCGCTATCTAACAAGTTGTCTAGTGAGTTTTGCAAGAATTTTTATTAGGCTATTCACCCCCTCTAGCCATTTAGACCTTACAGAGGTCCATCGAGCTCTCGTACGCAAATTCGTCGAAAGCTCTTACCTGACGCGTTCGCTGTCAGTATTTGATGATCGACAACGCATCACGGGGGTTAACCAGGAGTGATTGGTGGGCTTCGGCATATGCAGAACTCGACGATAATCGTGAAGACAACAATTTATACTATTTCAGACCGCTGAATAGCGTAATACCCTATGTCCAGTTAAACGTATTGCCTTTACGTTAGGGTGTTGTGTATGATTGAATGTTACAAGGGGTGTGCGTCTACATTTCTTTATATAGTCCAGAGGACAGGACGTATTGTTCTAGTCCTAGTCAATTACAATAGAAGAGTCCTATAGTTTTATTACAGAAATTAACTTTCCTAGTAATCCGAGACTAGGCCGGTCCTTGATAGCTTGGAGATCACGCCACCTTGTCTCGCGCCTCCAAGCAGACCGTGGCCCGGCCCAGACCCATGGCTTGTAGTCGGCCCCGTGGGGAACCTTAGGATCCTGGTCCGTCACTTTTAAAAATTGAAACGAACCCAAATATAAATCACAGGCCACTATATTTCCATGCATGAAAAAAGTAAAATTTATTTCAATCCACCATAGTCATCACACCCAAGAATATATATACAACTAGTCAAAAACTTTTTTCCTCGGCGTCTAGGGCATCCTAGGCGACTCGGGGCGTTTTTCCTGTTTCATCTTCGATCTTCCATCATCGATCCCTTTTCTCGTCTCCGTTCTTCTCCTCCATCACGGCAAAGAGTACTTAGCGTCCAGATCAGTTTGCTTCCACATCCTAGTGCACCTAGCGTCCAGGTCATATTCTGCTTTGCAGCCAAAGCCCTAAATTTTTGCTAGCCTCTTCGTGTTCGGTCCTAGCTGCCCGGGGGTTTCAGATTGGATCGTTCTTCTTCTAATCATGGACAAGGTAGAAGGTCTGATGCGGAAGATGTCTTTGTCGGCAGAAGAGAAGAAGGGAGTCCGGATTAAGGATGGAGGCAGCGGCAAGAAACATGTCGATCCTCAAGTAAAAAAGATTCAGGCCATGGGGAAGTTGTTTTCTGAGAAGTTAGCTCATCCCGATTCGATTGAGCGAGGCGTTGGGGAAGATTTGGTGTCCTATGTCGGGCATTGAATGTAAGGGGCTTGGTGAAAATAAATTCCTATTTACTTTCAATCAATGAACGGGGAAGAAGAAAGCTTTGGAGGAGGGACCTTGGAACCTGTCAAAGGAGCTGCTGGTGGTGTCCGATTTAGATGAAACAAAAACTCTTAACAAAATTGAGTTCAATTTCATCCCGATCTGGGTGCAAGTGTCAAACTTGCCTTTGGGTATGATGGATTTGGAGACAGCAGAGGTGATAGGAGAGGAGATTGGTGAGTTCCTGGGAGCGGATACAGATGACGGGGGGAAGGCTGTGGGGCGTTTCTTGAGGATAAAAGTCAGGATTGATATTCGGAAGAAACTAATGCGAGGGGTCACGGTGATCGCTGATAGCAATGGTGTGGAGAGGTGGTGCCCCCTGGCATACGAATACCTCCCTGATTTTTGCTTCGTTTGTGGCATCTTGGGTCATACTGATCGGCTCTGTGAAGCGGTGTGGCCAAAGGGCAAACCAAAACCTTATGATCGTTGTTTGCGCTGCTTACCTCCAAAGAAGAAAGGTCCCATGGAAGGTAGTGGAAGAGGAAATCACTCAATGCTGCCATGGAGGGCTAACTTGGGTGGATTAGGAAGTCGAGGCGGTCTCAACGGCGGTCGGTGGGGTGGTCGGTGGAGCAAAATCGCAGTGACACTTTGTCGTGGAAAAAAGATGAGGGGGTAGATGGAGGTGGAAGTAAGGTTGTAGAGGAAAAGAAGGAATCAAGTCCTCCAAAAATTACTAAAAATATTTCTGCGATCCTTGAGATTAAAGACGCAAAGAAAAATCTAGCTGAGTCGTTGGCTGGTGTATCGATATGAATAGTGCCATGCAAATTGGTAAGGAAGGGGAGTTTGATGGAGGTGTTGCTTTACAAGATGATGTGAGGGGGAAGCCAGAGAGAAGAGGAAAATGGGTGCGTCGGCAGAATGAAGCAAGGGGAAACTCGTGACAAATTGCCATTGGTAAATGATATACCTAGCCAGGGGATAAGAAACGTAACCGGGAGGATGGTTTGCCGATGGAAGTGGATGTGACTAAGAGAGTTAGGGTGGATGATAGGGGTGATGAGAGTTTGGAAACTGAAAACAACAAATTGGCGGGGCCGGCGAACCGGTCCCGTGGACATCAATGAAGATAGCGGCGTGGAACTGCCGGGGTCTCAATAATAACCCGGCAGTTCGGGGGCTTCTGAATTTTCAGAAGTCCGAGGAAGTTGACGTCCTTTTTCTGTCTGAGACTCGTATGACAGAGAAGAGGATGAAGCGTTTAAAACAAAGCATGCATTTGGGAAACATGGTGGTGGTGGATCCGGTAGGAAAAGGGGGAGGAATTGCTGTGTTGTGGAGGAAAGGAGTTGATGTGGTAGTTCGGGACAAATCGAAAAACCACATTGACATGGTAATAAATGGTGACGATGATAGAGTGTGGCGGTTCACTGGCATCTATGGTGAGCCGAGAGCGGAAAATAAGCATGAGACATGGACACTGTTGCGTGACCTTTATAATCAATATGAGGATACGCCAATGCCATGGCTTTGTGCTGGAGATTTCAACGAAGTTTTGTTCCATCATGAAAAAGAAGGAGGAGTACCTCGGAATCAAGGTTGTTTAGATCGGTTCAGGGAAGCTTTGGAACACCGTGCTTTGCATGATCGGGTTTTTCGGGAGATGTTTTTACATGGAGAAATAAGCAACATCGTGAAAAGGATTATATTCGTGAAAGGCTGGACCGTGCAGTGGGCAATGATGCGTGGAGGGAGTGGTTTCCGTTAGTCCATGTTAAAAATGGCGACCACTTCCACTCGGATCATCGCCCGGTTGTGGTCTCTCTGGAGGGCGTACAACAAGCCAGTGTCTCGATTAGGGGGAGAGGGCTTTCAAATTTGAGGCAAGTTGGATTAGAGAGGAAAATTGTGAAGCGGTGGTTTCGAGGCATGGGCGGCGGGGATGGCTTGGGGTGGTGGAAAGGTGACTGATAGAATAAGGAGTGTGGCAGCCGATCTCTTTTCTTGGAATGTAAATGTCCTTGGTGATTTGGAGAAAAGAGCGAAGAAACCGAGGAAGGAACTGGAGAGGTGTAGGAGACAGCAACTTGATGCTAATTCTATCCAGAGGGAAGCCGTCCTTTCTTATAGGTTAAATAAAGTGGAGGAACAAATTGATATTTTTTGGAGGCAAAGAGCCCATGCGGACTGGTTAGATAAAGGAGATAAAAATACAAAATTTTTCCACAATTGGTGCTCAGAGAGGCGAAGGAGGAATAGAATAGGGAAGTTAAAAAAGGAGGATGGGGGTTGGGTGGAGAATGAAGTAGAGAAGCAGGAATTTATAACTAACCATTTTGTGCAGCTTTTCAGGGCAGGGGCAACGGGCGACACACAACGACTTCTCCAGTCAGTGTCGCCCGTAGTCACCACGGAGATGAATGATGATCTCATGCGTGATTTTTCACCCGATGAGGTTAAGAAAGCTCTAGAGTCCATTGGTGATCTCAAAGCGCCGGGACCAGATGGAATGCCGGCACTTTTCTATAAATGTTTTTGGAGTACTGTTGGCGATCAAGTGACTCAGGAGGTGTTAGCGGTGCTTAATGGCGGCGAGATGCCAGATAGCTGGAATGACACGGTGATAGCGCTGATTCCTAAGGTGAAAAATCCAGAAAAAGTTACTGATCTGCGGCCCATCAGTTTGTGCAACGTGATCTACAAATTAATTTCCAAGGTACTTGCTAATAGGCTGAAAATAATCTTGCCAGAGATTATCACTCCTAATCAAAGTGCGTTTGTGCCGGGGAGGCTTATTTCTGATAATATTCTTATTGCTTATGAGCTCACCCATTTTATGCTAAATAAAAAGAAGGGAAATAAGGGCTATGCTGCTATAAAATTGGATATGAGTAAAGCTTATGATCGTGTCGAGTGGAATTTTCTTGGCCAGATGATGGAGAGGATGGGTTTTTGTACAGCTTGGATTCGACTTATTATGAAGTGTGTTTCTTCTGTCAGCTATCAAATCAAAGTGAATGGGGTTTTGTCAGATAGTTTTGCTCCAGAGAGGGGGCTCAGACAAGGCGATCCACTGTCTCCTTATTTGTTCTTGTTGTGTGCTGAGGGTTTTTCAGCTTTGTTGTCTAGAGCTGAGGAGAATGGCCAAATTTCGGGAGTTAAAATGTGCAGGAACGCTCCTAGTATCTCTCACCTTTTATTTGCCGATGATTCTCGATTTTGATTCGAGCGAGATGGGGAGGATGCTAGCCAACTCCGAAGTATTTTGGAGTTATATGAGCAGTGCTCAGGGCAGATGATAAACAAGTCGAAGTCGGCCGTTTTATTCAGTCCTAATACATCGGAAGCTAATCGAAGAGTAGTTAAAGAAATACTTGAGGTGGAAAAGGAGACCATGAATGAGCGCTATTTAGGATTGCCAGTGCATGTGGGAAGTTCTAAGACAAGTGCTTTTGCTTATTTGAAGGATAGAATTTGGAAAAGAATTCAAGGTTGGAATGAAAGGTTTTTGTCGTGGGCAGGAAAGGAAATTTTGATCAAAGCTATTGCTCAAGCTATTCCAACTTTTTGCGATGGGCTGTTTTGATATCACCAAGACTCTATGTGATCAAATAAGTACTATGATCCGTCGATACCGGTGGAATCAACGGGAAGGGAAGCATAAAATTCATTGGATCGGTTGGGATACAATGATAAAACCTAAGAAGGAGGGTGGTCCGGGATTCCGGGATATTCATGGTTTCAATATGGCGATGCTCGTAAACAAGCATGGAGATTGCTCCATTCGCCACAATCGTTATGTGCTAGAGTTTTGAAAGCCAAATATTTTCTGAAGGGTCCCGTCACGGATGCTAAAGACCGAGGGAGTATGTCGTATACATGGAGAAGTATTCTAAGGGGTTTTGATTTGCTGAAACAGGGTCTGATTTGGCGTGTTGGCCATGGGGAAAATCTGAACATATGGTCGGATCCCCGGATACCTAGAGACATGTCCAGGAAACCGATTACTCCAAAAGGTGCAAGTTTGCTGCAGAATGTTGCTGAGCTATTCGATCCAGGCACAGGGAGCTGGGATGTTCAGTTGGTTCGTGATATATTTTGGGAAGAGGATGCCAAACTCATCCTGTCTATACCAGTACACGAAGGAATGGACAACAGAGCAGCATGGCATTTTGACAAAAAAGGTGTTTTTTCAGTTAAGAGTGCGTATAAAGTTCATAGGACAAATCTAATCATACAGAGCAGAAGTGGAGGTGCTTCATCATCTAATTCAAGTGATAATCGTGAAGATGTATGGGAGAAGATTTGGAACGTTCAGTGTGCAAATAAAGTAAAACACTTCCTATGGCGCTTTTGCTATAATAGTCATCCGCTACGTGTTAATTTGAGACGACGAAATGTTTTGATTGATACAAAGTGTGTGATATGTAATAGGATGGATGAAGATGGAGGCCACTTGTTCTTCAAGTGCAAGAAAATTGCTAAAGTATGGGAGATGCTGGATTTAGGACAAGTCAGAGAGGAGTTGGTACACAAGGAATCAGCAAGAGAAGTTATGAAAAAGATTATGGCGCTGAAAATGAACCAGTGTGTTCTATGCTGCATACTGTTATGGATGTGTTGGGCAGAACGTAATAGAGTCCGTGAAGGTGAGCAGGCACGTGATCCAGATTGCTTAGTCCATGTTATCGAGTTATAGCCGAGGAATGGCGAGAGAAAGGAGAAGCTACTGTTGTGAGACAACCAGCAGCGCGTGCTAGTTGGGAGAGGCCCCAAGGTGATCAAGTTAAAGCTAATTGCGATGGCGCTTTTGACCCAATTACGGTAATGGAGGGTGGGGATGCATCTTGCGGGATTCGATGGAGATATGATCATGGCTTTGCGAGGACGAGCTGATCCACCGATGTGTCCGATGCAAAGTGAGCCGATAGCATGCATTCGGGGTGTACAAGCGGCGATCAATGCTGGCGTGGGACATTTGGTTCTTGAAACCGATGCTGTTGAAGTAGTCTCGGCGATCTATTTCGACGCCTATGATCTCAGTCCTATGTTCAATCTTGTTGATGAGCTAAGGAGTCTCTTATCCGGGAATTTTATCTCTTGGAGTGTCCAACAACGTCCGAGGTCGTGTAATCGTGTAGCACATGAGTTGGCTAGTTTGGGTAGTATGAGTGATCCGGATGACGAACATGTTATAACCTCCATCCCGGCTAGTATCCAAGTTGTAATTGCTGATGATTCGGCACTTTCTGAGTAATGGAAATCGATATTTCCCCTCAAAAAAAAAAAAGAATATATATACAACAAAGTTTTCCACTCACAGCTAGGTCCCATGACTTCTCTAATAATCACCGTTGCTTAGCTACCCACATTCATTCGTGAGGGTACTCCTAAGGGATTGAAGACCATATCAACAGGTATTCCATCTTGCAAATAGGGCATATCTTGCCTAGACAAAATTTTGGAAATGATTCCCTTATTCCAGTGTCTTCCGGCTACTTTATCCCCAACTTTGATTTCACGTTTCTGTAAAATATATACACGAACCATTATGTCAAAGGGGTCATCGATAATGCGCCCTCTTCCACCTATAGGTAGTTTGAGAGAAGTTTCTTTTGAAGTGATACCTCAAGACCAAAAATAGCCCGTAATAATCCAGCTTCCGCGATATACGACAATTCGCTCGCTATCTGAGGCGTTAATTTACCGACTAAAATATCGCCAGTTTCTACCCAGGATCCCAACCTCACAACTCCATTTCTGTCCAAATTGCGGAGTAAATGTTCTTCTAGATGTGGTATTTGTTTAGTGATTTTTTCAGTGGAGCCTTGGCTTGTCGTATCCGTCTGAATTTCATATTTTCGGATGTGAAAAGAAGTATAAATATCCTCATATACCAAATGTTCACTAATTAGTACTGTGTCTTCAAAATTGTAACCCTCCCAGGGCATATAAGCTACTAAAACATTTTTTCCTAAATCAAGCTCCCCGCCAACTGTAGCTGCTCCCTCCGCTAAAATTTGCCCTTTTTTAATGGATTTACCCCGCAGAACCCGAGGTTTTTGGCGCATACAAATATATCTATGAGACCTCGGTACTGTGGTTGAGCTACCAGCAACTGCGGATCAAAATACTTTCCATTGAAGTGCATTATTTCTTTCATGATGAAGCGGCACAGGTCCTCGCGAATGTCCATGAGCTCTTTATTCTTTAGGCGATTATCCGTTCACTTGTATACCTGCAAAAAATAATAAGTCATCATATATTTACAACTAGCCAAAGAGAATTAATGCAACTATATGTTGTAAAAAAAAAAAGAGAATGCATATATTGTCGCATCGAGCATCTTGCGACCTCACGTATATTGTCACAACCAGGAGAAAGATAATTAAATCATCTAACTTGTTGGAAAATAATTTATTTTTCTTCGATTTTTAACTCTCACTGAAAACTAACGTACAGGTCCATGAAAAATATTAAAGAAATACTAACCGTTATAAATAACAACAATGATCTTACAAATCATTGTAAAAATTTAGGGGTACGTAGAAAAAATATTATATCAAAGACATTATTAGAATATTATAAATATTTAGGGTACATAAATAAAACACAAGATAACTAAGACCTTAGAAATAAAATGATATATAGGATAACAAAGACCTCAAAGTAAATACGATAACAAAGACCTTTCTACAGATATGCCAATGTTATCATCGAAGACTACAAACCCATTATAACACAACCGCAACAAAAACATTCTTCTAGCACAAGAGTGGGGTCTCAAAGGTGCCAGAGGATGCCGGTGATGGCTGCGAGCAACAATGGATGCGAGCAGTGATGAACACATGCCTCTGGCACCCGTCATGGACAACCCGACGACCACGTCAATTATTGGGGGCAGCCCATGCAACAATTAGGTTGCATAGGCATCACACCTAGCTTCCGCAAGCTCCGAGGTGGCTCCATTTCAAAAACATTCTTCTAGTACCTCACCTGTGCATCATCTTCCACAGAGAGACCATCTATATATATATACGTGGAATATACGTGGCCAAACACGAAAGAAGGGGATTAATTCTTGCATGCCAAACAAACAACACGGCCATCGGAGAGAGCGAGAGGCTTCGGCCATCCTTTTATAGTTATGATAAGCGGCGTGGTAGTTGGGAGAGTAGCGGTGGCAGCTGGGAGCAGCGGTGGAGATTTTGTGGTAGCTGGGATCAATGGTCGAGATTTCCAAAATGTAATACAGGCGGCTCCCATTAGCTAACCGCCGGTGCTAATTGTTTATGTACACTGGCGGTTTGGTTAAGTGAACCGCTTGTGTAAATTACATTTACGCTGGCGGTTTCCGAATTAAAACCGCTAGTGTAACATCACCAGTGTAAAATCACCGTTAACACTGGCAGTTTACATGGTGTAACCGCAAGTGTAAATCTCTTTACACATGCGGTTTTTAGCCCGGGTCCAGTGATTTCATGATTTGCAATTTTCACTGGCCTTTCACACTAACGGTGGCGATAGTTGCCAGTAGAAATAGGTCAGGAACCGCTAGTGCTGAGCTCCGCCGTACCGTACTAGCGAAGGTCAAAGAATATTGTGTATGTGTTCCATCTCATATAGGGAATTGAAGATTAAAATAGAATCATATAAGAATTGTCGAATGAATATATGAGTACTCTACTACAGTACTAAACTGTTTCATTCATCAGTTTGATATATGCAGTCACACGAACATTGCCTTCTTGTAGGCTGCGGTACATTCCTTTGTAGGCTGCGGTACATTCCTTGGGGAGCCCGGTGTCCTTGAACCGGTTCTGATCCTTGCAGTAGTCATATAGCAGATGCTCCGCTCGCACCTTCTGCAGCGCCGCTGACGCCGGTGCCTCGTCGCTGCACAATGCGACGCCAGGGAACGACGACGACGGCGCGCACGGGGTCACGCGGAGGTTGCGATAGTAGGCATAGAACGGCGCGTGTGTCCAGTCCGTCTTGACGCGGCCGCCCTGCGTCGCCCAGTCGTCGGCGTTCCACAGGCTCCCGTCCAGCCGCATGTGCCGCTGCGTCGGGAACGTCCCGCCCCGCGAATGCTCGTGCTTGTACACGCGGATTGGCGTGCCGGCGATGAGTAATTAATCTGCCAAGCAATAATCCAACGCGCACACATCTACATAACAAGCAAAAAAAAAAAAATCATTTCTAACATATAAAGACACGGACCCTGGGCGGACGCATGCGCGCGCTACCTCCAATTCTTACAACAGTAAACGGAGCACACCCTCCCACAGCCTGCCCCACGAAGCACTCCCGAACCCTCCCGAAGAAAAAAAAAACGCCCTTCGGCCTCCTCTCCACAAACACGTCCGTGCAAGCCTCTCCGCCGCTGCCGGTCCATCCCCCACCTCCGCCGCTGCTCCATTCCCTGCCTCCGTCCCCATCCCCTCCAACCTCTGCGCGGCTGCAGGTTCCCGTGCGTGCATCATGCACGTCGCCGCCGCCGCCGCCACCGCTGCCTTCGTGCGAAAGCCTAGCTCCCTCCGCCGCCGGTCCCCTGCCCCTCCCCGCGTGCTCGCCGGCGGCAAGGCAGGTGGGCCAGCCCCCTCCCTCCCATCCCTTACTCCCCTCCTCCTCCTCCTTGTAATATTCCCTAGCTAAATAAGAGCCTAGATAGCCATTAAAGCTAGTAGCTATGAAGATGAAGCCATGGAGAAAGATGGAGACGACGAGGGGATTGAGGTACTCCACCATGACCACCACCAGATCCTCCTCCTCCTCGTCCTCGGCTCCATGGCAGTGGGCTTCACCACGCGAATGTCTCCTCCCCTCTCGGCCTCCGGGCACCGGGTTGGGGCACGAATATGGTGCCTGCCTGTGCAAGAGGCCGGTGGCCCTCCATGGCCGGGGCCGACCACGCCGCCGGCACTTCTTGGGTGGAGGTGTGCCTCGGCGCACCACCGCCTCTGCTTCGTCGGCCATAGTCTCGTCGTCGTCGAGGGAGACACCAACACCAACATGATGGCGACGGGGATCTGGACGGGATTGGCGAGCGCCTCTCAATGGCGCGACTGCTCGTCGGGGCTCCAGCGGGAGACCGCGTCCTCTACGTCCGGCGGAGGCGGCATCTGGGTGGCCCCGTGTGCCACCATGATGCTGCTGATGAAAAAGCGGCGCCCTTTCCTCATCCAGCACTGCCGGCCACTGAGAAGCCATGCGGGTGGTTGTCGTTGTGGCCTAACCCACCCATGGCCGCCTCCCGGCTGCGTGAAGCCATCTGCTTCGACTCGATCGAAGGGGACGAACGGAAGGCGGTCTGGGCGGCGACGGGCGATCTTCCGAGCTCGATTCGTGGGCTCGATCCAGATTCCCTTCGTCGCTGCTACAGTGCTCCAGTGTGGGGCCAGTTTTCTGCGATGTGGAGCCCATCTTTGCGACGTGCATCGCATGCGGCTGCTCCAATGGTGTGGCAGGAAAGCCATCAACGTGGCACTTTGTGCTCCTTTCACCCTGAGGGGAAGACATGCTGATCCAGCGAGCCCCTGTGCTACTCTTCAAGCCTACTCTCTCCGTCCCAAAATAAGTGTCGTTCTTACTTCTCGAGAAATAACTACCTAATTATATATTAAAATATATTAATATTTAGGTTAAATAATTAAAGTATCATCGTAAAGATCTTTAAATCTAGTTTTTTTAACAAAACTATTTAGAGATATAAATATCGTGATATATTTTCTATAAATCGAGTCAAACTTGGCAAGACGAAAACCGAAAAACGACACTTATTTTGAGGGCCCCAAACCTCGCGTCCCGCATGATGCATCGCTGCACAACTTCAAGCAGCCTCTGGTCCTGCCATCTCTGTCTCCAGCCAGACAGCTACTTCTTTGGCGCTGGTTCGACGACTCTGCCTTCACATGGGTTTCGAGTTTGAGCTTCTTTTACCTCCGGCGACGACATCAACAATATCCTTCGGTTGCCGGAATGTTTCTTCTTCGATGGCTCCACCGACCGTTTCTTCACCGTTGCTACGCGCGGTCAGTCCATCAGATCCGGCACGTCTTTGGACGCTCACAGATCGTCGGCAGAATCGTTTTTTCCTTCGCGCCTCAGTCGACGCTGCTGTCTTCTTTTCTGGTCGCAGGACCTTTATGTAACTTGGTCTTCCTCGTAAGACCTCTATGTAATCGGTCTAATTTAATATATAATATATGTTGTTTGTCAAAAAAATCGGCTATGTCCCACCCACAGCGACACATAGATATTGGCCGGCGAGATTTGGGCATACATGGACGGATGGCAGAAGGAGCTGAAGGTAGAGGATGATGTGTGGGGACCATCTGTCGGTGAGGGAAGAAGCACCACTTACAAGCAAGGCTCACATGTCAATCGTCCATGTCAGCATCAATGTCCAACTCAACGCGCCAACATAGCAAAACGCTATGTAAAACCACTATATGGGGTTATTTGAACGGTTTGACAAAGGTGAGTGGGTTAAATATATGGTTTTATAGGTTAGGGGGTGAAGTAGTCGAGTAGCACCAGGTGAGGGGGGTATGTAGACTTTTTCCTTTTAGTATATGTGTGTGGGAAATGAGTTTTCTATTGGCTTGCGAAGGAAATTCTAGGAGATTTTCAACTCCTAAAGCATTTCAAGAATGTCTTAGGCGTGTCATAGACAAGAAGTGGTAGGTTAGCCAGCAGATGGTCATATGGTCATAATGATCTAGATTCTTATACAGTATAAACTTGATTGTATCAGTTTCACATCAAAACTTGAGTTATGTTTTAATTGTTATCTTTTGTAAGGACTTACATAATATTGATGTTGCAAAAATCATGCTCGTAGTATTGTTTTCTTTACTAATAATACAATATACATGTTCATACTTACATTATCATAGTATTATTTTTTTCATTGCAACACGCTGCATTTAACATCAAAACTTGAATTATATTTATATTCTAGTTATTCATGGATCATGAAGACGGTAGACGGGCCTAGCTACAAATTTTTTTGAACATCTTGCCACTTGAAGGATGTTTTTGTTTTGTTGACAGCACAACCCACACGTTTGAAATCATTTACGTACTTAGTGTAGAAACTATTTACCAAAAGCACCAATCCAGCAACACCGATTGGTGGTTCAGCCGTCAACATGTGAAAGGTATGTACTTTACTCCCTAAATATCTGTCACGGTTTGCATGCCCGTAAATTTAACTAAAATTATAGAAAAATATTAGCAAAATTTATATCTCTAAATAAATTTATTATAAAAATAAATTCATCTATCTAATAATATTAATTAAATACCATAAATATTAATACTTTTATATATATAGCTAGTTAAAGTTGTTTTTTTTAAGCAAAAACGACAGTTACGTGGGCGTTGAGAATTTGTTGGTCTCCCAAAGGACAACGATACCTTGTTTTGACCTTACAAGTGCTGCCGTAGTGTAGTCGTTTACTTAGACTTAAGCAGTCAATATACTGAAGTGCTACTGTATATACTGATCAAGCATGCAAATGTAGTCTTCTACGTGGCATTTGAGACTTTATTGGTCCCGCAAAGGACAAGGATACCTTAAGTAGCCAATTTACACAGTACTATATATATATATATATATATATATATATATATATATATATATATATATACACTCTAGTTACACAGTACTATATATAGTACTACTCTAGTCCCTTGTTCTTAAGTGCTGCTGTACTTTAGTCCGTTATTTAGGTTTAAGCAATCAATGCACTGAAATGCCAATGTACTCCATCTATTTCAAAATAAGTGTCGTTTTGGGTTTTCGTGCCACAAGTTTGACTTGATTTGTAGAAAAAATATGGAATATTTATATTTTCAAATAAATTTGTTAAAAAACTAGACGTAAATATCTTTCCGATTATACTAATTACTTAGCATAAATATTTATATATTTTAATATATAATTGCCGGCATTTATTTCTCGGGAAGCGAGAATGACACTTATTTTGGAACGGATGGAGTACTATAATAGTCCCTTCCTTAATTATAGACTTAATCATGCATGAGTGAACCTACAATCACTCATTAATTCGCATGATCTTATTACTTAGGCCAGTCTCAATGGAAGGTTTCACCTCACAGTTACCAAGACGTGAAACTTTAGAATGAAATAGAGCTCTCTCACAATGCATAGTTTAATGGCACGGTTTCACAAATGTTTTTCAATGCCTAGGGGATGGCGCGCGGTGGCCTCGGCTCGCGATTGGGTATTTCATGGGATGAAACGCCTCAGTGGGGATTTCATCCGGTTTCACGGCCTAGGAAACAACGCCCGCAGCGTTTCACCATGGTGAAACTCATTCCTTCTCTCTCCTCCTCGTTTCATGTAAAAAGGGTATTTCTACTGATGTGGCAACCTAATAAATGTGTATGACACTCTTCTGAAACTCGCACCGAGACCGGCCTTATACAGGACACGACTTGTAACACGTACATGGGCCCTTGGCCCCATGCGGCCACCACAAGGGGGCCTAGCGGCAGCGCCGCCGCCGTCCCCTCTTCATTTCAGGTTTAGGTCACTTATTGGATCAGACAAGCAATAAAAAACAAATATCTCTCCTACCTCTCTCTTCTCTCTCACGCGCGCAGCCACTTCTTCTCCACTTCCCACACCCGCCGCCCCCTCAACCCTAGCGCCACCACCTTCACACCGTACGCCACCGGCGCCGCCGCCGTCAACACCGCCTCTAGGGCAACCCAACACCACACTCGTGATACCACTCTTGTTGGGTGATATGTTTTACTAGTTCTAACTGTGTTAATTGGCATGAAGTAGCTGCTTGTTCCACTAAATCATCTGTAACAAATTGTAGGCAATTTCGACAAAATTCTATAATGTAAACACGAGATTTAAAATCTAGGGGTCCGACTTTTAATGCGAACCCATATGTTCTATGTAAACTTATATGTACATTTAATGCAAACATATGCGTTTTTATAACAAACTATCAGGGGCCGAACCTGGGGCAGTGGCGAAGGCGGCCAGGGGCGGTGGCGGCGGCGGCGAGGAGGCACGCGCGCGTGCTAGGGTTAGGGAGAGAGATAGAGGGCTTGAGAGCTGGAGAGCTGGGTAATGGGTTTGACCCCAATTACTTTGTTGATTGTAACGAGTACATGGTGGCTCATATTTATAGTCAAGACTTAATCTCTAAGCAACCGAGATCCTGCGGATCCTCCGTTTTCTATTTTATTTATTTCTATTTTCCTAATTTATCTCGGATGACATGGCGATCTCCGTAGACGGCGGCGGGGCTGCACCCCTGCCCCTACTTGCGCGCGCGGCACTCTCGGCCGCGAGACACGGCCGCTACGGGCGGTGTTGACGTTGCTCCTTATTAGGCCCTCCGAGTTGGCCCAATTTTTTTGCCAAATTGTGGAGTCCGGATTGCACTTGTTACAAGACTCCCCCTTCTCCAATCGGCGCGTCCTCATGACGAAATAGGAGCTAGTTGTTGATGTTGTCGCTGGTGATGAAGCGATCGTGGCAGAAGTCGATGTAGCCCAAGATGTAGAGGTGGTACATGGTACGTGTTATAGTGGTGGGAATATGTAGATGGTTGTTGATGTTGAGGAGGATGTAGCCGGGAAAGCAACCGTACATGGTTGTCGTTGCTGTATTGGAAATGAGCATGTTGTGCAGAGCAAACTCACCATTAGCGAAGGTGTTCGGCCAAATGCGAGGCTCATTGTAGTGTGGCGTTATTGATATTGAAGGCGTTGTGAGAAGGATGACTGCCAGTAGCTGATGAGTTGTTGCCCGTGGAGATGTTGGAGTGATGTAGTGCGCTGACTTGTTTACTATAAGTGTTGGAGAAGGTGCGTCTCCTATCTTAGCTGAGAAGTGAACATCTAGCTCCCATGAATTGGTTGTTGCTGTCCGTTGACGAAGAGGTGGACTT
This sequence comes from Themeda triandra, assembly GCA_018135685.1. Classification (NCBI taxonomy): domain Eukaryota; kingdom Viridiplantae; phylum Streptophyta; class Magnoliopsida; order Poales; family Poaceae; genus Themeda; species Themeda triandra. The sequence goes on from JAENPR010000196.1 coordinate 615,202, forward strand.
GGTGTAGTTTGTTGGTATATGGACAAAAGTATTCCATGTCCGTTGCCTCCTTTTTCTCTGTCAGGTGTATGTATTGAAGTATTTTTGTTGAATAAAATATTTCATACCTGATTGCTAAGGACATAGAGCTGGATAACCATTCTGGTAAATATTTTGTATTGTTAACCACGGCGAACGGCAGTCGTAGTGCGTTTGGTATTGCATCCACTTTACTGGACATGATCCAATTTGCAAATTCGGAACATGACAACAATTGTGGCTGTAGTGCTGTTGTGCTATGGAAAAAATTATAGGATAGTATTTTCAGTGTTGCCTCTGGGTGTACTGTTGAAATTGGTATCGTTGGAGGGTGCAAAAATTTTAGTTGGAATCCAAGTGTTACCTCCTGTTGTGGTGGACTGATCTGGCTGATCTGACTATTGTTGATGATCTCCTTGTAATATTTGTCCGAGTTGTTGCATCGAATAACACCCGATAGTGTATTTTCAGTGCTGTTATTAGAGGTCGGATTAATGATAATTATCAGAAGATAGCTGTTGCAGTTGTTCTGGTTTGAGCACATTGACGAGGGCGGCTTTTGTCCTGTTGTTGGCGCCTTGGAGGAATTGGGCGTTTCCAATGTTGTGTCTGGAGGTACTGGTTCATCTGTTATTAATGGAGGAACAAACTGTAGCTATGGCGTACGATTTACCTCCTGCCCTGATTTGATAACCGTGCTGGAGTTTGGCATCTCCTTGGGGTACGGGTCCTTGCTGTTGTTGTAGACGTCAAACGACAGCGTGTTGTTGTCGTTGATCTCAGTTGGGTATGGTGGCATGGGCAGTTGCTGTGTTGTTGGTGGTGTGAACAGATTTTCTGGCTGTTGTTCTTCCGTAACAGCGTTGTTGATGATGACGCGCAGATCTGAGTCCGTCTGGTCGCCCGTGCTGTTGGCGTGCGGACGTGTCAGCTGGTCGGGCTTTTAACCGAACAGCTGGGGACGTTGTTGGTGACGTCGTGCAGCAGCATGCTGCTGTCGCTGTCGTCGGGGGCGTCGGTGACGAAGGCGAGAACGCCCGGTAGCATGGCAGCGTGCTGCGGCGCTGTTGCTGGCGTGGTTGCGGTTGCCGTCGTTGTTGATGGTGATTGTAGATCCAATCTGGGTTGGATCTTGACAACGGTGGCGCCGTGGGGATGGATCTCCTCAGTGCTCGCGGCGTTGATGATGACGTTGCCGACGATGCGTGCCAGCTCGTCCTCTTTGGCCTTGAGGCGTCGATCCAAGTCGACGATTTCATCGTCAACATTGATGGTGACGTCGTTGGCGGCTTTCAGATCTGATCCAATCTGAACCGTGTTTTGTTGCTCCAGTGATAAATTTTTGAGTTGCTGAACTGCACCTGCGAGTATGGTGCGGAGGTCGTTGCAGATCTCGTCGACGTTCATCGTGGTGGTGACGGCCATGGATCGTAGCCGACTCCGGATACTAGCTATCAGGGGCCGAGCCCGGGGCGGCGGCAAGGGCGGCCAAGGGCGGTGGCCCGGGGCCGACAACGCGGTGGTGGCGGCGTGCGGCGGCGAGGGGCGGTGCGCGCGTGCTAGGGTTAGGGAGAGAGATAGAGGGCGTGAGAGCTGGAGAGCAGGGTAATGGGTTTGACCCCAATTACTTTGTTGACTGCAACAAGTACATGGTGGCTCATATTTATAATCCCGGCAAGACTTAATCTTTAAGCAACCGGAGATCCTGTGTATCCTCTGTTTCCTATTTTATTTATTTTTATTTTTCTAATTTATCTAGATGACATGGCGATCTCCGTAGACGGCGGCGGCGGGCGGGCTGCGCCCCGGCCCTCTTGCTTGCACGCGGCGCTCTCGGCCCGCGAGACGCGGCCGCTGCGATGGTGTTGACGCGTTGCTCTTGTTGAGCCCTCCAGTTGAGTATAATTTCCTTGCTAAATTGTGAAGTCCGCGTTGCACTTGTTACACAAACCCACGGGTTCGATTAGTCCGTAGGTTGGAATAGGTTAGGTTGAAACTATCTGTGAAAACTGTTTGTGAAATACAAACACCCTCTTTTCTTAAATTTATCAACCATGTTATAATATTTTTCTCTCGTAACAAAATAAAATCAGTCAGCTCAGCCGCGGAAGAAACCATCAGCCGAACGTTCCGAAAAACACAATTCGGTGAGACAAATGGGTGGTTCAGCCTTTGTTATGTTAGAGCATCTCCGAGGGTTAAGCGAGTGGAGTTTAGCATTTGAGACAATTTGCAACTCTCAAATGAAAACGGCGGCCAAAAAGTTGTGATCTCGGGTTATGCGTTGCACTTAAGCGTTGAGGGAATTTTGGGCATGCGAGAGGGACATGCGGCAAGAAAAGTCACGGGAGGGCGAGAGAAACGTGGACCGAGATATGCCAAGCCGGGACTGCTTGGCGTATATGCCAAACTCTGAGCTGTTCGAGTTAAGGAAAATCTGGCTTAAAACGAAAGCTCATTGGAGGAGTTTTTAAGAGTTTTTAAGAAGCAGAATGGTAAATCTGCTTAGTGCATAACCCTCGAGATCTGCTTATATGTGGAGTATATGCACTCTACGTGGCCGTTGTGAATTTATTAGTCCGGCGAAGGACAGCGATATTACTTAAAGTGCTGCTGTATTGTAGTTCCTTATTTAGACTTAAACAGTCAGTATACTGAAGTGCTACTTTACTCCGAACCACCAATTGGGCGGCATATATGACACGTGGTTAATACTGGAGAATAACACGTTATGCATGGGTCTCTTAGACCGTCTGCAGCGGTGTCCGGTACAGCCTCCGGTACCGGCCACGCAAGCTGAAAACAGCTGCAGCGGGATGCGCTAAAACACACGCTGGCACTACTAGTACGCCAAATATCGCGCATGGACAAGCCTGTGGCGTTCCTGAGCTACCAGCAGTGGCGGGTCCCAGCGCATGCGCCGGTGAGGGAGAGGAGGGAAGCAAAACAGGCAGCGGTGGGTCCCACGGCGGCCACTTTTTAAACTTAGGTAAAAAAAATGTTATAAATCACAAACCATAAATCCAAATTAAATCCGATCGCGACCATTAAATTCGTTTCTGATAAATACTTCAAAACTAGATCTCGTGAATATATTTAGATAAAGTGATAAGTGGCCCTATTTTGGTAGGTGAAATGGAGTATGAGATACTTGGAGGTTAGTGAGTGCGGGATAAACGTGTATGGAAAGTAAAGAATCTTGATAGACGTGGACGTATGGAGTAAGAAAATGGAGGTTCATGGCTGCGGATAGTCTTAAGGCTAGTCAAAAAATACTGTTAGGCGTTAGTGCGTCGTCCCCACCACAGCATGATCTCTGCGGCTATATAAGAGGACCTGAGCTTTCCTGCTTTCTCTGCTAGCTACATGAGCTTTCCTGCTTTCTCTGCTAGCTACATAAGCTGCATTTACGCGTGGGTACTACGACGTACAATCAGTTAATTTGGCCACCTCTCTACATTTCGCTGCGCCCGGCAGTCGATCATGTGGAGGCTCAAGGTCGCCGAGGGGGCTGGACCATGGCTCAAGTCGTCCAACAGCTTCCGCGGGCGGGCGGTGTGGGAGTTCGACCCCGAGCTGGGCACGCCGGAGGAGCGCGCTGAGGTGGAGAGGGTGCGCCGGGAGTTCACCGAGCGCCGCTTTCAAAAGAGGGAGTCCTCTGACCTTCTATTACGCATGCAGGTAACAGCTTATCCTGCTTTCCTACGTACCGTCTACCATACTTGACGCTTAGCTGGGCTTTCGAAGAATACTGTATTGGTCCGTACATCTCGTACATGTTGTACGATGCTTTAGGATCTATCAATGAGGTTGAGATGGAATGGGACTTACGGTTGCAGGAAGTGCCGAAGAGAGCAGTGCAAAAGGATGGAGATGCTCAGGGAGGGAGGTCACGCTGGGGCCGCTAAGCGCCACACTGCATCATGCCGAGCTGTCGTAGCCTGTAGCATGTGCTACTATCAGAGATGGTGGTCGAAATACCAGCGAGAACTCACAGTGCAGTACCTAGTGACAACAACGTCCCCATCCATGACAAGCGCCCAGTCACCGTGCACACCCCGCGCCAAAAGTCAAAGAGCCAGCTTTAGCACTAAGGATAGAGGCGGAGTGCTGGGTCCATTGAAATTATGAATGCTACTTTTTCATATTAGGCAATAGTAGTGCCAAGTGTAAGGCAATAATAGGTTTGAAATTAGGCAAAACAGTACCAGGAGGATATTATTTCATACCAATATTATTTCATAATGCAAACTAGTCCTAGTTCTAGTTCTATTTCATCAATGAGTTACATTTCATAATGCATGAGGATATGCTAAAACTTAATGACGATGAATACAAATTCATAGTACTTGATTAAGATAATGGTTCTGCCTAACTAAGGTAGTGTTTTGCCTAATTCATAGAAGATTATTGCCTATGATAAATCCTATTGTGTCTATACTAAATAATATTATTGTCTAATTCCTAGAAGGTTATTGCCTAATCGTAAACAAGGACCATCACTAATGTGATCAGAAAAGGCTGTAGAAATATATGCATCCATATTCACTAGATGAATGCCTTTTTCCTCAGTGAACTAGGATGACATGCTATGGCTGCTGCTATTTGTTCCTGACCACTAACCACTGCTTCCCTCTAGTAAAACAAGCCCAACGATATTTATTTAGAAGTGGCAATCATTGGACTAACCTAGATCAATTGTAGGTGGTACTGTCTCTGTCCTCATGGATGTCAAGGTGCTGCTGATCTGCATATAGCACAGGGTCATTGTCTCAGGAAAACATGGTCGTATGTAGCCTACTGACGCACATAGCTTTGGTGTACAAGTATCAACAATTGAGTAGAAATTGCCAATCAAATTCTATCATCATAGTGGAACTTCCCTACTAGTTGGAAGGAATTATTGGTTCACATCTTCCATTATTTCTGATGCTCACATCTTCCATTATTTATGATGCTCAGCTAACAACTTATCAATAAATAGCAAACCAATAGCTATGTGGAATACATGACCAGAGGTTTTACAAATGTCAAACCATTCTATTCTCTTAGAGGACATGAGCACAAAACAATATACAGAACCCATAAGTTGGACCGTTCCATCTGGAGCAGCTCTTATTAGTTGTTAGTCCTGCAATCTAGTTATGTTCAGTCCTTTAGGTAAAATCACAGTAAACCAGAATTTAGTAACGACTCCATTCTCATGAAAGTAACTAAACAGACTTCTGAGCCACTAAAATCATGTCGATCCACCTAAATATAAGCCAAAAAGTATCAATTAAACCATTGGCAGTCCCATACCTAACCAAATCTCACATACAATGCAGCAGCTATACCGAGGCATTTTATCAAACACCACTCGCCCTATCCCAGATCTAAAAACGAGGATAAATGCAAGCAAAAGAAGCCGATCCTATCTCACCATGAATAGCGTGTACCATCGCAGGAACACAGCCTTTACGCCCAGATTTGGTTCTACAGCACGTGCACGGCCCGGTGTCGCGGAAGGCGCGGGAGACCGCGGCGGCACGGCAGATGTCTCGCTGCATGGTGAGGACGAGCGCAGCCCGAGAGTGGAGGAGGTCGTCCGTGCGCAGGGTTTATGCACCGAGGACGGAGCTCGTGCCAGCGGGAGACGGCCGACGGTTGCAGCGGTGACAGGGGTGGTGGAGCTCGTCGGGGCTAGGGGCTGGCGCAACTAGATCAGGCTGCAGTGGGGGTGGGGGAGATGGAGGAGCAGTAGAGGAGGGGAGGCGCGGGGGAAGGGGGGCCAGTGCCGGAGGAGAGGTACCAGTGCCGGCGGCGGGTAGCCGCTAGGGTTAGAGACTGCGGCGAGAAAAGTGGGGACTGGAGAGGGACGGAGTGAAAGGAGGAGTTTTTTTTTTTTTTTTTTTTTTTTTTTTTTTTTTTTTTTTTTTTTTTTTTTTTGATTGAAACGGAGTGAAAGGAGGAGGTTGGGGAAGCGGCCCGCGGCTGGGATATGGTGATGTTTCTATGAAATGTCGTACAACTTGTTTTTGTTAAATAAATGCATCCGATGGTCCTCGTTCTCTCTTTGATAATAAGATATGCTTGGGTCTTTGCCGAGTGTTGCACTCGGCGAAGAAAAGCGGTGATGACGGCGGCGTCAAGTCTTTCTTAGAGTGGCGTAGCGGCACTCAGCGAGGCTTTTTAGTTTTAGTCTTGGCAGCGCCGTGGCAAGCGCTTTCTTTGGGGGCGCTGCCGTCCTCTTGAGTGCCAGTGTTGCGCTGACTTTACCCGGTTTGCCAAAGCCCCTTGCTTAGAGTGCACAGGCACTAGGCAAAGCACCGCTCTTGTAGTGATGGCTAGTCCTTTTGAACGATAGATCCGTTTCTTGTGCTCTCGCGGCTTGCCCAATGAGTTTCCTTTTACGCCTTTGTTTTGAAGCTTTTGTTGTCTTTCTCGGCTCTGGCCCGAGGCTCTCGCGTCGTCTCAGGAGGCGACTCGAAGCGCACACACCTGCCTCAGCAATGGGACCTCCCTTCGCAATAGGCCTCGGCCCGTTGCGCGGCTCCACAGCTGCGGTGGCGGCGGCCATGCTACGGGAGCTCAAGCCGCCGCCGGCACCCCCTTCTCTCGCCCTCCCGTCACTATCTCTACGGCGCGAAATAAAATGGCGTCGAGGGGGTGGCGCCGCGAGCAGGGTCGAATCCGGGTCCCTTGGGATCGGATCGGGCCCCCACTTGCGGATCAGGGTGCATGCGGGCCTTCTTAGGCGGGGCTGCGGTGCGACGTCGGGGGCCGGCTACAGTCTTTAGGGTAGCTCCGCCGAGCCATGTAGCGGCCGGAGGCCGGCTCCCGCCTCAGGGAGCCCTCCGCATGCCGAACAGAAAGCTCGCGGGCTTCTTTGAGCCTTGGTGCCGCCGGCCCAGCAGCGACCTCGCCCCGCCGCGGCTGGCGGGCCAGGGAGGCTGGCTGCGCGTGCGACGGGCCCAGGGCCTGCCGGAGAAGCGGGAGGCTGCTGGCGGCGGCGCGCTCCCCTCCTGCTTACGAGCTTCAAGTCCGGCATGGAGGACGGCCATGGCGCGCGAAGGCCGGAACGGGCGGATCTGGGTTCCGGGATGCGGATCCGGCGTCCTCCCCCCGGATCGACGGCCACAGGGCCCTTGGCCCCCCGGCGGTCGGCTATGGCGTCCCCGACGGCGTCAAGATTCAGGTCCCCGGCTCCGGATACGGGCCCGGTGGTAGAGAGGCGACGGTGCGGCTCCTGCTTGTCCGGCTCTTTAGGTCGGGCAAGTTTTGGGTGAGCCTTGATGAGTTTTAAGCTGCGACAACGGCCATCGGTAATGGCTCTCTCCGCCCACGCCGCCTCCCCCCCGGCCACCCGCCCCGCCATCGCCGTCGACGATGCGGCCCCGGTGATCATGTGGAGATCGTCGCCGCGGCCATGGGATCCACCTCGGATCGCGCCAATATGGATTTCGATCGTGGATTGAAATTCCAAGGCGAGATCGGACGCCTCTACAAACCCTTCCCGTCCGGATGGATCTTTCTTCTACTGCGACGTTCGAAGGTTCCTCTTCCCGGCAGCGGAAGAATCGGTCCGATTTGCTCTTCGGTCTTGTCTTGGGGGAATTGCGGCAAATTTTCATGTGAAATTCTGAGCAACAACCATTTCCGCTTTTCGGTGTTTTCCAAAGATGTGGGCTTTCATATCTATAGGATTAAACGTATCATTGCGTCTAGCTTTGATGTTTATTTTCATCTCTGGAATAATGGAACACCTCATTGGGAGAGGGAAAAAAGAGCCTGGGAACTAGAACAAGAAAAGGAATGGACCAAAGTCCTTTCTAAATCTGCCAAAGAGAGGCTAAGAGAAAACAATGCGTGTCGAGAAAAGGTGCACTTTGCAAAGCCTTTAATTCAATCCCACGAACCCAAGAAAACCCCAAAGATCTCGATCCCGCTGGATCATTCACTTGTCGTTTGATCCGGCCCGGTGGAAGGACCCGAGATCCATCTTCGATTCCCGATCGAGTGAGCATAACGATCATGAAACGGCGAAGAACATGGCGGCGACTCGGGAGGGCGAAGAACGGGCGGCCCGGATCGGGGTTTGATTTTGAATCAAAAGCATGATTTTCGGCACGCCGAGATGTGTCCATTGTTTAGAATTAGGCCATGACGGGCGCTTTGCGGATCTAGAATAAGATGTTCTCATTGCTTTCAATTGGGCCACATTGCCAAAAGCTTTCTGACAAGCCCGAAGCCGGTTAGTGCGGATGCCCAAGGCCAAGCCCTGCTCTGCTGAGCCTACCAATCGGTGGAGGCCCGGAGCACCTCTACCGCGACGAGGCCAATCCGGCTCCGGTTGTGGAAAGCATTGATCCTCTCGATTCCGTGCTAATCAAATCAGAGTTAAAACAAACTCGGCCGCCTACTCGGATGCTTCGCCTTCTATCCGGGTGGAACGGTTCATTCCAATCTCACCTCTTCATCCGAGAGAACACGCGGCGAAAACCCCACCCCAACTCCTGCCGCCGCCTCGCTCATCAAGGCGGCAGCGATATGGCAAACTTCCCGTCAACCCCCAAATTTACCTCAGGCCAGGGACTCAATGGCTTTGTGGTAGAGCAAGGATGGAATCGCGCGCATGGACGCATGGCACTTGGAGGCGAACCAATCGGGAACATGAAGATCACGCAATCGTCTCCATCGACCCAATGCCGGTGGACCCAGGTCAACTACGCACCACCCTCGATCATGTCTGCGACTTCCTGGAACAGCATCAGCTGGTTCGTATCGAATCTGGTTTTCTCTCACCCCTGGGTTTAGGTTTGATCAAGCTCCGTACAGTTACTCAGAGAGAACGCCTAGTCATGAACTCGCCTTTCAATATGGGTCATAATCATGTAGTTCTTTGTTGTCGGACACGATGAAGGCATCAATGCTAGAGCATGCACCTATATCGAGTACATTGGCTGCTTTTCTTAGCTTTCCCGTTAGATTTCGAAAGATTTCTATATACATGCGGCGGTTGCACCTTTTGGTCGTCTTCTTGAGTGGTATAGAGATGATAACAAATCAGTGTTGGTCCAAGCGCTTTTGCTCGGCCGGATCGAGTGCCCCTGGCTGATTGTCTCTCGTGGCACATTGCTAGGTGGTATGGGCGGGTCCCGTGCACGTCCCGGTGTACATTACGAACGGACATTTCCCCGATGCTTTCCCTGAGACGAGGATCCGGTTCCTTTTGATGGGGAACCTCACCGGAACATGGTCCTGTGGTTTTTGGACCTCACCTCCTACAACCAAATTGGCGGAATGAACACGGGGAGCTAATCCAAATTTGGGAATGTTTGGAGGCAACCACACCCAAACCCGGTAGATGACATTGTTCGACATTATGCCAATGCGAGGGGCCAATCTTTGGAGAGCGAGGTCCGACCAAATCAAAATGTTGTTCAAGATATGGATGCGAGAGAATGACCAAGAGATGGAGATGGATGATCATGAGGATGCTTGGCCAGCTTAGGACCCAGCAGTATTTGTGAATGATAATGGACTCCATAATCAAGAAAATCAGATTCCAGAGCATCCAGCTTTTCCAGGACAATGTGGATCTGAACTTGTCTGGCTCGTCAATGCAGTTTCTGAGAGCAAATGGGCCAGACATCCCAATTGACCAGGTCTTCCAAATTGATGAGGCTAGCTCTCTTTGCGAGATGCCACTAAGCCGAGAAGAGGCCTTGTCAATGCGGATGCAAGAGCAAGACACAAAGTGGGGCGGGACACGCAATCTTCCACGGAGAGGAATCCCTAGCGTTAGCGGTTACGCTCCGGCTAGTGCTATTATTCAGCAAGTTCTACCCAACAACTCACGAAAATTTGATGGAGCCGGTCTTCCCTTGAAATCGTGCAGGTGGCGAGCTTCTCACGAGATCCTAGCACTTCAAATCTTCCCTTGGTTTGATGAAGCAATTAGAGAGGCAAAAGCAAAGCAAAAGAACAAGATGAAAGTTATTGTTGATCCTATCATCATTATTGATAGCAATGGAATAATTCATGATACATTACGGGATGAAGTGAATGACATTGCTTCGATCGGAAATGTCGACCTTTGTACAAGATGTGGAATACGAGAACTCCTCAAGTGCCATCGACTCAACTCAAATGCCATCGATGCACCTCGGTTTGATCCACACGGATAGTACCAATGGCTCACTATCTATTTCAGTTTCTTCTGGGCTAATGCTGGAGTCCAGTCTTCAACTAGAGAGTAACAGTAACTCTTCCTTCAGATGCAGTCACCCAATCTGAACTCTGATGATGCAGTTGCCCAAGCAAATGGATTGGTCTCTGAAGAGGCAGACATGGAGATATTTGAATTTCAAACCCAAGATGTGAGGCCCAGCCCATCCCTAAATTTGAGTCCAGTACAGAGCCCAGGTGCCAACAAAAGGAAGAACATGTGTCTCCCAGGAGCTATCTCCTTCAGTGATGCTCGAACTCCTCTGATGCAAAGGAGTGTGAGGCGCAGTGTAAGGCTTCGTGGGGGCACTGCTGGTTATCGACTGGTCAGCATAGTTAAAGAACCCTCAAAGCGTCACAAACATTGGCTTGTAGAAATTGATCAAGTAACAGGCACGCCTGGCCCTATATCTCTGTCCACTCTGCAGGACTGGGGAGTCAAATGTGGTGTTGATCCTGAGGACCTCACCGATGAAGCGTTGATGCAGGCGCCATCCACCACCGAAGAAGTTCCCAATGAAGAAACAGAGGAATAGAGCAGCCTTGGACGCTGGAGACCAGGGAACCAAGTCTTCAGCAAGCTTTTACCCCAATTTTAATTTTAGAGTTATCAGCGCCCGTTGGGCAGTGTCAGTTATGTCTTTCAGTTTTCAGAAACTATCAGTTGTCAGTGTCAGTAAATCAGCTCTTGTTTGGGTCAGTGAACTTGTTACATCCTGCCTGTGTGTAAACATGAATGTTTTTATCCTAAAACTGGTTGAGCTTTATTTCTGCTGCCTCAGTTTTGATTATAACCTGTATGATTGTCACTTGCTCGCTCTGAATCAACATGGTCGACTTTTGGTCATTCTCCAGCTGTTTGTCCTAGAGACAACGGTCTTTTCATCCTATCAAATTGGTTTATTAAATGAATACACGTGATTGGAACATCCTTTGTTGGAATATTCGTGGAATTAATGATAAGAACAAATGGGAGGCAATTAGGCAGAAAATTGAAGAAAGCAATTCTGCTATAATTTGTTTACAAGAAACAAAACGAGAACAGTTTGACTTAAGATACATTCGAAACTTTGCACCAAGAAGATTTGATTGCTTTGACTACAGTGCTTCGGTTGGTGCCTCAGGGGGAATATTGGTTGTTTGGAGCGAGTCTATTCGGGGGTGTTGTGAGTGATAAGCAGAGTTTTGGAATCACATTGTCATTCACCAGCATGCAAAACAATGACACTTGGAATCTCACTACAGTCTATGGTCCTTGTGAGGACCCAGCAAGAACTGAGTTCATTGAATGGTTTAAAGCCCATGATATATCAGACAATGAGAACTGGATCTTCCTTGGGGATTTTAATTTTTATAGGTCATTGGAAAACAGAAATAGGCCAGGGGGAAACATTGCAGACACCCTCAACTTCAATGATGCCATAGGCCACTTGGGACTAGTGGAACTGCCTCTGAAAGGCAGAGCATATACATGGAGCAATATGCAGTCAGAGCCTTTGCTAGAGCAACTTGACTGGTTCTTCACATCTGTCAATTGGACAATAGATTTTCCAAAGACTGAAGTTCTACCTTTAGCAAGAATCACCTCAAATCATATTCCTTGCCAGATCATCATAAGTACAGTCATCCCAAGAGCCAACATTTTCAGATTTGAGAGTTTCTAGGCAGAACATGAAGGATTCATGGAAACTGTCCAAGCATCGTGGGCCTCCACTCCCACCTACCTGAATACAGCAAGAACAGTATCAAAGAAATTCAAGAACCTGAGGGCAGCATTGAAACTTTGGACCAAAAATTTGTCAAATTTGAACATCTACATTAGTAACTGCAATGCAGTCATTCAACACTTAGACTCAGTGGAAGATGCAAGAGTGCTATTCAACCCAGGAAGCAAACCTAAGGAGAATTGTCAAGAAGAAACTGCAGACTGGCTACACTTCAAAAATCTCTTTTGGAAGAAAAGATATACAGTTAACGGGATCAAATTTGGAGATGAGTGCACCAAGTTTTTCACGGTATGCAACAATTTCTTATAGAAAAAACTCAATCTCTCAACTAAAGAATGATCTGGGTATATGGGTACAGGATCATAACAGTAAGGCAGTTCTCCTATGGAACTCTAACAAGGATAGAATGGGAACAACCAATTCACCCACTATGTTTTTTGATCTAGCAAATCGATCCGGCCCGGCCCAAGATCTAGAGAATCGATTGCTCCTTTCACAAATGTAGAGATTGATGACATTGTGAGGAAGATGCCTGCAGATAAGAGCCCAGGGCCTGATGGTTATAATGGCCTTTTCCTAAAAAAATGTTGGCCTTTGATTAAAGGAGATTTTTACAATCTGTGCCATGATTTCTATAATAATGCAGTAAATTTGGAGCCAATCAACTACTCCTACATCACCCTTGTGCCAAAAAAGGACAGCCCTGAAACAGTGGATGATTTCAGGCCCATTTCCTTGATGAATATTTCTCTGAAATTGATTACAAAGATCCTAGCAGATCGACTACAGTCAAAGATCCTGTCACTTGTGCACAGAAACCAGTATGGATTTATCAGGTCAAGAACAATCCATGATTGTCTGGCATGGAGTTATGAATACATACATTAATGCCACCAATCCAAAAATGAAGTGATTATATTAAAGCTGGATTTTGCAAAAGCTTTTGATCTGAGTTGAACATTCTACAATCATTCTTATGATGACACACCTAGGTCCGCGACACTTGGATACGGTGGGTGCAAGAATATTTTAAGTTCAGCTTCTTCTTCGGTGCTACTCAATGGAGTTGGGGGAAAATTTTTCAAATGTAAAAGGGAGTAAGACAGGGGGACCCCCTGTCCCCTTTACTGTTTGTTTTGGCTGCTGAGCTGCTCCAGATTATGATCAACAGAGCATCAGACATGGGTATGCTGATCAAACCAATTCCACAGCCCAGTGATGACTTCCCAGTGGTTCAATACGCGGATGATGCTCTATTGCTCTTACAAGCAGATGCCAGGCAACTTGTATTCTTGAAAGCACTTCTAAGAACTTTTGCAGACTCAACTGGGTTGACAGTAAACTATAACAAGTCCAGCATGTATCCAATCAATGTGACTCCAGAGAAGATGACTATTCTGGCAAATACATTTGAATGTCAGGTTGGCACTTTACCTTTCACTTATTTGGGGTTGCCCATGGGAACAACCAAGCCCAGAATTGAAGATCTTTCTCCAGTGATGACCAGAGTAGAAAAAAGACTTTCTGCTTGCTCTGTATGGCTCTCATACAGTGGAAGATTGGAGATGGTGAATTCTGCCCTTACTCCCATTATGACCTATGCCATGTGTACAATAAAATTGCCTAAAGGAGCCATTGAGAATGTGGACAGAGCAAGAAAACAATGCCTATGGAGAGGCAACTCGGAGAAGAAAAAGGAGGGAACCTAGTGGCCGGCCGTGGTAATGAAACCAAAGCAAAAGGTGGATTAGGTATAATCAATCTTAGGCACTTGAGAATGATGCATTACTCATGAAGCATTTAAGCAAATTCTACAACAAAGAGGAAATCCCCCTGGGTGGAGCTCATTTGGTTCAAATATTACAATAACAAAGTTCCACATACTAGCGGGGAAGTGGGAGCATTCGGTGGAGGGATGTGATGAGATTAAATCTCTTTGTTCGGACAAATAGCAAGATGTGAAATTGGAGATGGCTCCACTGCATGTTTCTGGGATGATCTCTCGGACGAAACAATTCTCTCATAAATATCCAAGACTGGCCTCCTTTGTCGAAAAGATGGCATCTCTGTACATGAGGTGATGTAGGTGAGGACCTGGACACTTTGTTCATGCTACCACTTTCGAAGAAGCTCTGGAAGAAGCTGGAAGCCCTACAACTCCAGCTTCGGGCCTTAAATTATGATGAACAGACTACGAGATAAATGGATTCCTAGTTGGGGACCCAAATATACCTCAAGAAAATACTATAGGCACATCTTTGCTGGCCTAGAAGCTCATCCAATCTTCAGGACAATTTGGAAGGCAAAATGCACCCCAAGAATAAAAATTTTCACATGGCTAGTACTGGTGGACAGACTTAATACCAAAACGATGCTAAGAAGAAGCAATTTGCAGGTACAGGGAGGTACCATATGCATTATGTGCAACACAGGGGAGCATGAAACAATTGAACACCTATTTTTTGACTGTCCTTTTGCTCAAAACTGCTGGAACTTGTTAGGGATTGTATGGGATTCCACATTGCAACTTGAAGATAGATTGTTACAGGCAACAAATGGATTGAATATCCCCTGCTCAACAGAGGTCACTTTGATAGCAGCATGGGAGTTGTGGAAGATTCGAAATGACAAGGTGTTCCAAAGGCATAATCCAACCATAGAGAGATGGAAATTTAATTTTAAAAGTCAGTGTCGTTTACAGTCTTATAGATTGAAGGAAGACATTAGATTATCCTTCTGTGTCTGGTTAGATGCTTTCAGCTAATCACTGTATGTAAACTCTTTCTCTGTTTCTCAAAATTAATGAAAATGGCTTCCACTGTGGGGATCTCCCCCACAGTTCTTGTTGTCAAAAAAAAAGTTTTGGGTGAGCACGTGCCGTGGAGCGGGATGAGGTGTGTCGTTCGGCCACGGGCATGCCGGGGGTGGGGCGCCATGTCGAGTTCTCTTTGTAGGGACCCAACACCGACGCTGGTGCAAAGTTTGGTCGCGGGCTTGCCGGCGATGGGGGCGTGTGCCGGCGCGTCGTGATGCTCGGGGCTCGCTCTGGTCTCGGAATCGACGAGCTATTGGCCACAGGTTCGGGGGGGCTAGGCAAAAGCTTTGCACGACCTTGTCAGTGCGATCGATGGCGACGCCACTGGCGCCGTTTACCTCCTTGGAGGCGTCGATGAGGTGCTCCCCTACCCTATGTCCATAGTTTTGTCCCTCCCCTCCGGGTGAAAGCCTAGCTCTAGTTTTCTAGAGCCGATGGCGGCGGCGTTATCAACGTCGCAACCCTCTTGAGGGCGCCATTGTGGAGGGTGGTTTCCAGCACGATCCTGTCCCCTCGTTCTCCTCTCCGGCCTCTGTCGCGCCCTTGTGTTCCCTTCGCTTCCTCTTCTTCCTTGTTGTTTCCCCTATTGGATAAGTGTGGCCCTGGTTGCCTGCTGTTGCCGATGAACCGATGAGCGTTCTCCTCGGCACCTCTCGCTCCGTCGACGCTCTCCTTGATGGTGCTTAGAAAATCTTATGCGGGGTGGGGGCCACGAATGTCTTTGTATGTCTCACCATCAACACAAAAGGAGGTCGTCGTGTACGGTGATCTTGGGTTGCGTGTCTCGTCACCACTCTTAGTCCCCATTCAACTGTTCGTTCCACTCCACAATTTCGCGTCTCAAGTGGAGGGCAGCAGCGGAGCGCGTAGCTACGAGGAGTGGTGAGGGTCACAAAGGCTCCGGTGAAAACGGCGACTATGTCGCTCGGTGGTGGTGCAAAATCGGAGACTAGGTAGCGGCTCTCGGCTGGTGTCCAGACTCACCCTTGGGCTGTCTTATTGTTTCTCATCGCCCGCTAGTTTGTTGTTGGTGTTGTTTTTGTTGTATTCTCTCTCACCCCCTTTGTATCTCTCAGAAAATTTGTACGAGGATTGGCGCTTGCGCCCTTTCACCGCTCGGCTTGTTGAGCACCTGTGAATGAAAAAGTAGGTGGAAATCGTTTTGATTCTCCCCAAATTCCCTCAAAAAAAAAAGAAGCTTTTGTTGTCAGGCGCAGCTATATTACGCCCGGCCGTAATATAGACTTCCATGCCATTTTAGGTAAAATGCAATTATTATATCAATTTTTAGTAAAAATAATAATAATTTTTTTTAAATTGTAAAAATAGTAGTAACTGGCGTGCAACGAAACGTTTCCCGACGTACTAATCGCTAGCTTGTTGGCTTGCTCCCCCTGCTTCGCACCGATCCACGGCGAGGCTTCGCGACGGCGGCAAGCCACGGAAGACGCCGGCGAGGGCATCGTCCGGCAGTGCCGTGACTCCTCTCGCCATCTATTGGGTTCGTGCGTGCGATGGGACGGCGATGCTTCCTGAAACTTTAACCCAGTACCCTAACCGATCGGAAGGTGCATGGGCGTCAAGTTTGTACTATACTATTTTTCCCAACAAGCCCCGGCCCTGCTTTTATCTTGAAGTAATGCTGCCCCGGCCCAACAAAAAAAAAAAAATCGAAGTTACCCATTTACGTGGGATATTACGTACTAAAAGTACTTGTGTGCATTCTTAGCTTCAGTATAAAGTTATTACTGTCAGATGCACGACAGATGATCGCATTTCTACTTTTACTCTTCCACTTTCATGATACTCTCACTAGATTTCTTTTCTTTTCTCATATTGTTTCTCTTTCAGTTGTCTTAAGGGGTTCAGGAGCTTGTGACGATTGGAGGCTTGAAGGACATCTTTAGGCACTACCCTAGATCTCCATATCAGTGTCAATTTACACTTCCCTTCCACTCTTGGATTTTGAACCGTCACAACCAGACCAGCAGTTATGGGGGTGGGCATTACTGCCAGTTCTTACCAACCCTTAGTGATATGAAATAATGTCACTGCTGGTTCCTAGTGCCACTTGGCGGTGTCCAGATCAGCTAACACTGCTGGTTTGTGGTTCAAACTTGCTCAAATAGCACTTTCGGTTCGTGACTAAAGCTGACGGTGTTTATATTAATATTCTTTTCTTATGTATATATTTGGTTAAAGATGAGTATATTTGACTTTTTTGGAAGTGGTACGGTAGATAAAAGATACTGAGGATGTATATACGAGATTATTCATTTTTTTATAGTGTACCAGATTGTGTCCATCGTGGGCCAGAGTACGTATATGTTTAACATGAACCGGTGAGATTGAACTACACCCGAACATTGACTTACCAACATGCCAAGAATCGACAAGAAAACCAGAGACCACATGAATGCCATATTGCCATTGACATAGTTTGGCGATCAGCTTTACTATTTTGCTATACTGGTGGCAACCATACAAGGTAACATAGTTGGAAATTCTAGTGTATAGAGAACATTTGAAAGAAAATTCATGTTAACTATATAGTTGCAGATTCTGGTTCAGCAAATACTAGAAATAAAATGATGGTTGGTTATATAACTAAAACAAAGAAAATCTTGATTATCGAATCACAAATGGGCATACAATATGGTGAATAGGACTCATGCTGAACATAATTGACCTATGAAGAAAGCATTAGCATGCTGAACATAATTGACCTATGAAGAAAGCATTAGCACTCTGTTATAATTGCTCAAGTATTTGCTCAATTGTCTGCATTATTGCACTTAAACCACTAATCTTCATTAGATGAGCTCTGGCCAGTTGCATCACCATGAAGCAGATCTCCAAGCATACATGGAGTGTAAAGGAATGACTCATATATACCATTTGTATGGTTATGATAGTAACATTTTGGGCGAGAGAAGCCCAAGTATTGAATCTTGCAGGCATTCAAATGATAGGCAACCACTCCAAACCGCTGAGCCATAAAGATAACTTCCTTGAAAGGATGGAACCCAATAATGTCAAGACCCGATAATAGTAGTCCCGGCCTTCAAGGTGATTAACAGTAAATGTATCATCATTGTCGGAGTCCCACTCATAGCTCTTCTGGATAGTAGTCTTACGTTCTTCTACAATCCAAGATCCATCCGGTTGTCTAGCATTGTGATAAGGGAGTGATGCTACATAATAAGCATAGTACCCAACCTCAACTTCATACTTCAGAACCCACTCCATCTGCTCGCATGACTCACTGAGTGACCAAATCTTTAGTTGACGATGATCATCATCAACTATTCCAAAGCATATATCCTTCTGCAGTTTCCCCAAATATGGTTTTGCGCACCTAACGTTTGTTGGCGCTTCAATTATTTGATACTCACTATTTGACAATGAAAGCCTATAAAAGGTAAAATTACCATTACACAGGATGGGTATTAGTTTGATGTACTGATGTTAAATTCATCTACAACTATTTAAGTAGTATGAAATGACTAAAAAATTTAATTACAATAATGCACATGAGAATAAAATATTATGGTACTAAATGTGTGGTACCAAATGTATGATGTGGTTATGGAAATATATGAATGACATGAAAAGGGCATACGGTCTAACTTAAATATAAGAAAAAATGGGGAATATATCATTTTATTCTATTATATAGGAATCTTAAAAGATATAATAAAAAGGGAGTAGTACGTGCATTATTATTACCATGTTAGAAAATTATATATACCAAACTTATGTGCCAACAGTAAACCAATATATATGTATATTTCTATTATATTCATGTACCTTGTACCTAATATAATGTTAAAATATGAGTATTTGAGCGGTTTTTCTCTCTCCAATGCTCGTACAAATTAGAGAAATGTGAAGGAAGACAAGCACATGGCGATGAGTAAAAACAACATGAACAACATGTCCAAGCACATGGGTTTGGATCTAAAGATAAATTGTAACTCATAATATGATAATAACATGATTATATTGATTAAATAAATATTTAGAGCAGCACATGTAGTACCGTACAATTTTAAAATGAACAGTAACGCTACTGTAAAAAGATCAAACATAGAAAAGGTTGAATCATTGTGTATCCAAGATGGTCTTATTATTCTCTAATGCTCTTATTGTTCTCCATTTTATAGTTCTGATGACAAAGGCAAGGCGAAGGACCTTGCGTCATGTTTATTAAAACCAGTGCTAAAGTTGGGTTTAACTAGCTTGCCCAAGCTTCTGTTGAGTCAGACGAGTTTGTAATTCAAGTGTTCAAACTGTTCAACGGGAATGGGGAGCAACCTGTTGCATTCTTGATGGTTAGGCTCCTGAGAAACAGCAGTTTCTAGCATTCTTTTTGCTGAACCATAGCCATTCATGCATCCAGTGGTCATGGTTAACTTTATATAATCGAAACCGACCCTGGCCGTGCAGGAAATTCGGGAATTCACTTCCTATTGTCTAAATCTATGCTACCTACTGATGTACAGGAAGAGTTAAACCATATGTATTGTGGTGGTGTTAGGTGTGGACGTGAAGACCATCTTTCCATGAAGAGGTGCTCGATCGGACGCTTGGCTGGACTGCGAGTCTGCAACTATCAATCAGGCTGGGCAGCATGTCGGCCAAGGCACCCTAGCAGAGGCGGAGTTGGTGAGTGGCCGATTTTAGGAAAAAAATGTAACTTACATGGTTAATACAAGAAATAACTTTAAACTCTAAAAAAATACAAGAAATAACTTTAATATATCTTTTTATGCAAAAATGTTTTCATGATTAAATACAAATTATATAAAAGTTGAATTATGAAAACAAAACATTAGTTGTTTTCATGTCCATCTTCAAGATAGAGCCATGGCGTTAGCACGGGCATTATACTAGTTGTAATATATGCATGACACAATATTTTTTTAATTATACAGTTCTGTAAGATACAAGTGGTCAAAATGACTATCTAATAAAATAGGCATCTGCATATGGATTTGTTTGCTAGCATGCTATAAAAAGAACAAAATATGAATATCACTGGCATCCCAACCGAGGTATAGTATTGTACTATAAAATTTTATAAACTAGATTTGAAAAGAATAAAAACACATTCAGTAATGAATTTTCTAAATACTTAATAGTTTTTTTAAACAAAAAATACTTAATAATATTCCATGACTATTGTCGATATGCTCGGTCGATCATAATGAAAGTTCTATAAGTGTTCCATGAACATTAAATAAATTGATGTTGCATAGTATTAAGAAAGAAAGAGATGAAAAAAGTTTCATGAGAATAAACTTGTTTACACTACTTATACTTGTGAGTTTTGAAAAAAGGGATATAATAAAACTTCTATTAAAACTGGCCTACTCAATCTGGCAATCATTGGATGAGACAAAAAAAATACATACCTTGCTACAAAAGAACCTCGGCAATGGACATAGAGGGATCCATGATGATAGATGGCATATCGTCTACGTGGCCCATAAATCGTTGGTCTCTCTCTATCCAATCTCATTTTCTCAACTGTCCCCGCTGACATGCCTTGCCGAACAAAAGCCCTCTCCTCCCAATGGCCGGTCCTCGACGAGAACACCTGAAGTGTCCACGGTGTTGGCGGCCATTCCATCAAGCGCCATGGATCGATATCACGTTCCAGGTCCTCATCCACAGACGACGGCAATTGCTGAATCTCCTCGTCCTGGTACACCACCTCTGCCTCTTCCTCGTCACCAACTTCTGTGCCGCCGTCTGCCATTGCAAAGAACCAGTCCAGGCAGAATGGGTCGTCTTTCTCATCCTCCCACATCTGTGCGCGCCGCTCCTTCTCCTTCTTCCTGCGGTCCTCAGGCAATGGCGCGTTTGGCACGACAGGGATCAAGACAACTTGAAAGTGTGGTGATTCCGCCGGATCAAACGCAATGTAGGCACCGGCATAATGGTAGTATCTGAAATCTGCGACTTGAGGTTTGGGAAGTAGTGTCCACCGAGATGTCGCCGGGTTGCAGACGCAGAGCTTGCTGCCCCACTCCATGTCGCAGAGGAGCAGGCCGTTGCAGTGGTCCATGACCGACCACCAGTCTTCACGGCAGTCGATGGGCAAGAAGCTGAGCATGCCATCTATTCTAGGGATCGTCGACGTCGACGACGACGGCGGGCAGGGACGGGCTAGGTGGTGCGGCCGGTCGTGGTCGACGTAGTTTATGAAGACTCCGCGCACCGAGTGCGGCAGAAGATGTGGGGGCAGCAGCTTGCGGGCGTCCACAATGTCGCGCCACGCCTTACAGACGCACCGAACTACAGCGAGGCTTCGCCACGGCAAGCCACGGAAGACGCCGGCGAGGGCGTCGTCCAGCAGTGCCGCCGGTTCAGTCGCCGCCATCCGATCTAATGGGTTCGTGCGTGCGACGGCCGATGGGACGTACGGCGCTGCTTCCTTAAACAGAACCCTAATTTAGGTTTATAGAGATTGTTTGTTTAGGTTCTTTTTTACCCGATCGGAAGGTTCATGATCTGTTCCTGTCGATCTGAGTGTGGTCGTCAAGTTTGTACCACTATTTTCCCAACAAGGCCCGGCTTTTATCTTGAAGTAATGCTGGCCCGGCCCAATAAAAAGATCAAAAATCAAAATTGCCCAAAAGAAAATTGCTTGTGTCATTATTGCTAAAAAAATAATTGTGTGATCATTCTTAGCTTCAGTATGATGTTATTGTCAGATGCACAACAGGAGGATGGCATTTTTGCTAAAGTAATGTTTTATTACTTTTGGACTTTCATGATACTTAGTGCATTTCTCACGACTGGAGACTCGAAGGACATTTTTTAAGTCACCATGGAACGAATAGTCTTCACGAGGATAATTTTCCACTAGTACCAATGAGGCTCGGAACGGAGAAACGAGAAAGCTGCTTAATTACATAATCCCTTCTGGCATATCAAGAAAGGAGAAAGCGAGAAAAGAACACGAAAACCAACAATATACTACATGGCAATCATCTTAATGATTGCATTTTCATGATCAAGACTTCATCCGTTTTGGTGGTTGGATTTCCATCATCTTATCACGTCGATTTTCTTTTTTTATTTTTTGGCTCCTGTAGATTTCCATTCACAGCTCATTCATTTTATTTTCTCTATCAACTGCAATCCACAGTCCATGACAGCGCGAGATCCGGCAAATTATGACTGGATATTAGAGTGGATGGTTGAGTATCCAGCGGCTGAACATGGCAAAACACCTCTCTGCCTCATACTCCGGTGCCGTGTGCCCACCACCCTGCAATTCCAATGCCAATCCATTCCAGTTGCTGACAAGCTAAAGGTACCTGATGATTATAAACCTGACATCAATAGACCAAATGTGCATTGCGTGCTTGAGAAAGTACTTTGATTGTCGCGAACGTCATGTTGTTGGAGTAACTTATCGTGAACCGGCAGAATAAGAAAATAGAAGGTTTGGCAACAATCAGATAAAAAAAAAACAATCTAAAGAGGGTGAAGAGGGGGCAGCAAGATTAAATACCCACCCGGCGGCGGCGGCGGCGGCCCGGGTCGCCGGATTGGGTTCTTGGGCAGCCAGGTCCGGAGCTTCGGCGCTAGAATCCGGCACTCACCCGAGGGCTGGCGACGGCGGCAGTTAGCCAAGGCGGAGGTGGCGGCGCCAGCAAGGTGTGTCGACACCGGTGCTCCTCTGCCGGTTCTGACGCTCCTGGGCAAGGGGCGGCGCCCACAGTATGGAGCATGTCGGTGCTGCCTGCCCAGCTTTCGGGATCTGATAGTTGGCGGCCTTCGTGGTCGGATCCAGCGATGGACCATGCGAACACATGGCTTTTCCATAGCCATTGTCTAGCAGTTTTTGTACCAAGTGATTATCAACATGTCAAAACAAGTGGTGTGTGTGCGTGTGTCTTACTAACCGTGGCACGCGGCTTCGTGTCAAAACAACGGTGTCTCTTGGCTTGTGTTGTACAGGTGTCGAGCTTGGAGATGGTGGTCGACGGTGCGTTGAAGGTCAAGTAGGGCGTGACGTGCTGACGGGCCGGGTGCGGTGAAGGGCGGACGTGAGGCTTGGACCGAGGGACCTTGAAGCCGGACGACCAGCCGTGGTGGCTGACAGCCGGGACATCGACAAGTGCAAGTGTACACGGCAGGGGACGCGTACGGGCTACGCTACTCGCGGACGGTTTGATCGTTTTCGCCTCAAAACCATTGACGACAGGTTTCCCGGGTTTGTTCCTCAAAACCTAGGTGGAGGTCCCGATGCGGACGGACGACACGTGGCGGCATCGGGGAGATCGCGTGGAAGCGAGGCTACAGGTGAGGAGGCGCAGTGGCCGTCAGATCAAGTGAAGCTTGGGTTGGTCCCTTATGTCCCTGGTGTAAGGTCCTAGATGGCTGAGGGGGGTGAATAGCCTATAAAAATTTCTACAAACTCACTAAGCAAACTCCGTTAGTATGACAAACGGCGGAATGTGAGTTATGCTTAGCTTACTCGGTGTTGCAAGCCTCCTATCCAACAATTCTAGTGGTTTGATCAAGTGATCACACAAACAACCAAAAGGCCGAGATAACACTACACAAGAAAGGCTCTCGGTGAACCACAAGCAATTCTAGAATTGTAATGCAAGAGAGGGAAGGAGCTTGTTATACCAACGTGTCGAGTCAAGGTTACCAATCACCAAGAAGATGAACAATCAATCACAATTAGCAACACACAATAGATGACGATCAATCATCGAGAGACAAGATGAACACAATGATTTATCCCCGGATTTTCACTTGGGCACCGCCAAGCTACGTCACTTGTTGTGTCGACCAACACCTAGATGGTCCTTTGGTGTGACCCTCAAGCCACTTGCCCCGCAAGGCACTTCCCCGTGAGGAAACCACAAGGCACCACTCTCAAGTGAGGTATTCAACGACACGCGCAATCCAATAGAGTTACTCTTCGCGATCCCCGCGAGGTGAGCACAAACCTCTCACAAATCAACCGGAGGTGGCCAAGAACAATCACCTTCTCTTGCCAACGCCTCCAACAATCTCCAAGCCGGCTAGGAGCGGTACTTTCCAAGAGTAACAAGAAATCCACCGGTGAAACCACCCACAAGTGCCACTACATGCCCTCAAGCAATGCAAATGCACTTTGGGATCACTCAATCTCACTTCGGATGATCAACCAAGCAAGGGAGATGAGTGGGAGGAGTTTTTCACAGCTCAATAGAGAGTCAAGAGAGGGAACCAAGCCCCGACCACCCTGTTGGCGGTCCTTAACGATGATTTTACACCGCCAATTTTAGATTAAAAAGGGAGAATTATATACTTTTATACACATATACCTTTGCTACTAACCCAATTCCACTTGTACTCGAAGAATCATCATGTTGCAGGAAATACATCAAGTACAGGGGAATTGGTATAAAGAAAATACGCTTTCCAACAAGGTGTAAAAGAGGGACAAGGAGAAAAGCCCACCTACCTGACAATTTGGGCCAAACCACTGACATGGGAGTGGCCTAGCCCAAGCACCAAATCAGGGTCGAGTTCGTTTTTGGACTGCACGGACACGTCCGGATAAAACGAACGCCCCGGATGCATCCGGACTCCGAATTGCACAAAATACCCACTGTTTCGAAGCTAACTAAAAGGCCCACAGGCTGGTGGCAAAAGATGGGGCCAAGGCGGCCCACACTGGGTGCGCCCGTGCTCAAGGCGCGGGCGCGCCTGGCCTGGCGCTAAACGGGACCAACTTTGGTCGGTTGGTCCATGACGATGCCCTGAGGTCGGTTTCGGTGGGGATCTGTACATGAAAAGTGTGAAACTGCCTATGGAGGTCGGTTTCGATCTTTCCATGTGGGGATGAAACATTTCCAAAGAGCCCCCTCCTCTCCATCTATAAAAGGAGGCTCTCTCCCCCTCACATAAGATCAAGACACCACACAAGAGCCAAGAGCCTATCTCTCCCTCACTTGTATCTTCTTCTTTAGTAGTTTTAGTTATGTAGTTGGAGCAAGGCAAGCCTCGTTGGAGAGCTTGAACCTTTAGGAGGATCTCGGAATGAATAATATCAAGGTCTCTCTTATATGTTCTCGTTCTAGATGTTCTTGTTCTTAGATGTTCTTATTCTAGATGTTCTTGTTCTTAAATGTTCTTAGTTGTTCTTGTTCCTAGTTTTATTAGTATAGTTATGTTGTAGAACTAGAGCATAGTTCTTATGATATGGTCTTGGCATATGAACTAGAATATAGTTTTCATGTCTTGATCTTATCATATAGAACCTAATGTTTAACATCAAGTGCATGCATGTTTAGACATAGGGCTAGGTTGCGATGTTGGCTTTCGGGTTCGTCGTCCGTCCCCATGGCGGAAGCTCTAGTAAGAGGACCCCTGATAGAGACGGGAGCTCCTGGCCACCGCTAGAGTTGTAGCAACTAGCATAGATGTGGTGTCTAGGCTAGAACCTACTTTCGTTTGCCTCGTAGTCCACGGTTGAGGTGGTAGGCGACAGGTGGTGACAGCCCTGTCCGTCCCGTGTAATCCCCCACGTCCGGCTACGGCGTAGAGCTACAGGCCGGCATCACCTGGCAGACCAGGTGCGATCCGGTGCCCGAAGTAAGTTAATAATGGCTAGACTATCTTAACTTAGAACCTCACTAACAAGCATGTGTTTGTGTGATTGTCCGTTGTCCTGACTCGGTTGTTTAGGAATGCCTGCTCCAGTCTAGGTTTCTTTGTTCTTTCTTTTACTTTATCCTTGAGTTGGCTCAAGTGTGTGTGTCAGTTATCAAAATACTTATCTTGCTTTACCCCAGTTATGAGTATTGGTCTGCTATGCAATCTTGTTATCTTGGTCATGTCCATATTAGACTCTTTTATACCATGCCTTCCTTTGGGAAAATATAAATAACGATACCCTGAATACTTCCGGATAAAATGCTACAACGGTATTTCCGTGCGCTTGCGGACTTGTTCTGTAATCGTTACAGAATACCAACTAGTGTTTCTTGGTATCGTTGCTAGGATATACCAATTCTAGTGATGACGTTAAGAAATGCCAACAGAGGCCCAAGAGGAACTCGAGGAGAAGAGAAAGGAGGTGGCCGACCTCATTTCTCAGCTTGGTGCCGCCGTGGAGGAGGCCGCCGAGGCGGAGCAGGCGCGGCAGGTGCAGGTGGATGCGTTGCTGATGTAGCGCGAAGCCGCCGACAACAAGGTGGCCAGTGAGTTGCGGTTCTCCTCTTTATTTTGTTTCGTTTTCTTATCTTGAATCTTGATTGAATCCTCGTGTCTGTTTCGCAGATCTCACTGTGCGCTTTGAAGCGCCGCAGAGGCCGGCAATACCGCCGCGGCTGCGGTGAACGCCTAGGGCGGCACCGTGGCCGAGAGGTTGGCGGCCATCCCCGCCAGTCGATGAGGTGGCGCTCCATGGCGTCCGCTATGGTGCCTCCACCGTCTTCGCCGCCGTCAACGTCGTAACTGGGGTTGACATGTGTGGCCACGACCTGACCACGCCGGCGGTGATCACCGCCATGGAGGATGACGTCGTCGAGTTCACGGCGGCGGCGGAGGTCATCGTCGACGCCACCCCAGCCGACTTTATCGTTGGCAAGTTATTTGGGGAGGAGTAGATTGCCTTAGGACACAATCTGCCTCCCTATGTAAAAATATTTTGTTTCTGATGAATGAAATCTTTGTTCAATATCTGTGGCAAGGTCCATCGAGGCCTTTTTTCTTCTGTAATTTTCCTTGTTCCAGAATCGAGTTTGGAAAGGATCAATGTGGATCCTTAGTTTTGGCCGTAGGGTTTTACGGAGTTGCTGCGACTCCCTGTTTTGTTTTAGGTGGAGTTTGCATGATAGAGAAGCAACTCTTATCTCTTTTGTGTTACCGAAAAAAAAAATCGCAAGTACAGGATGAACATTGGTGCGAACATTTATTTTTACTTTTACGGGATAGTACACATTAGATTGTTTTGTCACCTGGGTGACTTACATCGATGTGTATGACTGACTCGACTCGACTTTTTAAGGAAAAATGCAGACGAACTACTGCTTATGACCGATAGACAAAGAAATCTAAGGACTCAATAATGGGGAGAAGTGGTCGGATCTGGCTCTAACACCTTGGATCTGGTTCATCTTCTTCCTCCAAATCGTTGATCGTACTGGGGTCTTCCTAAGTGCAGAGTAGTGATTCATCTTCATCTAGAACTTGATCATCTCTGCGCCCAGGTTGGTCCCGGATGTTTATACCGATGGAGGTAGTGTCGCTTGGCCCCTTTTTTATGAAAGGCATATCGATGAAAGAGTCTAGCGATGCTAGGTTCTCTTTGACATGGTTGTCCCGAGCACCTGGTTGATCAATAAAGTACCTCCAGCTATCTATAATGATGCTGGGCGGAGTATCCGTTGTTTCGAAACTTGATGGATGGCTTACCCTTATTCATGGCAGGTTCGGGAACTCACCTCGACAATCCGACGGATTAGTCGGGTTTGGCCATAGGTGCTCGGTATGCGCTGAAGGGGAAGCCTGGTCTGCCGGTGGAGTCGGGCTCAAAAGCCTCCAATCCGGGTCTCGAGTTTGCAGATTGCTTAGGAACGGTGTAATAAAACCGTTTTGTCGTGTCTGGATGCTTGGAACAGTTTGATTCGGTGGCGGGCTCTGAGTATGTTTGAGAGCCCTGGTAGTTTATGCAGCTGGCGATAGTCCGACCAGGGGTATGCCCTGACCGGTAGTTGATCGGTGGAGGCGTTTTGTTTTGGCCGGGATTCAGATCCGACCAGATTAGGAGAATCTTGTGTTGCCCGAGGCTCTCGATGCTGACCACCTCTCCTCTCTTCCGATGCGTCCTGTTCTCCCATCGCAGCTAAGATCTCCCTCCGCCGTCATTCTCTCTGGCGTTCTACCTACTGGAGCTCATTGTTGCGGCGACCAGCAACTATTAGTTCTGCGCGTTGCGCAAATAGTTGAGCTGTTGACGGGTGATTCCGAGCAGGTTGCTGCCTTTGTGCGTGATTGTTCGTGGAATCAGCTCTGTCTCGGTAGGCTGTAGGTGGAACTTGAGTTATCACCGCAGTAGTTCGGCAGACTTCTCTCTGCCGGCGGCGTCGTTCGTTGCGATGAGTGTTCTTGCGCCTTCCTGCTGAGGTCGGACGTGTGTCTGGGACGTTCTGTTGGATGATGTGAATCGGTGGAATCCGACCTGAATTGTTGGTAGGTTGGACCCGGCGTTGGGCTTGTGCTCTATAAGAAACCAACAGGTTCCGTATATCATCCAAGATCTTTCGGCGTATATTCCTCATGTGATCTTGACGATTATCGCGAGTGATGTTTCGTCGTGGTCGGAGCCAAACCAGCTGTGGGCTGCTTCGGTGAGGGCGATGGCTCCTGCTGTCCTGAGGCCTGTTTCGGCGTGCTTGAACCCTGTTCAGGTTTGAACCTAAACGATGACGCAGATTGGACTGCTGCAGATGTGATCGATGAGCGGAGTTGATATGGTGATCACGACGACTTGGTCGGTGCCAGACTAGATCTGAATCCGGTCGGCGTTGGTTATCACCGTGGCGCACGGGTGGCTGACCGTTCGGATAGATGCATCGGTGAAGAGTATCGCCCAGTGCACGAGTTTCCTCCAATCCTGCACCTTGTTGGTTGATCAGGCGAAGTAGATCAACGCCGTTGACGTGCCTCCTATGTTGAGGAGACTGTGGATCAACTGGAGCCAGTGGTGACCCAGGAAGGATCACCCCGGTTGAGTTGACCGGCACTATGATAGTTGTTGCCGGAGTTGGTGGGATCTGAGTTATCCCGACAACCGTCGTAGCGGGTGCGTTGGTCGTGACGACCACGGTTAATGCACCGAAAACTGTAGCTGTTGCCGATGGGTCGGAGGTCCAGGTGAATGCTCCGAAGTTGAAGGTTAGTCCAGCCTTGAACGTCATGGAAGCCAGGAAGGAAACCATCTTGCTTGACTCAAAATCTCGGTGCGCACCCCCTACCTGGCGCGCCACTGTCGACGAAATATCGGCGATAGTCCGACCAGGGGCATGCCCTGACCGGTAGTTGATCGGTGGAGGCGCGCGAGGCTGCAAGCGAGACGTCAAAACAGAGAACAATGACACCAAGGTTTACCCAGGTTCAAGCCACAAAGATGCGTAATACCCTAGTCCTGCTCTCTGTTATGAATTATGATGTGTGGATGAGTTTGTCCGTGCGTTATGCGAGATTGCGTGTCCTTAAAAGGGGGTCCTTGCTCGCCTTATATAGGTCGGAGAGCAAGGTTACAAGTCGGATCTAGCCTAGTTGGTACTAAGTTTCGTACTTTACATGACTTTACAAAAACTTTCCTACTTTGACTAAGCCTATCCTCTTTGTCGGTGGTCATTATTCTTGTCCGCCTAGACTTTCCGACCAGTATTGGAACGGCCGGGCTTGATGTTGGTGGACTGGTTCGGTCGTCCGTCCAGGCCCAAAGTAGGCCGTGAAGGTATATGGGGTTTATACCCGTACAATTATAAAATACAAGCACCTAAGAAACACCATAATACATGATGTGTCTCACAAACTGGGTGACTCACCTATTTGGGCTGATTTGCTGAAAATTAAAGATGTGTATTTGATGGGGAGAGGTGTGAAAATAAAGAGAGGGAATCTGACTAGATTCTAGTTTGACCCCTAGTTATATGACAAAGCTTTTGCACAAATTGCCCCATGTTTGTTTGCTTTAGCTAATGAAAAAGACATATCTGTAGCTGCTGTGAGAGAGGGTGAACAGATTACTTTTAGAAGATGGCTGTACAGGGAATTAAGAGAAGAATGGGAAGTTATATATAGCAATGCTCTTTCTTTTGTTTGGGGTGATCAAGATGATAATGTGGTTTGGATGCTAAGTGATAAAAAGAAATTTAGTGTCAAGTCAGTTTATGAGGCTTTGACTAGTGCTAGTAATGGAATTTATAATAAGATAATCTGGAAAAGTAAGATTCCAGAGAAGATCAAAATTTTTCTATGGCTTCTATCTAATAATGTTGTTCTGACTAAAGAGAATATGAAAAATAGGAACTGGGAGGGTGATCCAACCTGTATGTTCTGTGATTGTGTAGAAACTTCATCTCATTTGTTCTTTCAATGCCCTGTGACTAAAATTGTTTGGATGGTTGTTGCTGCTGTTTGCTTTGGGGCTAATAACATTCCCAATAATTTGGATCAGAGCTGGGTTTGGTGTGAAAGATGGTTCAAAATGGGTACAGATTACCATGCTTGGGGGATTGGGGCTGTTTGTTGGGCGATCTGTAAGTGCAGAAATAAGGCTATTTTTGATAAAAAGTTATTAAAAAGTCCTTTGGAAATTGTTTGTCATGCTGTTTCTTTGATGCAATATTGGGCAGGGCTATATGGAGAAGTGAATAAAAAGCAAATGGAAGAAGGCGCTGCTGTTGTGCTCAAGGTGGCCAAAGAGATTCTAGCAACCCAGACCGATCTTCAAGCTAATATACTACTTCTCCAAGCCGCTGAGGAACAAGAATCTGATGAATACTGAAGCAAAGATCAACACATTTTGCTGCGATGGTCTGAAAAACCTGGGAAGTTCTGGTGTTCTGGCTCTGATGGTTGGGCCATTATCTGATGGAGGCTGGACGATCTGTTTCCGAGAGGAGTGATCAGATGAAACTATGTTACTTTCTAGTTGGTAGTTCTTTAGTCTCTTTGATATAGAAGGCTTGGCTTCGGTTATGTCGGCTGTTCGGGTATCTCTTATGTCGATCGGTTTGGTTTCTTTGGGTCTGTTAGGTTTGAGTTCAGGTTGATCCTGGGAAGAGTTGCCGTTTTACGTAGTAAGGGTCGTTTCTCTGAAAGTCGGTTTTTTATTCCTATTTTGAAACTCTGATATGTAAACCTTCCAAAAACTCTGTTGTATTTCTGTTTTGCAATATAAATGGAAATGGGTTGACCCGGTTGGAAAAAAAAAACATGACATGGATAACTTTTGCCTAAAGCCCACTCTAGCCTCTAAACTCTAGAGGGTAATGAGCCCAAGGCACAACCCTACCCTCAGATACACACTGCGGCGAGCGTATGTGTGTTACCACACCCACCTTTGCATGAGCCCCCACTTTTTGTGAGCCCTACTCGTGGAATCTCTGAGTACTCATCTTCAATTTTCTAGCATATTTTCGTCACCATGGATGGCCTCCAATCATCCTCTCTCATCTCTTCCTTCAGGTGCTTGCCTATTTTAGACTTGTAGTGTGTTGCTCCTTCCTGGTTTTCTCATTCCCAATCCCAGCTTGTAGTGTGCTTCATGGCATCGTGGCCGGCTGAGCTGTTCTTTCCCAGCTGAGTGCAACCTTCTTTGTGAACGAGCGTGAGAGGATATTTTTATCCACTTTCATGTTTCCATCTATTATGTTGTGGATTTAAGTTTGAAATTAAGATACTCTTCTCAATCTATGTTTTTATAAAGGCACGCACAGTGCAGACTCTACCGTAGAGTCCAAGTCTACTCCGTCTGTCCCAATATGTTAGTCGTTTTAGGACTGGACCATGTGCAGTCATGAATCTGACCACACGGTATAGATACATGCAACATTAAATGCATTTGGCCATTTAATTGGGGTGCTACAACGACAAACAAAAGGGGACAGAAGGAGTATTTATTACTCCCATATTTAAGGTATTTTGCTGGTGTGCAGTATATTTATTGAAAAGAGAGGGAGAAAAAAACCAAGACTCCAAGTCTTATTTAGACTCCAATTCTACGTTATCTTCGAGGTAATAAATAGCTTAGACTCTATGAATAGAGTCTGCATTGTGAGTGCCTTTAGCTACTTTTGTTATCTATCGGTATTGGACTTGGTATTGGTGATATCTTGATCCGGAATAGACGGTATGTATGATTTGATAGTGGCTCTAGTAGTCAAAATTGACAAGCTCCTCCACTGAGAGAGGGAGGAGAACGAACGAAGGGGAAAGGTGTTGTGGATGGTTGACTTGTTGAGTGTCATCGCTCGCCGGTGAGCAGCATCGGCAGCCAAATGGGTCGCCGGAAGGGTCAACTTTTGGGGGCGGACCAAGACGCCCGAGAAGACGGTGTCGGGGTCTTGTGGAGCGGACTGTAAGGTGTTAGGGCATCTTTAGGAACCAGTCTTTCTATTGAAAAACAATATGGAGATATAAGGGGTTCTGCGGTCTGGTGACACGTGGAGGGCGATCCGGGAGCGGAGGAGACGAAGGGCGGTGGTAGCGGCAGCGGCATGGAGGCGGCGGTGGTGCCCAACCCTAGGGCGGCGCGCGCTACGTGCACAAGTGGCGGCGGCTAGGGTTGGGGAGGCCCAGAGCTAGAGAGCCAGCGTTGGGATTAACCCAATTCCCGACTTGATTGAATTGAGTACATGGGGGCCTTTATTTATAGTCTTGGCACGACTTAGCCCCTGAGCAACTAGCGATATGGTGTTATCCTTTGCTTCTTATTTTATTAGACAGCCAGCTGCGCCCCACTCTTCCGGCGCGCGCACGGCCCCTCTGCCTGCGAGGCGCGTCTTGTTGCGGCGGCGGCGACGTTGCTCCCTCGTTGGGCTGTCCAATTGATCCAATTATTTCTTGCCAATTTATAGGCCGCTCGTTGTGCATGTTACAGGAGAAATACAGGTTTAATTTGTAAATGGATCATATTGTCGTCTCACAACCTTCTTCTTTACATGTACAAATGAATGATTGGACCTAAAAATTTTGAAATACAAAAATATGTCTTAGTTTGTTTAATAACCTAGTATGTTACTGAGATAATTAAATTCATCACCATATATAAGGTGTTCTTTGTCCTTTAATGTAGTACTTCATTTGACAAAGTTGTGGAAACTTATTTGCTTCATAACCAAGACTTAATCTCGTTTGGTGATTGGATTTGCATCATGACTTATCACCATATGCTCATCACGTTGAAAAAATGTCTCCCGTGGCAGCGCACTAAACTTGTTTACACACAGGCATGTACCTATCCATTCACAGCAATCATCCATTTTATTCCACCTATCAACTGCAATCTACAGTCCATGACAGCGCGAGAAATGAGTGGATATTAGAGTGGATGGTTGAGTATCCAGCGGCTAAACATGGCAAAACACCTCTCCGGCTCATACTCCGGCGCCGTGTGCCCACCACCCTGCAAATCCATTCCAGTTAGTGACAAGATTACCTGATGAATATAAAGATGACATCAATCATTAGACCAAATGTGAATTGCATGCTAGAGAAAGTACTTTGATTGTCGCGAATGTCATGTTGTTGGAGTAATTTATCGTGAACCTGCAGAAACAAGAACAAAAACAGAGATGCAAGAATGAATCATCCGGGACGAACCGAGGTGGAAAATATAAGGTTTGGCAACAATCAGATAATAAGAACAATCTAAAGAGGCTGAAGAGGGCATGAAGATTAAATACCCACCCGGCGGCTTGGCCACCGAGATGCCACGCCCTCCACTCGTCGACGATGGGGAAGTTGAGTGACCTGACCCAGGCCTGGGTGCCCAGGTGTGGCACCAGCAGGTCATGGTCGCCGCTGCAACCAGCCAACCAACCCATAAAGCCAGATATGCCAATGCCGTTCAATTCAACATACATGTCATCACGAGAAAGATCCATCAGAAAATACGAGGGGCACCATACATACCTGTATACCAGGGCGCGGTAGCCTCTGGACGTCAGGTTCCGGTGGTACTTGATGACACTCTTGACGTCGATCGCATAAGGCAGATCTCCATCGTGACACCTCACCCACTCGTCCACTGTTCCCTGATCAGTGACGGGTTTTGGTTTAGCCTTGATTCTTCTCGTTATTGAAACACAATGTTACTCACCTTCTTGATCCCAAGAGCTTCTCGAGTGCGTTTATCGTTTGCCCAGTAATACGACAGGTAGTAGCCATAAGTCTGCAGCAGACAGAGACAATGAACGGAAGATGTATATATATAAAGTTACAGATAAATGGAAACAAGTAATTTTTATGTAGTAGAACACTGATCAAAGGTGCTTTATTTAGAGATGGATGTGGACTCACGATGCAACCAAATGGAGGACGAGCTGGCGGGTGATTTAGCATCCCTCTTCCCATCTCTGCCCTCAGGATCCTTCTACCATCTGAACTGTCCATTCTGCTGGCAACATTTGGTGCAGCAGATGCGTACACACACGTGTCCAGTAAAATTTGGGCATTCTGAACTTCGCTGATGAGCTGCATCAAAGGCAGTATAACCATTAGTAAGTCAGGCATTAGGTCATGTGGAACGATAATCAACAACTGTCAAGCGACAAGTATAGCCCAATTGAAAACAGACATACATGGTATCTGCAGATACTAATAATCAACAACCGTCAAGCGACAAGTATAGCCAAATTGAAAACAGACATACATCGTATCTGCAGATACTAGTTAGCATACATTCAGAAGAACCTTACACTGTTGAAAGTAACCAGAGCCTGAGCACACAGCGCATTTGCAGGATTAGTGTAGTCCTCTCCTTGGCAATGCCCCAATATCGTCTAAAAGCAAATAGTAGCAGAGCATAGCGTTAGAGAAAGAATATGCAATGCACAGTACAGTGGCGTGACTTAAGCTGTGATTAAATTGCATGCAGATGGGTGTGGAAGAACCAGATGATTTTAGTTAATACCTCATACAATTGATCTGATATAATACCAACTCCATGAGCATAGGGTACTTGAGAAGTATAATCAATGCTTTCGCCCGTGGCTGCGTTACCAACCAGATAGCCCTAAGAGATATAGAACAACGAAAGAACATGTATATCATCACGGTAAGACACTAGTAGAAAAATTAATTGCATGGTATTTCCTTTGGATATAGACTAACTAATATCCCCTATCGATATAACATCTTCCATTTTGGAGAAACTTGTATGATGTGCATACCTTCAGATTAGGAAAGGGCCTCCTTCCAGCCTCAATACCTGAAGAGGATCAAGCGCAACTAGCTGATCATTACATGAATTATCTCAAAAAGGCCCGCCACAATAGCCGTATATATGATGGAGAATTGCCAAACTGAACTGGTTGTTAATTACTTTTCTGTAGCAAACAGACCAATCAATACCTTCTGAAATCATCTGCCCAAGGAATGGTACAATTTTCCCAGCGTAGGAGTCTCCACCAATGTAGAAAGGATTCGCTAGATACTCAGGATGATCACTGAACCACTGGAAACCGACAGAATATATATAAACAAACAGCATAAATAAACATTAAAAGACTCCCAAGTAACTTTATGCTGAGTGATTGATTAAGGCCCTATTTGGTTAACTCCATACCAACGGGGTTAGAGTGGATCAAAAAGGATTTAATCCCTTTTAACCTCTTCAATCCTTTTGGATCCCTACCAAACTGAAGAAAGCCTAAAGATTTGTTCAGTTAATCCACAGTGCAAGGGAATTGGAGATCCCTAATCCCCTTGGATTGGGTCGTTCGATTCCCTTGAATTGGAAATTAATCAAACAAATGGGAAGCGATTTATTCAGCATGCACCTTGACGAGGAAGTCACGCAGCTGCAGTGTGGACAAGATGTCTCCGACATCATAGCCTTTAGGATCTCTAGAAAAGGAAAATCCTGCTCCAACCGGTGAATCGACAAAGAGAATATGTGACACCTGCAAGCAGAGTGAGTGATTTAATAATCAACTGCTGCTACTCAATTAGACTGAAACACGAGTAAGTATGTAGCAACACAAATATAGTACTTGATCCACCCACCAGCTACCCTGCTTAACCAGTTAAATACTTCTCAAGTTTTTGCTAATAGTTTTCATCAAATCATCATTTGAGGAGTGCTATCCGTCTATTATCACCAGACTAGTCAACGACATTTACACGTGGGATACCTAGTCTGACAAAACACGACAATTTTTTCAAAGGAATAAAAGAACACGACAATTAGAACTAGTTACTTAGTCTGACAATTTGTCTTTAAAATGAAGTCAAACTTTTCAAACCACATTGAAATAATATTTTGAAGAATTATTTGGATTTGAAATTGGCTTAAATTTTAGTCAACTCCTTTTAGTACTTTCCTCGAATCCAAAACTTTCAAACAAATTTTTTGTTCATGTAAAATTCTATATATTGTTGACATTTTTTACTTTTTGTGAGGGTTTAGTCAATCTAAATTTTATTGTTTATGTATATTTTAATCCATTAAAATATTTTTTCAAGCTCGAATTGTAAATTTGATGTTTTCCCCTTATTTTATTTATTAGAATATTTTAAAAAGTTTAATTTTAAATTGAGTTCAAATCTAAAATTAAGATTTCATTTTAAATAATATAAGTATCTTTTGGTGTAACAAAGATATAACTCTATACTAAAATGGGCTAAAAACTGGTATATGGGTCATGATAAAATTGGGCTAAAAATAACTATTCAGATATGCTACAGACTAAATAAATATTATCTAATAAAAAAATTGAAATTTGACAAGTATGCAATGCAATATACTCTTCATTTAGTATAAAAAAATAAATAAGAGCTCGCCTCTAGAATTCTAAGCGCACTATTAGTACATGAATCATTTTTTAGAGACAGACGTTTTCTATTAAGAAAGATAGATGGTTTTATGGACAGTTTACAAGGGCTCAGTCTCTCCACCTAAGTTGTTCTTCTTTGTCACTGATTTCCGATTAAATATAGTGCCTTTCAAAAAATTAATCCATGACATTCAATACATACAACACCTGCAGAATAGTGCACTACACAATGTTTGCCAACATTTTTACTATCTTGTATTGGATATTTTAGTCCCTAAATCATATCAAATGAAAAAAATAAACTTTTATTTATTGAACTCTGCAATTTTGATTATTGGTGTGACCTTCAAGATAGTTTATTTTTTAAAAAAATATATCTTGCAATCTAAGATTTTTGAAACAAATATTAGAGACTTAAATGTTTTCAAATGAAAAAAAAAATCAACTGCAAAGTTGTAGATTGTGTTGGGATGTACAACTTTGACACAGATTATATCAATGTCCAATGTCGCTTGAAATTTAACTTTAAACTTTGAAATATTATAACATAAAATGAATATTTAGGAATCTGAATGACTTTAAGTTAAAAACTTGTTGAGAATTAAACTTTTCTGTAGACCATGTCAATTGAAGTTTTAAAGTCTGAGAGCTTAAACCAAAATTTTGTCACTCTAAATAACTTCAAATAAAAAATTTGTCAACTTCAAAGTTGAATATTGCTTGCATCTATGCAATTCTAATGTAATTTGCCTTCATTTGAATTTATATGAAAAAATTCACAATTTTTTAGACAACTATTTGTAGAGACGAACCCTATTCTAGAGGTAGGTCCTAAGAAATGCCCTCCTCCATTAATGGATTTAGAATGCCCTCTTCTGTTAATCAATTATTAGAGACGTCCATCTTAGGATGTCCGTTTCCGTTAATAGAGGCGTTATCTTAGAACGCCCACCCTTGGAAATGATTAACAGAGGCATATGTTTGCCTAGAGCTCACCTAACCATTTATAGAGATAGATTCATTAAATGCCTGCCTGTAGTTAATCAGGTGTCTATCTCCTAATGTTCTTTATGCATGTATGAATTTAAAAAATTTTAAATTAAACATTTTGAACCATAACGATTTCATCAAGAAGTTTGAACTATATAAAGTTTTAAATCTTATCAAGCACTACAACTGTGATATACAATGTGTCTCCATCCAAGCTCATTTGAAAAAAAAAATCAAATGTTCAAATGTTCAAAATCTTAATAAAATGATTTTTGAATGAAAAGACGTAACTATAAAATTTTGTCATCGAGTTCCATAACTTTGATATAAAGTTAATTTAAGCCAAAGTCATTTTTCAGAAGTTATGAAACCTATTTCTATGCAATCTCTAGACACGACTCTTTGGCAGAGACTGTTCTTAACATCAAACAATTCCTAAAAATAATATTTATATAGGCAGTTGTAAATACAGACCGTGACAGCCCAGCAAATGATGCAAATAAAAGGATAGGAAAACAGAGCACATGCATCACGTGTATCGACCCACTTTTCATATCAAAATATAGGTCCAGCCTTAATATTTTACAACATTACTTCCTTCACTCTATTACTATTTCCACAGTCCGCAAGTTATAAGTCGCAAAAAAAAAAAAAAGTCTGCAAGTTATAAGTTTCAAACACCACCTTTCATACCTTCTACTAGTGCATACAATAAAAAAAATTGAAAACATTTTCCGATGATAACCTAGTCACTCAAAATTGTTTACCCAACCATTTCGTTGGACATGAATGAAAAAGTTAAAAGGTTGGACAGCGATGGACCACCAGAAAAATAACTGAGGGGGTAGAATATAGTGGATATATACAGAATAGAAAAGGCAAAGGATAAGGTGACATATCATCATTGCAACTTAGACATGTACGTCAACGTCACACGTACAAGAAAACTGATGAATCAGAGAAAACAATAGAAAAAACAAACCAAGTTGCGTGTCGTATTGTAATGGTACAAAGTGAAGAAGCCAAAGAGAGATTTACCTTTGACCACGAGTTTTGGTTGTATCGCAGGCGCGGCAGGGTGCCGTTGTAAGGCTCTAGAACAAATCTGACGGGACCTGCGAGGCCAAGCATTTTCTTACTCTCAGTTCATTGACAAAGTGCAAATCAAAATCGGTCACTGCAACATCAACATGCTTCACAGCATCATCCATATACTTGGTATCTTACCAATCTCGTAGGCGAGGCCGCTGAAGACGGAGCAGCGGTCGCCGCCGGTGAGCCAGAAGAGGAAAGGGGTGGCGTCGCTGGCAGCGCCGGACTCCGACTGGACGAAGTAGTAGAAGAGCTCCACGCCGGTGTCCTCGTCCACCTCCACGTACCTTCATTTACCACTCATCAGCATAATTCCAGATTGCAGTTTCAGAGCAACAGCAGTCAAATCAATGTGCCGTGAGCTAATAGTACAGCAGGGCGATAGAACATAGAAGAACAAGAAAGAAGGTAGCCATTAGCCACGCGGGCACGCACCCTGTTTCGAGGTGGAAGGGGAGGTCCCCGTCGAAGCCAGGCAAGCTGGTGACCACCCGCCGCCCGGAGGAGCTGGAGCTGGCCGCGGCGAAGGCGACGACAACCAGGAAGCAGAGGAGGAGGACGAGACAGCGGGAGCGAAGGCCGTGGCAGAGGAATCCAGGCGGCTGCAGGAGGCGGCGTGGCCGTGGCGGTGGCCATGCCGCTGTCGTCGTCATCTGGTGGCTGGACGGACTTGCAGCTGAGCTGCAGTTGCCGTCGCACGGTCGCAGTTGTAGATGTAGGTGGGTGGAACAACGAAACGACGACGAATGGCCAGAGAAGAAGACACTTGTTTTCGCGACGCCGCCAGAGCCAGGGGCGAGCAAGAAGAAAGAGATGATGGGTGCCCTCGTGTCGTTGTGTGGGATGGCTGATGTGGGTCACCAACACACGCGGGATGGACCGGCACGACACGACGCAGCAGAGGCCGACAGCAATGTACTTGTGTACTGGAGTATATATATTGTCTTTATATATACGGAGTACGTAAAACAAATTGCAATTCTCGCTAATCAATAAATTCAACTGATTCTACTTCGATAAATCAACTGATTCTCGCTAATCAATACATCACAAAGCCGCATCACATCATTTTCTGTTGCTGCTCCTCTTCCTTCACTGCCTTCCTACTTCAAGACTGTCGGTGACTTGAAAGATGCTAAATGCGTGCTATCACTCGTATTGTGGGTGAGCCTGGGTCCATCATCTTTGAGAGGTCGGATGCTAGATTTTGAGTGGCTAAGAAAAGAATTTCCTCACTGGGGATCAAGTTGGAGCATTGTTGTAGATCTCAAATCTCTTAGATTACACTTTTCACGTTGATGGTGCAAATTGAAAGACTGTTGGAGATGCTCTAAATGTTGGGGATGACTACCACTACGCCTTATTTGGTCTTTAGTGTCGGTTCAAAACCCTCCGATAATATCGTATTTTGATCCGACACAACTATGCCGTCGATGACGGGGTCGGCATTAGTGTCGGTTGTTTCTGACTCCACAGTGATGTGGTTTTTAGAAAATCCAAAAATAGGCTGAAAAATAGCAGAAATAAATTTCAAATCTGAGAAGGCCCCCACGGGAAAATTGCGGCATTTTTTGCGTCAAAATCGCGTGCTTCACGATTGGTGTGATTCGAACACATGACCTCCCTTGCGTGTTCCCTCCTCTACCACGACACCCTTTTGTCACCTTTATCTATTTTTCATTTGGTTCCCCCACATATTATCTTAAATCGGTGTAAATTGATTGTTTGAGGCCCTAAACGAATTCAAATGTTTGAGGCCCTAAACATTGTTTACTGCTACTTTTTCGGATGAAGAAATGACCAAAATAAAAGTTGTAAATCTTGATGAGTTCTATAACTTTTATACTCATCACTTTTTCAACTTATGTCATTTACTATTTCAAAATGAGTAAATTACATGGTAGGTACCTGAACTATCGGACACTTCTCATATAGGTACCCGAACTTTCAAAGTGACTATCCAGATACCCGAACTTCCACCGCGGCGCACTACCAGTCCAAAGGCAGCCACGTCAGCCTAAATTTTGCATAAACCCCCCTCGCTCATTCTTTTCCTAACTATCCAGTCCTTCCATCCTCTTCCCCTGCCTCATGCTGACCCAACGCGGAGCGCCCATGGAGCAGCGAGGCCATGACGCGGCGGCGCACCGCCCGCGCGCCCGAGCAGCCTCCTGGAGGACCAGGAGCCGCCTCCGCCGCCGCGGTCCAGTGCCGCTGCAGCACGGCGCGCCCCCCTGTCCCCGCCCGCTGGCGGCGCGGACCCATCCCGTGCCGAAGCAGCTGAGGCGCGCTCCGCGCTATCCTCGACCAGGTGGCACCCTCTCAACCAGCACGGCACCGGCGGCGTGGCTTCCTAGTGCATCTCCCTTGCACGGCTTTCTCGGTGCGGCTCCAGGGGACCGCGACGGTCTGCATCGCCTCCGCTCACCAGCGGCGTCGCAAAGGGGACGCGCTCACCCATCTCTCCGCGCGGGGTCGCCATGGCGAACAGCTCTACGCCGCGAGGTCCCGACCCCAAGCGGCGCTGCTTCCTCTCCCAGCGGCGCATCCGTGTTCCTCTTCAACCATGGCGGGTCTCTGGCGCGGCCGAGGGGCGCGGCCCCACTCCTCGCGACCCGGGCGGCCTGACCCCGCTCCTCCGCCCTCCGCGACTGGAGCTCCGACGCGGATGCGCGACGATGAGCTCCTTGCCCCGACGCACGGTGGCCCCTCCTCTGGCGCTTCACCTACACCGGCGTGGTTGCGGCTCCACGCGCGCTATGGGGAGGGTTGTGTGGACTCGACGTACGGCGGCAGACAGTGCGCGCGCGACCGGCCGCGCGTGGGCCTCGCGCCTCTCCCCGTCCCGCAACTGGTGGCGGCTCCTGTTCAACACGTGGAGCTCGCGGCGGCCCGTGGACGGCGGCCCGTCACGTTGGGAGGGAACCGGGCGGCCGCTCGTCACGTGGGTGCTCCGCCGCGTCCTCGCCGGGAGCGCGCGCAGGCGTCGCTCTACCGCGTCCTGATCTCGCTGCTCCATGGGTAGCTCCCCCTGCTTCGACCGCGGTGAGGGGCGGAGCTCCCTCCGACGTCAGCTCGACCCCCTCCCTGCTCCCTCCGGCGCCACCCCCACCGCCGCCCGCCTGCGTGTCATCTTGGCCTCCGCCTGCCATGCCCGTGTGCCTCCCCCACGCACAACATGGATGGAAGGACTGGATAGTCAGGAAAAGAATTAGCGCGGGGGGTTTATGCAACAATTTGAGTTGACGTAGCTGCCTTTGGACTGGTAGTGCGCCGCGGTGAAAGTTGGATAGTCACTTTGAAAGTTCAGGTACCTACATGGGAAGTGCCCGATAGTTCAGGTGCCTCACATGCAATTTACTCATTTCAAAATATTGTTTCAAGTTACCATTTTTGAAATTTCAAATTTTCAATTGATTAAACAAAATTATATGAAAATATGACCAAAATAATTTAACATTTTTTTTTAGATTACACAGTACAACGTAAGCCTCCACATTTTCTATGACGTTACATGTTATAGCCCACGTAGCTCTGTTGGGCCAACCTCTACAATTTTTTTCGATGATATTTCAGGCCCACTTGAAACTTTTTGGACCAGCCTATATTTTGCTATGTTGTTTAGGGCCTACCAAAACTTATTTAGGCCAACCCACGTAGCTTTTTATTGGACAGGCCAAACAATAATTTGCAAACAATATTGAGATCTCAACAATATTCATATATGGATTCCCCAAGCAAAAACAAAGTCATAAACTTCTCTAAGTTTCTCTTCCAAACGACCCAAAAAGCAAAAGGAAAGTTCTAAACTACTCTAGGTACCTTTAACACTTACAACTAGTCTGCTATTAACCTTGTTGTCGCTTATCCTTTGAAACCCAACAATAGGGGCATGAAAATCAGATTGCACATTAATCATCAAAATCGGCTGGATGTTTTTGGAATTTGGACGCGTTTCCATCTGCTACAATGTTGCTTGAAAATCATGTATGAACGTAACATATAATGCTTATGTAGAGCAGAAGGTACAATAATATGTACGTATACATAAACGTAGTACATTCGTTAATTTTATTCCCATGTATATCGATTGAGCTTCACCACTGATATATGGATTACTATCAGCAACATGGGTTCATCATAGCCAGCATTGTTGTCCATTTGGCGAGTTCATGAAGGTTTACACATAAATCTTCGTTCAACTGATCGATGCGTAAGGACAGTCACCTATATACAGGCACTGCATTGACCACCAAGGCATGAGATTAATTATTGATAGGGATATTAGAGTGGCCGGTTGAGGATCCAGCGGCTGAACATGGCGAAGCACCTCTCTGGCTCGAACTCAGGTGCTGTATGCCCGCCACCCTGCAACAATAATCCCAATCCCGTTCCATTCCATTCAGTTGCATGCATTAGAGATGGATCAATCATATCAATCAATATATATATAACTGATTGGGCGTGGAAGCTAGCTAGCTCTACACGTATGTACCTTGATGGTCGCGAATGTCATGTTGTTTGAGTAACTTATTGTAAATCTGCAAATTAATCCAGAAAGGATAGGATGAACGAATGAACGTATCATGGACGACAAATTCAGTACGGATCGAGAAGAATGAGTTAGTACAAGGAAGAGAATGATCTAATGAGACCCAAAGCGAAGCAAACCCACCCAGCTGACTGCCCACCGAGATGCCACGCCCTCCACTCGTCGACGACGGAGAAGTTCAAAGATCTCACCCACGCCTGGGTGCCCAGATGTGGCACCACCAGGTCATGGTCGCCACTGCAACCAGCCAACCAACAACCCATAAAGCCATATGACATTCAATTCTCCATGCATGTCATCACGAGGCAGATATAACCTTACCTGTATACCAGGGCACGGTACCCTCTGGACGTCAAGTTCCGGTGGTACTTGATGACACTCTTGAGCCCATACTCGTAAGGCAACTCTCCTTCATCGTGGCATCTGACCCACTCGTCCACGGTACCCTGATCAGTTCGTTTAATTTTGCTCAGATTCTTGATAACTTCGTGGTGTTATTGTTGTTGTCACAGGAAGCAATGTATAACATCCAACTGAAATTTACTATTAACTAATGGGAATGACATCTGGGCGTAAACCTACAGGAAGCTAGCTCACCTCCTTGATACCAAGAGCATCTCGGGTGCGCCTGTCATTTGCCCAGAAATACGACAGGTAGTAGGGGTAATTCTGCACGTACGTTAATGTAACAATTAATTAAGAACATGTTAATATAGATTGATATCCCTAATGAAATATAAGTAAGGGTATGTTAAGTCCCTAATTAGGCACATGATAGTCCGGCTAACCCTCAAACTGATTCTCTGGATCAGCCAGGGGTTTAGCATATACTCTAGGCGGGCCTGTGACAGCCATCTCTAGATAGAACCTCGGTGGTCCAGAATACAAGGCCAAGATGTCTTGTCCCGATATGAGCCATCCCTTGCGTTCAAGGGCTTGACCAAGGCGCGAGGGATATTCCCGGCCCACGGGAGCCCCGGTCGAACCAAGGCCTGGGGTGAATATCTACCCTGAGCGAAGCTAAAAGCTAGATCCGGAATCTGTCAAGTGCCCAAAGCTTAACAAGTCCCAAGCCCATGGAGTAAATGTCTCTAGGCCATGGCAGGCCCTCTAGACAGAGGACTTGATTAGCACCAAGCTACAACAGTGGTGCCAAGGAGTGATTGCGGTTTTATTGGCACCCAACTACAAGATGAGGAAGGACATGTCGGCACCAAGATGGAGAAGACCAGA
Source organism: Themeda triandra (assembly GCA_018135685.1). Classification (NCBI taxonomy): domain Eukaryota; kingdom Viridiplantae; phylum Streptophyta; class Magnoliopsida; order Poales; family Poaceae; genus Themeda; species Themeda triandra. Next base: position 659,374 of record JAENPR010000196.1, read on the forward strand.
GCGAAGGCAAGAAACCCTAGACGAAACAATTCGATTTGTACTCTTGTCGCCTCCCTGGTATACAAGAGAAGGCATGGCTCTTGTAGAACAAAATTATCAACTTAGACACATATAGGCCAAGACGAATCGAATGACCGAAGGGCCAAACATTAGATTAGCATAGCACTTCTCTCTCTTCCTCCGATTGTAAGAACTTTCGACCGCACATTATTAACACAACGAAAAACACTACCGCTGGACATATATATAGGGCCTAGACGCCTGAACGAACCAGGATAAACTCCTTGTGTTTTGAATGCTCGAGCCGCTAAAGACGCACACATTGACACACGTCGAAGAACTTGATGCTTACCGTGGTTATGGACCCACAACAGCTGTGCTCACTGAGGAGGGATGTTTGTGTGTAGATGAACGAAGCTGACTTACGATGCAACCAAACGGAGGACGAGCCGGCGGATGGAATAGCTGCCCCACTCTACTTTCCTTTTCCTCCCGTAGGAATAGGATGTTCCTGCCATATTCTGAAGCTGAGCCGCCGCCGTCCATCCTGCTATTTGCATTCGGTACAGGAGACGACGACGCCAGAGCCACAACGCATTGGTCCATCAGAACATGGGTTCTCTGAACTTGGGAGATGAGCTACAAATATAGATCGAGGCAGTGCAGTAAGTCATCTCTGGAGCCATGCATGGATTCAGAACCGATGGGCATCAAACAAAATCGACTGAAGTCGGGCTTAAGTACACAACATCAAACTAAGTGTTGTTCTTACATCATTGAAGGTATTCAGAGCCTGACCACACAATTCATTTGCAGGATTAGAGTAGTCTTCTCCATGGCAATGCCCCAATATCGTCTACACACATTTAAACAAATAATTTATTTTTTGAGAGGCGTTCAAACGAATAGTTAACACTGCATGAAAATAATTCTGTGTGGTCAGATTGGCGACCCATTTCTAATAAAATGATGCAAAGTGTATGCAGGTTGCTAGTGCAGACGATCTTCATGAACATAATTATTATTACCTCATACAGCTGGTGTGATATAATCCCAAACCCATGAGCAAAAGGCACTCTAGAGCCATCATCAATACGATCCCCTGTGTACGGGTTTCCCACTAGATAGCCCTAAGATCGAATGAGAGGTTTATTTGCTAATAAACAAGTTCTCAGAGATATACTGAAATAACATATAGATAAATATACAGCTAGGTACCCGCAAGGAAAAGATACCTTGAGATTAGGTGTGGACTTCAATCCTGCTTCAACACCTGAACAATTATGGTGGATCAGATTGGATCGGAGGTAGTATATATGAACAATCCAAACCAAGTTGCAAAGCAACCAGCTGAATCGCAATATAATACCTTCTGAAATCATCTGTGCTAGGAATGGTACAATTTTTCCAGCGTATGAGTCTCCACCGATGTAGAAAGGATTTGCGAGGTACTCTGGATGGTCGTTGAACCACTTGAGGCCGATCAAGCAGAGATACATCACAGGCATTGACACCCATTATATAGTGATAGCTAGGCTGCAGAGATAATAATGTAGCAATGTGTTTTAATTTGTATATGGTACCGTGTTGAGGAACTTCTGCAACTGCAGCGAGGCTGAGAAGTCTCCAACATAGTAGCCTTTGGATTCTCTGGAGAAGGAAAACCCAGCCCCAACCGGCGAATCAACGAAAATAATATGCGACACCTGCGTGCAGATTGAATGATCCGTCATCTAACCATCAACTTGTACTACTTCACTGGAACTAGAGCTAGAACTGAAGTTAAACATGTAATTAGCTTAGCATAGAAAACATGCTGACCTGAGGATGGATCTACTGTGAGTCTGTGACGACTGTTTGTAAAACTTCAAAAGAATATTGACAAATACTTTGGATTTTAAAAATTAAATTTAACTTTGCATTAGCATGAATAGTAAAAAGTCTAAATAACCCCCGAACTATCATACCCGGCCCGGACTAGTTTATGACACAACTTACAAAACCATTTGTTTAGAACATTAAACTTTGGTTTCCAGTCTAATTTGCCCCATGGGCGGTTTTGCAGGGTGGTATTGCCTATGTGGCGTGGCAGCCACGGCCATGGTGCCATCTGGCCCCAGTTGTCATGTTCTCTTGAGATTAAATACGCCTCCCACGCTGGCCACGAAATCCTCTCTCTTTTAACTCCGACGCAACGCCGTGCCACTGCTACTCGGTCGCCGCTGCTCCAGCATCCTGCACCCCCCCCCCACCTCCTCCCTCTCTCGCGCTCCTCTCCCTCTCCCTCTCCAAGAGCGCAGCGGCGGCCGCGATGGGTGGCAAAGTGGAGTGCAAGGTGCCACTACCGAAGCCACCGTCGGGGCGATGCAGCACGTACCACGTCGTGCACGCGCCAACCACCACCACAACAACATCACTGACTCGAGTAGCAACCACCAGAACGACAACGACACGTTCTTCGAAGCGCTGGACAGGGTCTCGTCCTCCCACAGGCTCGCCGCGCTCTCCGCGCGCCTGAGCCCATCGACGGTGCCGTCTTCGGGTCACGCTCACGCCGCTCGCCGAGCTTGATCATGGCGGACATCCATGTCCGCGGCCGGCAACGCCATCGCCACCACGTCTGCGGACAAGCACCCGAGACGGCGCCGTCGCTGCGCCGCTCTAGCAAGTCCAAGCGCGACAGGGAGGCCGAGGCCGCGGCCAGAGCTAGGCTCGTGATGCACATCCGGCGCCACGCTCTCGCCTTCGAGCAGCCGCCTAAACATCCCCCGTCGCATTGTCGTCGTGAGGAGAACGCCGCGGCAGAGGATGCGGAGGGCGAGCAGATAACCCCGAGGGCGTGCGGGCTCATGTGCTTCGTCCCCTGGAGCGCCAAGCCGATGCTCCTTGGTGCGTTATTTCCGGGCACCGCCACGGGGCGACGTCGCCTCCATCACAAACGCATACCCGTACGGGCCGCATAACCCGTACACGCCGCCGCCGCGAGATCCCGTCGCGGTGACCATGACCCCTGCACTTTTCTCTAATTCTTCGAGCCCTGATCTAAAAGAGTTGTCTCTATGGCGCTCTTGCAATATGACCCCTGAAAGAAAAATAAAATCGTGTTTTCGCCCTTCTTCTTCTTCTTCTTCTTCTTCTTCTTCTTCTTCACGGGACAAGCAGAGCACAGAGGGGCCGGCGGATTCAGGCGACGCGGTCGCCAGCGGTGGCTATGGCAGGGCCTTGCACCCACCCAGGGACCCGTGCGCGACCGCGGGGCTGCCTAGCTTGGCCCACGACTGGCTGTGGCGGCCTGGCCGCGCGGCACCAGCGGCGGACGCGACTACGACGGTGAAGGCAGCAGCAACGACGGTGAGCGGCCGCGGTAGAATACCTGCAGGCTTGTGCAGGGTTGAGAGAGGGTATTTGAGTGAGGAGGACGCGCAGAGGAGCAGGAGCACCGGCAGCAGCGAGCTCTGCCAGGCCATCCATGGCCGTCCACGGTCGAAACACGAGAAGGGAGGCAAGGGAGGTGTATTTCAGTCTATGTGGCACCTGACGAGTGGGGCCTGTAGGCCACCATAGCCATGGCTGCCATGCTGGACGTCATGTCGGCCAAAACCACCCGTCTAAACTGCCCAGGGGGTAAATTAGACTGATTTTCAAAGTTTAATGTGTTAAGTAACCGCTTTATAGATTGTGTCATAAACTTGTCCTGGTATGATAGTTCAGGGGGTTATTTAGACTTTTTCCGCATGAATAGATCCTAGTACAAAGTTAAATTGTTAGTCTTTGGGTCCTCAACATTTTTCTTGTGTTGTTTGCGGCTTTTAGAAGTGGGATGCAAGATATAATAAACTTGTAAAACTGCTCATAAAAAAGGAGATGTGATATGTTGATGGCCAAATGGTCAGGGACCAATCCCTAGCACAGTCCTGCCCCACGGCCATAGTGCTAGTGCCGGCCTAACCCATCGCCGGCCTAGACACAACATGATTATGGGCCAGGCACGATGATCGACATGCCTAAACCTTCCTAATCACTGGATGGTCTCGAAGCCTTCCTGGAATATCCACTAGGATTCTCCTCCCTCCTCACTTCATGTTGTGCCCTTCTCTAACCTTTTCTCCTGCCTCATGTCCTCATGAGCCAATAATGCAAAGTTTGATGCCACACTGAAATGTTACCGTTCTTCATTATTGGTTGTAAGTTTACATCTTTCTTGCCCTGCCTCTGAAATGCAATCGTGTTTATTACTTTTCATATTTCCGTACTAATATCTAGTAGAACAAAAAAATTTCACGTGAAAAGAAATAGCAGTACAACTTTTATATTTATCAATGTAACAAACTCTTTTATAAAAATATTGATGACCAAAATGTCATGTTGTAGCAGATAATTAGAAAGTGATATAGAACAAAAATGTTGTGATAATTATGACAATTGTTTGTCTTGAAAATAAGATATGAACTTTTTCTATAAGAGATTGTTTGGATAATAGGAATGCAAAACAAACAAATGGAAAAAAAATCTAGGAGGAGAATAGAACAAAAAGAAAAAAAATGGATTTCAATACATAGGAGTATAAAATTCAGGGTGTTTGGATTGCAGGAAAACAAAAATGTCACATGTGCCAAAAAGCAAAGTTCCATGCTTGAAAACTTGAGAAAACATTGCAGGAAGTTTGACTAGCATGAAAATCTAGGAAACACGAGGGAGTATACAATACTGTATTTTGGTAGCACTAGATGCTATAGATAACCAGTGAGATAGAGAAGAGGGTAAATGATGATGACCTTTGTCCACGAGATTGGGTCGTAGCGCAGGCGTGGCAAGGTGCCGTCGTAGGGCTCCACAACGAACTTGATGGGACCTGCAGGCAGCCGCATCCATGAAGCAACAACGAACTCGTCTTGTCACGTGTTTATTTGTGGAAGGGTTCGTTCGCTCACTAACGTTGCAGACAGATAAATTGAAGTGAAACTGGAATGCGTGCAGCTGCAGGGCGCGTACCTATCTCGTAGGCGAAGCCGCTCAAGGCAGAGCACTGATAACCGCCGGTGAGCCAGAGGAGGAGAGGGGTATCGGTGTCGCTGGCGGCGCCGGACTCGGACTGGACGAAGTAGTAGAAGAGCTCCGTGCCGGCGTCCTCGTCCACCTCCACATACCCTGTTTCCAGGTGGAAGGGGAGGCGGCCCTCGAAGCCCGGGAGGGTGGTGACCACCCGTCCGGAGGCAGAGCCGGCGACGGCGACGAGCAGGAAGCAGCAGAGGAAGCAAAGGCGGCAAGGCATCATCCTCGTCAGCACCATGGCACGCCTCGGCAGTGTGCAACCGTGCAAGGACAAGAAGCGAGAGATATACTACAAGGCCAAGCCAGCCATGGCCCATGAGTCATGAGATGCCCATTGCAATCAGTGCAGTGCAATGCAATGCAACCGAGCGTCGTCCGTCGTCCCAGCAACCTGCCGGCCTACAACTAGTACTAGCTCGGAGTCGGAGAGGGAGAGGTACCAGGACTAGCGGTGTGCCATTACTGCTCGGAAAGGACATGGGTTACACAAAAGCAAGGGACTTCGTTATCAGTCATTATTCTCAACCTGACAGCCTCCGATACTCATGTACACTACTATCCTCTCCGTTTCTCTTTGGGAGCTGCTGCCGCTCGAACGTTCTACCATCGAACGGACGTTCGGGCGAGCGGCCCAGCCCACGATACACCCCCGCTGTCCACGCGGGACACACACCGCACGGGGCACCCACCGCACATGGGCACGCGCACGGCTTCCCTCCCCCTGATACACACACACAGACACGCACGCGCGCGCTCGCCGCTGCGACACCCCCGACACCAACTGCGACACCCCCCCGCGCGGCACTGCTCCTCCCCGTGACCGGCCGCCGCCGCTGCCGCCGCCAACATGGCTGTCGAGCCTCTGAAACAAAACAAAAATAAAAATAACTGAAAAAATGAAATTGAAACAAAGAAAGAAAAGAAATTGACACAAACTGAAAATGAAAAAGAAACAACAGGGACGAACCAATTGAGAAACAGAAACAAAATGAATACAATCAATGAAACATAGAGTCAAAGAAACAGAAACATTGCATAAGAACATGACAAAATTGAAAAAAAAATGAAAAAGAATATAGAAACAATGAAGAACACACATCTGAAACACATAGAGACCGACCCTTGAAACAACATGGTGGAAGCAATCGAAACATCGGGAAGATACGAGGACAGAAGGAAAGCACGGCCTGCTCGCCGGAACCCTAGGGGCTAGCCGGAGATGGAGCAAGGGGCAGGGAGAGGGAGAGGGCGAGATGAGAGAGAAAAACCTACCCGGACTACCCGACGACTCGCGGCGCCGGGAAGCCGCCACCGGCCACCGCCGCATCCGGATTGGAGGCGCGCGACCTCGCCCTGTGGCTCACCGCACGAGGAGCATACCGGGGCGGAGGGGAGGTGGGGGCGCGAATGCGCGGCCGCTCCGCCGGATCGGCAGATCCGCCGCACCTTGGCGGATCCGCGTCGGCCGCCGGCGGGACCGTCGCTACCGCCATGGCCGGCACCTCCTCCTCGCCGGGGCTAGTGGAAAAAGCGCGCGAAGGGAGCAAGGGAGGAGAGAGAGGCGCGCGCGGGCCGAGATCCCATGCGTGGAGGGAGGGAGCTAGTGGAGCAATGCGTCGCGCGGCGGCGGCGGCGGCGGCGCTTACCGTGGCGACGACGCGGCGAGTGGCGACGATAGCAAGGGGCCGGAAGAGAAAGAAGGGGTGGGAGGAAATGGGAGGGGTGACGGGTGAGCGAGGTGTGCCCGGCGGAGAAAGCCTGCGCGTGTCCGCGTCGCACTACTGGGCCGGCCCAATAGCGTAGCGCCGCGTTCGATGCTTAGAACGTAAGAAAAGGAGCATTACCGTTTCTCTTTACTTGCCAATTTTGACTGTGACATGCCACAATGCTCCTAACTTAGCCGTGTCTTTGGTTCCGAGGACGACCACGGACAGAGCGAGTCCATCCAGCCTGTTTGGTCGTGGGACGACTAAGGGACGACACCGCCCTATGGTGGGCGAGTGAAGCGACGCGAGAGGGTGGTGCGATGGACCCACTTATCAAATTTTCTTTTTCTTTTTCCCTTTTCCTCTTCCTTCTCTTTTTCTTTCCTTTTCCCCTCTCCTCTATCCATTCGATCGGCGGAGCTCCCCTTGGTCCCTCCGCCGCCCGGCTTGCATGGAGCTCGCGCCTCCCACTCTCCCTCCGCCTCCACGCCTCCCTCCCGGCCAGGCAGTACGCCCTCTCTCCCTGCTATTCCCGGCGCGGACCACGGGGCGTCCATCTCCGACGCGGACGCCGAGGGCAGGCGGACGCGGACGAGGCGCGCATTGAATCGAGCCGGAGCTCCATGGCGGGCCGGAGCTCCACCCTCGCCGGCCGATGGAGGAGCTCGTGGGTGGAGGCGCCGCCGCCTCGGCTGAGCCGTGGGGGAGGAGCCAGACCGCCGCGCCTCGGCGTGCTCCTCATCTTCCTCATCCCCGGAGGGCGCGAGTGCACGCGGGCGCGGCGGCGGCCCTTCTCCTCCCTCGTCGCCGGCCACTCCGCCGGCCCTCTCCCCTCCGCCGCGCCTCCCTCCCCCCCTCCCCGCGCCAGCGAGCAGTGGCCCAGCACACGGGCGCGGAGCAGAGGCGAGGCCTCTCTCTCTCTCTCGCCTTGCTTGCCTTGCTCTCTCTCCCCCATCCAGCGGGGCCCGCTCGTCCTTTACCGTCGCCTGCCGTACTCACCGTAGAACATCGGACGAAGCCGCCTCCGCAAGCGTTGCGTAAGGTTTTGAGTATGCCGCTGCAGCTCTTGCGTAGACGGTAAAGCTTTTACAGGAAGCTTTTGCGTCACCGCTGCAGCTCGTCTAAGACGAGCTGCACTGGGACCGCAATGTTCAGACGCTACGATGACAGATCAGCTTTTGGCGTTCCAAATGAGCTGCAGCGGCGAACGCAATGAGGCCCGTAACCAGCGCGCGTCCTGCATATTTCGGTGAGCTGCGTTCGGACGCTACCCGCCCATGCACGGGCCCCGCTGGTGCTGCTGTTCGGCGTGAGGTGAGAAGGAAAGGCTGCACGCATGGGCCCTGCTGCTGCTACTATCTAAAAAAGGCTATAAATCACGAACCAAAACTCCAAATTAAATTCCGATTGCACCATTAAATTCGGTACAATAAATTCTTCAAAACTAGATCTCGTATGGATATATTTAGATAAATTGAAAAACTGACACGTGGGCCCACTTTTGATATTGAGTAAGTTATAGAGGTTGGATGAGTGCGGGAGAAAGTGGTATAGGGGAGAGAATCTTGATGACCAGGATGGATAGAGGAAGAAAATAGAGTTGCATGAGTGCGGGTAGTCTAACACCCAGAAGGGAGACGAGTCGATACTCTGCCTTCTATGTCCTATTAATACATCAAACCGAGCACGAGCGTCACCAACTCGTCCTCACCCCAGTCCCCACCACTACAGACCCGGTCCTCTCTGCCTCCTTCCCAGAGACAGTGTTGGGCCTACTGGCAGGGGATGGCACCACCGCGCGGACGAACCCTGGCCCCGTCCTCGGCTCCTCGCCACCACCGTGCACCCCTCGGCGCCTTGCTCCACCAGGCACGCCACCATGCCGTCCCCACCCCGCCGTTCACGCCAAGAGCAAGGCCATTCTGCAGCAGCCGGATCGTCTGCGACCTCTCCGTCCAGCCGCACGCCCGTCCACGCACCGCCGGTGAGCACGTCCAAGCCCCTCCCTACCTTTTGCTTCCCCAAGTTCTCGCCTTTGTGCACCATCTTGCTGCCTAGCTGAGCCCGGCCTTGTGTCTTGTTCTGTGTTTTGCAGAGACGCCTCGAGGCACCTCGTGACCAGGTCCGCACCACCGTCGTTGTGCCCACGCACGGGAACACCAGGGCGCACAACCACCACCATGCCCTCCCGGCCTCCGCACATCCTGCTGGCAGCATCTGCCCCGGCGAGGAGCCTTCCACATGTTCAAAGCTTTCGCATTGTCCAGTTGTCCCATGAATAGACACCATACCATACCGGCCTTCTTCGCGCCGTTACTTTCTCGCACCTCGCGCCCTCCTTTCCCTCCCTATAAACCATCATCCTTCTACTAGCCCCGTCGCAACCGAGATCTCACGTGGCGCCTTTTCTTACATCGAAACAAACCAATGCAGTTTACCCTTTCCAGTAACACAGCTGCCGTTCAGATTGATCTCGCGTCTGCCCAACAAACTCCACGCCCAATTCAGCAAAAGCGAGTGGCCCTCGTCAAGCCCATCCATGAATGATGCAAGCATCGGGCACTAGGCACACGCGGACAGGACACAAAACCGGGCTGCTTCTTCCTCACACCTCGCGCACTCCTTTCCCCCCCTATAAACCACCACCCTTCTACCGTCCTCGCCGCCACCGAGGTCTCAGGTGGCGTCTTTTCTTACACCGGAACAAACCAATGCAGTTTACCCTTTACAGCTCTGCACCTGCCGTTCGTATGGATCTCACGTCAGCCCAACAAACTTCACGCCCAATTCAGCAAAAGCGAGCGGCCATTGTCGAACCCATCCATGAATGATGTTGGCGCCAAGCGTTGGGTCCACGCGGCGGTATAGGACCTCAGTCGAAGCCAAAACTGGGCTACTGCTTCCTCACACCTTACACCCTCCTTTCCCTCCTTATAAATCACCACCCTTATAGCGGCCCCGTTGCCACCGAGGCATCACGTGGTGTCTTTTCTTGCACCAGAACAAACCAATGCAATACCCTTTCCAGCTCCGCAACTACGGTTCGAATGAATCTCGTGTCTGCCCAACAAACTCCACGCCCAATTCAGCGAAAGCGAGCAGCCCTCGTCGAGCCCATCCATGAATAACGCGGGCGCTAGGCACCGCGGGCAGGATGGGAACTCAGCCGGAGCCAAAACCAAGTTGCTGCATCCTCACACCTCACGCCCTCCCTTTCCTCCCTATAAACCATCAAACTTCTACCGACCCCGCCGCCATCGAGGCCTCACATGGCGTCTTTTCTTACATCGGAACAAACCAATGCAATTTACCCTTTCCAACTCCGCAACTACCGTTCGGATGGATCCTGTGTCTGCCCAACAAACTCCACATCCAATTCAGAGAAAGCGAGCGGCCCTCGTTCAGCCCATCCATGAATGACGTGGGCGCTGGGTGTTGGGCGCATGCGGATGGGATAGGACCTCAGACGAAGCCAAAATCGAGCTGTTGCATCCTCACACCTCATGCCCTCTCTCTCCTCCCTATAAACCACCACCCTTCTACCAGCCCCGCCGCCACGAGGCCTCACATGGTGTCTTTTCTTATACCAGAAAAAACCAATGCAGTTTACCCTTTCCAACTCCGCTGATGCTGTTAAGATGGATCTCGCGTCTGCCCAACAAGCTCCATGCCCAATGCAGCGAAAGCGAGCAGACCTTGTCAAGCCGATCCATGAATGGCATGGGTGTCGGGCGCACACAAATGAAATGGGACCTCAGCCGAAGCCAAAACTGACCTGCTACTTCCTCACACCTCGCGCCCTCCCTTTCCTCCCTATAAACCACTACCCTTCTATCAGCCCCACCACCACCGATGAAACATCCTCAATTTTCCACGAAGGGAAAATCCACAGAATGAGGGATAATGTGATAGTCCAAAGAGCAACCATCGCATTATTCCAATAACAGTTGATAAAACATCCATACATCGTACAAAAGAGTGCAATTAGAAGGGTTTACATTAATTAATACACCGCCACATGGCGGAAACAAGTGGATCACTCAGCATCCAGAACAGCTACGACAGGCGGAAGTTATCGCGGAAGCAGTCTCATCCTCCAACTTGAGCGCAGGCACGAGACCACCTAATCCATCCGTCCTTCAGGGTTGTCAATGTAGTCAGCATCCAAACCTGGTTCCAAAGTATCAGTACGTTTTGTACTGGCCACTGGCTCCCACCCTATGCTTTGCGTTTGCTTTGTGGAAAGTGGATGCAATAGGATATAACAAGAGGCCTAATATATGGCTGTAGTTTTCCTATGCAAGTATCATCAAGTTTTAATATAGAACAACAAGTTATAACCCAACATCATCTCTACACATGTCCCATCCCACATCTCACACACCTCACATCCCAATCACACTCATCTCACCACACCTCACTCTCAAGTCGACAGGTCCAACTCCCTCTCAGACCTGTCTCAACGGCCAACGGCCGGGGGTAAACACCACCAAGGAAAACACCACCAGGGGGGAGAGGACACATCTCTCTCTACTCAAGAGAAGCGTAGGTCGAGGGAATGGCCATACCGAGGCCGCGGTTATGCGCATAAGGTCAACTCTGCAGAGCTTGTACTCCTGTACCCACAAGATCACCATCATGCGTAATGGGTCCTACGAGGTTGGGTGGGACGTGGCACCTGCGAAGTCGTCTCCCAACTCCTGAGTGTACTCCAAGTCCTCCTTCTCGGGCAGCTCCTTCTCAGCGTCTGAAATCGAGACATAATGGTCGCGTGAGCGACCCCTATAGATTATCACAAAGAACCAAATGAAAAATGAAGAATCCAAATGCACGCAAACATAAGCCTACGACGTAGTGCTTGATTTTAGGAAAATTTGGACACCTAGATCATATTTTTCGGAGATCGTATGAATAAGTTATGATTTTCCGAAGTTTAAATCATATTTTGAAAAAGATAAAGGAGAGAGAAAACAGGCTGTGGCACGTGGCGCGTTCTGGTTGGTCCAGCGGGCAGCAGTGGCTGACATGCGGGTCCAGCGGGGTTAGGTCACTGACAGGTGGGTCCCAGTCAATGGTCAACCGTTGACCAGTCAACGGTCAACACCGACCGGGCCCACTTTGGGTTCTGGCGGGCCAGGTCAGGGCTGGACACGGGCCGAGCTGGGCCGGGTCGGCCCGCCACGTGTCGAACTCATGTATGGCCACGTCGGCGTATGGGTGTCCACTGGGCCGAAACTGGGTCAGGTCCACGGTGCAGTATCCATAGGACGGTTCATGGTGGACCAAGGCTGTTGGTCTATAGACCAAAACATGGTCTACGGTGGACAAGGTCCGTCCACCAGCTTTCTTCACTCGGTCCACACGCATCATGTCCATGGGGTTTGTTCCAGGTGGTGCTCGGGTTCATGCACACGGCGCGCGGTGGACAGGCAATAGTGGACCCACCAACAGGGGCTCGGTCCACATGGACCTTGTCCACCCACGCAGCACCAGCAACAACTCCCCAGGACTCATCTCCTCCATCTCATCCCCGTTCCCATGCTCCGTTCGTTGCCAGGGCATGCCGGCGGCGGCATGGCGGCGCGTTTCGGCGCGGGGGTGGCGCTCCGGCCTAGATGGCGAGCGCACCGGCTCCGCGACATCTAGGCGAGCTCGGCAAGGCCCAAGGTGGTGGCAGTTGTCTCCTTTTCCCCTCCTCCTCTGTTGCTTCCGCGGCTGGCAGGGTGACGCTCTCGCCGGCGGCGAGCGTGCGTGGCGGGGTTCTGGCGGATTTTGGCTAGGCAAGGAAGTGGCCTTGGCGTTGCGCGCTCACGGAGAACGAGGGAGTGGCGGTGCGGCGCGCTCTCGTCGTCTCGGCCCGCCGGCGCACGGCGGCACGACGGCGAGACGCTGCGGTGCGCCGGAGGAATCCCCGAGGTGCGCGGCGGCAACGGCGAGGGGTGGCGGTCATCTGCGGCTCGATTCATGGTCAAGGTCCTTCCTTCCCCCTATTCGGGCGTGGGCGAGCACGGCTAGGGACTCGAGGAGGGTGGTGGCGCTCTGGGTGCGGCCGGTCACTACGACAGTGGCAAGGCGACAGCGGTGAGCAGGTGGCGCGCGTGTGGCACGGCGGCAGCGGGTCGTGAGCGGGGCTCCAGTGGTGCGCTAGGGCTGCCTTGTGTTCCGGCGGCGAAAGGGGGCGGCTGCGGAACTTTGGCAAGGCCGACCGCGGCGGCTGCGGCACGATGCCGACGGCGGGCGGCGGCGTGGCTACCGTAGCTGCAACCGGAGCCAAGGGCAAGTCCTTGCCCTCAATTGGGGTCGCGCGTGCAAGCCATGGGGCTCGACGGCGCGGCAAGGCTGGTTACGGGTGCAACCGAGCTCGCACGGCGACACAAGTCGCGGCGGCACTCCGGCGGCTTGGCATCCGCGGCGGCCAGGGCGGAACAAGGCGATTCTGCCCCATTAGCTTGCCAGCCGGGTGCGCGGGTCCTTGACGGGGCTCGATGGACCTCCCTCGCGTGACGAGGTGGCCGGCGACGTCTACGGCGCGAGCGGTACGGCAGCGCTCTAGGGTGCGCTCGCGCCGGCGAGGTCAGGTGATTGGGGTTCGTTGGTGACTCGGAGCGAGGCGAGGAGATACGTGGGCTTCGGGGCACGCGGTGCTTTCACGGTGTTCTGGCGAGCACGGAAGGGCATAGGACGGCCTGCGGGGCTATTATCGCGGCTGCAGCGCGGCGGCCTCGCGTCGGCGGCGCCATGGCGGCGAGGGCGGGTGCGCGGAGACGTCCCGAGCGCCAAAACACGCCCCGTCTCCCTTCCTTTCTCCGATTGGGGTAGCTGGGAACCCGTGGAACTCTACGTTGGCGACCGAGGGGCTCGGCGGAGCTCGCACGGCGACGAAGTCGCGGCGGCACTCCGGCGACCCTGTGAGCGCGGCGACCGGGACGGGGCAAAGGTGCCCGTCCCACTGTCGGCCAGCCGGGCTCCCTACGCGTGCGCAAAGCGCGTTCTACGCGAAGGCGAAGACGTTGGTGGCGGTTTGGGGAAACACGGCTAAGCGACGCAGGCGAACAGGGCGGAGCTCTGGCCGGCGGCCATGGAGGTTGTGCGCGGGCGTGGCGGCGTGCTCGAGCCGAAGTGCTTGGCAAGGTGGTGCGGGGTTCGCGAATGTGCGCGCGAGCGCGAGAGCGTCGTGCCCGCGGTGGCCAAGGCGAGGCCTTGCGCCAGCCGAGGGGGAGATCGCGACGGCAGCTTGACTAGCGGCGGACGTCGGCGGCGAGCTCACCTTGGGCTCGGGGCGGTAGGATGGCGGTGCAGCGGGGAGGTGGTGCAGCGAGGAGATGGTGCTGTGCCGTGCAGAGCCGGGGCGTCGTCGTAGTCGTTCAGGGCCGCCGGGTTCTCCTCCGGCGAGCTCGAACGGCGGCGGCTCGCGGTCCGGCTCCGGCTCCGGTTCCGGTTCCCTCCCCGCCTTCTTCTTCTCCTCTCCTCTCCTACTTCTTCCTCTTGGTGTAGGTGGGCAAGGGCGTGGTGGTGTGGCACCAAAACGGTGGCGCGGCGAGGGGGAAACCCTAGGGCTCCGGGCGTCCTCCTTTTATAGGCGCGGTGCGGCCATGGCGAGGTGGCGAAGCCGTGGACGGCGGATGGAGCGCGAGAGGGTGATCGGGCGGTTGTGGTAGGCTCGGCTAGGGTTTTTTCCGCGGCGCGGGGGCGGGCGCTCTCCATTTGTCGCGGCGCCGGTCAAAAGCAGGAGCAGCATAGCGTCACCATGACAGGGTGACGCCGGCGACGTCACTGCCAGAGGGCGGTTCAATTTTGGGCCGGGAGCGGCTCGGGGTGGCATGGATCGAGGGCGTGGCGTTCATCCAAGGCGTCCGCGTGGCAGGGGAGCGAGGCGGACGGCGGGGAACGGCTGGGAGCGCTTGGGATTCCTATCGCGGTGCGCGGCGTTCTGCTCTGTTTCTGATCGTGGAAAGCAGAGGACAGACTTCCCTGAATGGGGATAGGTATGACGGGTGGGGCCTACCCGTCAGCCGCAGCAGGGGAGGATGGCGTCAGCGCGGGCCTTTGGCGTGGAGCGGCACGGCTGCATGGGCCGCTCGCGTGTGTGGCTTGCGGCGGGTGGAGCGGGCCACTGCTGGGCCGCTTGGCTTCTTGGCCTTGCTGGGCCACGCTCCAGGGCGAAGTGGAGAAGCGGGCCCAGGGTGCGGGCGAGCCGGGCCGGATCGGCTGACTCAGTTGGGCCGTGCGTTGAGGATGCTAGCAGGCCGGGGTTACGGGAGCAGGCCGATCAGGGGCGAGCTGGGCTGCGGGGCAGGTGGCCGGCTGGGCTGGTGGTCACGCGGATCTGGGCCGCGAGGCTGGCCAGAAAGAGCTGGCGGGTTGGGCCGCCATGCTTTGGCGAGTAGGCCGGCTGCGGCCTTGGCAAGGCCTAGCAAGCCGGGCTGGCTTGCTGCTGTGGGCCACTTTGGCCTTCTCCTTTTTCCCTGCCTTTTCTAATCCTTTTCCATTTCCTATTTCCTATTCTTTAACTAAGCCATGGTCTCCTACATGTGTATGCACATGTTGCCAACATGCATACACCCTTAGTGGGTCTCTAGGGGTCACTAGGGTAGCAAGGTACCATGTTCAAAGGTTGGCAACACACACAAGGGTTTATTAGTTAGAAAAGTTATTTGATTTTATTAGCATCACATAAAATCAAATAAGAGCCGAATCACAACTTGGAATTTAAAATGCAATGCTCACACATGCTACTAGGCACTACTTGTGCAACTAGGTGGGTTTCCTAGCATGTCAAACACCAAACATAGGTTTGTTTTAGAAAAAAAATTTTGTTGGTTCTGATTTTTGGTGTTTGTGATTTTTAGGGATGTTACAACCGAGTCCTCACGTGGCATCTTTTCTTACACCAGAACAAACCAATATGCAGTTTACCCTTTCTAGCTCCGCGACTGCCGTTTGGATGGATCTCACATCTGCCTAACAAACTCCATGCCTAATTCAGCGGAAGTGAGCGGCCCTCGTCGAGCCCATCCATGAATGACGCGGGTGCCGGGTGATGGGCGCATGCGGACGGGACGGGACCTCAGCCGAAGCCAAAACTGGGTTGTTGCTTCCTCACACCTCGTGCACTCCCTTCGCTCCCTATAAACCACCACCCGTCTCCCGCATAGCTCTCTCTTCCATTCCATCCTCCCCCCATCATCTCGCCACTCGCTACAGGCTACACCCTAGAAACCTCACACGCTCTCGACGCTCCTCACACTCGCCTCGTTGCCGTCACACCGGCGAGAAGGGTGCCCACCTCCCCCCCCCCCAACACACACACACACCTCGGTTCCTATATAACAGCGCTAGTAGGAGCTAAGGTACGCTACTACCCGTCCCTTATCCGCTCGCCCAGATCTACCTGCCCACCCCTTTGTGTCCAATTTGGACAAACATTACATAACCACCTTCTATTACCAATCACCACCATTCCACCACCCTTGACCGGATACAAATGACATTCCTGGCTATTTGTTATCTACAATGCTAATCACTATGTGGTTTATCTGAAACAATTGGACACCAATGCTGGTACATGATGCTGCATGGACAATGCTTACATCGATTGACAATATGCCTCAACCTTTGGGAGCACATCTAATCACCAACCACGACCAAGGACATGTGTAACCACCTCCAACAGACACACCAATACCTCATCACCTTGTCCTGGCAGGACCACAAGATAGCCAGCGGCTGATACAACCTCACCAAGGTATGTCTACTACTGTGCAATAGGTACAATCGACGAACAGGTACCACCTCAGACAACCAACGCTTCTACACGGCTCTCGGTGCTATGTTAAAAAACTCGACCCAACCTAGGAGGAACTAGGGGGCTTTTTCATTAAGAAGAAAATAGGCACCCAAATTCGCTCCCGACGGGATTCGAACCTGGATGGCTAGGTGTAGAGCCACATTGAGTCACCTAGCCAAGTGAGCCAGGCTCACTTCCCGCTCTCGGTGCTATGTTGACGCATCTACTAAACGTGATCTACAAAATGCGTAGCCTCGGCTCGCTGGACTCACTACTATGGAAGTGCTCATCAATGACACTCTCCGTTCGTCACGGAAGACTCCAAAATCGTCACCGAAGGTCTTCTATGATGAACTTGTGACGAAAATCATTTCGTCATGGAATGAGCGTCATTGATTGACCACGGTGACGAAACGACTATTTTGTCACTGAATGGAATTCAATCAATGACGAAATAGCCATCGTCACCAAATGGAATTCATTCAATGATGAATCCTATTTGTCACTGATGTACCCCGGTTTTCGTCATAACATGCTACTCCGTCAGGCTGCCAAACGGCGTTTGCCACGCTGGCAGCTGACGTGTCTTGCGCACGTGGCACGTCCACGTGGCAGGTGACGTGGCCAGCTGACGTGTCTTGCCACGTGGCCTGTGATGTGGTGGGTCCACGTGTCGCTTTTTTGGACCACTTGACACGCCATAATTAGTCCACGTGTCTTGCTGTGAGTGGTTTACATTTTCGTCACCGAACCCAGAATTTTCATCACAGATTAAAATTATGATAAGGTCACATCCGTGATCATGGCCGAAGCTGCTAGCCTCGCGCTGGCATCGGCTATCATCGACAAGCTCAACATCAATAAGATCAACTATTTGTCTTGTGAAGAACTGGTTCACTTCCTCAACAGCAAGGACATCACTTCCTCAACAGCAAGGACATCTCAAATCCCCCTGACCGAAAAATAAAGCACTTCATTCAATATATCTACAACCAGTCGCAAAGCAGGGTGTCCAAGGGTGTGTTTGGATAGAGGGTTGGTGTGGGTCGGTGTGGGTTGGACCCAATTTTGGTGCTGTTTGATTTGCAGGATAGAAGATGTGGGTCGAACCCACATGGGAATATTCCCACAAGATGCGGGTTCGTTGCATCCGGCAAAAACAAAGAAACCCAGCCGACCCAGATGAACGGCGTCGGTCTTCGTCATCTCTCCGCTTCGATCTTCCTGCTCCCGTCCCCGGCACCTGCGCCCGCCCCGTCCGGCCTCGGGGACATGGCGAGCGAGCTCCGTGGCAGGCGACACGGTAGACCGGCCCCCATCCTCGGCGGCGCTTGTGGCGGACCGATCCCCGTCCCCGGCGGAGCTCGCGGCGCGGGGTGGGGCTGGCCGCCGGGGAGGGACGGCGCGGGGCGAGCCGCTGTGGAGGGGCCGCGCGCGCTGGCCACCGGGGAGGGGCGACGCGGGGCGGGGCTCGTCTTCTCTCCGTGGCCGCCTGCCGCCCAGGCTGCCTGCCTTCCCCGCGCCGACGAGCAGAGGCGCCATGGCCGGTGGCTGCGCGGCGCGGGGCTGCGCGCCATGGCCGCCGGGCCTGCCGACAATGAGGAGACGGGGAGGGAGGAGTGATGGCCTCCATGGTCGCCGGCGCGGAGGCTCCATGGCCACCGGCGCGGAAGGACCAGGCGTGGTGGCGGCTGCCATGGCGAGGTCAGAGCTCGGAAGAGGATAGGATGTGTTTGCCAGGAAGAGGATAAGGTGATGAGAATAAAAAAAGAAGGGTGGTAAGAATATGACAGGTGGGACCCACCGATGGCCACTCTTAACGGTGTTAAAATGCCACCCGTTCCATCCCTCTTCATCCTTCTAACCAAACAAAAAATTGGGTGCAACCTATCCCCATAACCAAACACAAAATGGGTTCGTTCCATTCCAGAAAACTGGGTTGGACCCAACTCAACCCACTTAGCTCCCAAACCAAACACACCCCAAGATTTACAAGATTCAAAGAAGCCTGAACACCACGGCTGATACTCTTGCAAGACAAGCTAAGAATTTGTCTTCAGCCAATTTAGATCTTGCTTGCTCCTACAAGCATCAAGAAGAACAATGTAATGTACTTCAGGGTTCAGGCGCTACTTGCTGTAGGCCTGACTGGTGAGAAACAAAATACAAATACTGCACGGCATTACCACAGTACGTGTGCACGTCTCTTGCTCGCTCTTGGCGTCGAAGCGTCCATCGCCATATACAATCAGTCGTCCATTGGCGTCAGCGCTGACAAGGTTGCATTCTCGTGCTCTAGCCCACGTAAACTACCGTGGCCCTGGCCGGCTCTGGTTTCTCGGCGGGCAGTCCGTGATGCCCTCAAACGGCAGTAATAAGGTCATAAGGACGAAAACTCCTAGATTTAAACCTCTTCATGCCTTGCATATTAATTTCGACGTGTTGTCAAAATACTCCATCCATTCTATCATGTCTTGCATAATAATCTCGATGTGTAGTCATAATACTCCTTACTTTCTAAACTTCAAGTCATTTTGGTCCTGTTCAGTTGATCCGAAACCATCAAGTTTCGGCAGATTTCGGCTTATTTCTTTTTACAAACCACTATTGAATCTGCCAAAATCTACCGGCTTTTCTACCGGCTGAACAAGACCTTTGATTATTTTATTCATAGACTTTTGCTATGTATCAAAAGATATGTTATATCTAAAAACATACCAAAAAATATGTAAAAACAAAGCGAAAATCAACCAAATCCCATGCTGAAAAACATAGCATGGGGGAACCTGTCAAATACAACAGTACTTTGTTTTAGCATGTATCATCACAGCTTCCCCCATGCTGAAGAACACACTTCAGGCAGACGCCAAAAAGCGGCAAGTTAATTCAGAGTAATTATTATGAACAGAAAAACATGTACAAATATGAAACATGGTAACTGAATGAATGAATATGTGATGTTACAATGATCGAGTACACTGGATTTACCACATTGTGTATGGTTGGAGGTAATTGGTGCAAGGAATTGGAAGGTCCGACATAAGGGTTCAGAAACCCCACTCACCACAGAGAGGTGGTAATTGGACATTATGTGGAAGATGTATGCATCATGACTCATCAGTCATGACACGATTTTCCACTCCAAATCCCACTCACCAAACAAAGGACATGAATCCCTCTCCAGCACCCATACTTTAATTCCCTCCACAAGCCAAACAATAGAATGACACTAAAAATCTCCCAAGTGATTAGGTGAATTCCCTTGCAATTCCACCTAGCATTCTCATGCCCCTTTCCATCTGTTGCCAGGTCATAAATGCGGACAACAAGCATCAGTTATGTCGAGCGGTTCCATGAATGCGTGAATCCCCACAGCTGTACAAAAGAAATATCAGCAAACCAAGCCAACAATAAGGCATGTCAAATCAAGTAAATACAGACTACAGGACAAAATTGCGTGAGCTATTTTTGTATGCATGGTTCTAAATCCCCACTGCAATAGCAATGGCAGCCTATTTAGAACCATGCATATAAAGATCTATATTTTTGTGCATCATTAATTAATAATTTTATGTTTTACATTAAAACCCTAAATGAAATGTTTCTGCTATATCCCGCTATAGCTTTTTATATTATAACTAATATGATGCTGCAACTACATGGTATTGCCCATTATTTAAAACCTTGTCTATATCTAACTGAATTAAAAATATTTCTTACCTCCACATTCTTTAGTTCAAACTCTGGACTATATGCCAAGCATGAGTTTCCAAATGTTTCACATGATCCACTGCTTCCATGTAACCTAGTCAAATAAAATTTAGATATGTACGGATACATCTCACCACAGAGAAAAAGTCATGCCAGCATAAGACAACTTACAGATCTTCATCAACACACAATGCGAAGCTTCCACCACCTCCAAATGCTAAAGCATCTTTCAAGCACAAATAGTAGAATCTGTTCGCACCTGGGTATGCTTCCAAATAAGCTCTTTGAACCAATATTTTTTTATATATATTATTTAGTATAGAAAATTCTGAAAAGGGTGCAGCCATATACAAAACTGAAAGTTCATTAGTAATAGTAAATTCCACATTATTTTGACACGATGTAGTTGTGTTTGTGAAACTTTCATACCCACACATAATCCAGTAAGTCTCATCAGACTGCCTCATCTTGAAGGCCATGTTAGCATGCATTTAAAGTTTTGTTTGGTTGAGAGAGACCCAGAGATGGGATGGTCCTGTCTCAGTTTCTAAAGATGGGACGATCCCGTTTGGTGTTTCGTCGAGGGAGGATGAGATTGTCCCATTTTTTGTTTGGTTTGGAGAAACCCAAACTGGGATCACGCACTTGACTTGGGGGACACCCATCAGTCTCTTTTCATTTTTCCCCTTTCTTCTTCCTCTCCCATATTCCTTTCATACGCACGCGAAGATGGGCTCTTCCAGCCCGTAGCCTCACCTACCTCGCCATCCTCCCAATCTCCTCAACAACCTTGCCATCCTCCCATGCTCCCATGCCTCCACATTGCGCCCCCTGCACCTCCACACAAGTGGTCCGCGTCCACGGCAGGGCCAGGCCAGAGCCCAGACAGCAGGACTAGGGTGTGGAGCTCTCCTGCATGACCACAGACTCTGCTTGCGGCAGGGCCTGGAGCGGAGCTCACCCGTACGACACACGGTGGCACCCGAACCTCGCTGGCCAGCCTCTCCTCTTCTCCTCCTCCACTTCACCGTACGTGTGCAGAGGTAGGCCGAAAAAATCCTTTGAAATTTTAGGATTAGGTTTGCCCCAGATCTTCAAAGAGTATTCTCATGAAGGATGACTCTACCCCTGGTTGACTCTGAACCAAATGCTAGTGCAAGGCAGGATATCCGACCTGGGACCATTCCATCACTGGAACCAAACACTAGTCTTCATGCCCCACTAACTAGTGGCTCAAATAAATTGATAATGTTTAGGGACTGTCTAGGTTAAAATTACTTTTAATAGAGATAACGGCAAATAGCTGCTGACTTGTGAAACAATTCAACATATTTAATAGATACTCATTCATACATTGGTCAGAAAAGTCTAGGTTCACCAAATATCGTTGTGAACACTAGTATAAAGTTTACTTACCTGTTGGTCTGAAAAGTCTAGGTTCACCATGTATCGTTGTGAACACAAACGTCTGGTTTGTTCCCTGGTCAATAAGGAAAGGAATGATTTTTTTTTTTTTTGATACTGAAAGGAATGATTATTACTATAAAGCAGGGGAAAATAGCAATTTTCATGCACATGCAGCAAGACCTGTACTTATTATGCATGAATATAATATGCAATTTATCTATGGCTTACCTGATATTTCCTTTTCTCTGTAGGCCTCAGAGGACCATTCAATAAACCACCAAACACAGCCCCTTGCATATCTCCAACAATCTAATCAAATAAAGAGGGGGAAACATTCAGAACAAGGACCAATCTCTAGAAAAAGGAACATGAATTTCACCGTGATGTATGTCACAAGTCTGATCGTGTCAACACCTTAAATTGTAAGTGCAAGTAGATAGTTGGACATACCAATAGGCATGGACCCTGAATATTCTCACTTCTACGAAGAAGTGTTCTAAGAGATATCCCATGCTTCCAGGTGCTGCACTTCAGTTGTTAAAAAACAAGAAAGAATTAAAAGTATGCAGATAAACATTAAACAGGGTATTTTCACAGAAAAAAAGCTGAAAGAGTGACAGTGTGACTAATACTTTACCTATATAGCAATACCCAGTGGCACCCCTTCAAGGTCCCAGGGAGAGAAGATTGAAAGAATGCAAATAGTTTTGGAGACACAAACATAGACTTTTCAGTCAGATAACGAAGAGTGCCCGCACAATCTGAAGTTGATGGTTCCTCATTTCCATCTGAGTTATTTATGGACCTGTATGACTGAAGGGCCTGGTCGTTACCAAAATTTCCATTCCTTTCATCTCTCTCACTTTCAGACCCTGACTCCTCACTCAATTCCAGGGGAGGATCTTTCCATGTTAAATTACTCCCTCTCCATTTCTTAGGAAGTGATTCAGGAGGTAATGGTCTCAAAGTCTCAGAACAAGGTAAATTCTGCTCATGCCCCAAGTTTGAGGTTGGTAGAAGGGAAAATACATATGAAGATAATGATGATGTCTTGGGGGGAATAAAAGGTTCTCCTGGGAAAGATTTTGCCTGAAAAAATACAGGTTACCATATAATAACATCCAAAAAGCACAAAACAAAAGATGTGCTATAAATTAAAACAGATTACAGACCAGTAGTTAATGAAGAATTTAGCAACATCCGTAAACTAAATATCTAAGTAACAAACCCCGTAACCTACACTTTCAGGTTAAGTCCGGTCCCTCCACAAATATCGAATCAGCAAGCAAGTAGAATCTGGCCCTCACTGATCATTGTTAAATCAAGGTTTGATGGTATTTTGGATTGACAAATCATTTG
Organism: Themeda triandra; assembly: GCA_018135685.1. Lineage (NCBI taxonomy): Eukaryota > Viridiplantae > Streptophyta > Magnoliopsida > Poales > Poaceae > Themeda > Themeda triandra. The sequence continues at coordinate 682,396 of JAENPR010000196.1, forward strand.
ATTTAGTAATGGAAAATGCAATGTTGGTAATTGCAAAAAAAAAGGAGTATCATTTGACTATTTCAAATATCATAAATACGATTTTTTCCTTTGCTCAGAAAAATATTACTTTTACTGTTGAAGGACGGTGTAAACATAGGGGCACACAACACTCACTTCCCCCCATTCGTATGGATAGAGGAGGTACTCTGGCCATGTATAAACTTTATGAAGCAAAAAGCACGCTAGGCGAAGAAGGTAGAGTAATAAATGTACTTTAATTTGTAAAACGGACTTGATGTGGACAGATAAGTAATGCATCAAGGAAACAAAAACGAAATATCAGCATGGACAGCCAACGTTGTGAGCTTTCTATATTTAACAGCCATGTGCATGTCAAAGAAACCTTTCAGGCGCTTAAATACAAATATGAGATTGAAGTTTGAAGGGGCTGATTTTGGGATAATGCGTAGATGTTCTCTCACTGGACACAGCAATTTGAAAAGATTTATCTGGATGACTCCACAAAAGAAAAGGTACTCTAGCCATGTATTGTGTTAGTTTTGTGAAGCACATCTGCATATGTAACTCAGAGAAGGGTAGACTAACAAATGTACTCTAATTTGTCAGAATCTGAAGTGACAGATGATGCATCGAGGAAATGAACTGAGGAACCAACATGGTGAGCTTTGTATATATATATCTAAGGCTCCATTAAAGTTTACTGCAGGAAATATAGGTTTCTTATGGATATACATTTGAAGTTCAAGTGATTGATTCAGACGAATGGTCCATATGTTCTCTCACTGGGCATGACACTTCATTCTGACTAATTCAGATGATTCAACGATACAAAATTCATCAAGTGCAACATCTGAGGTAACCCAGCCAAGAATTCTATCTACTGAATCAGAACTGAGAGGCCATGCATGGATTAGTAAGTCTAATTTCAACAGCTACCCTGCATGGTGAATTATATTATTATTATATATCAATAATAATCAAAACGAAGACAAGGCAATGCCAATGCACATCAACACAATTCCAAAAGTAAAAGAGATTAGGTGTGAAATGGAAGGCACTATCTCCACACCGCTATGTAGCCTATGTTAGCAATATTTTGCAAATGCACATCCAAATATGTGCAGGCACGCATGCGGCGGTGGCAGCTAAGCCACATCTCTAATGCTTGACAATGCAACCTCCTAGCCCAGCGGAAGCCTACATGCGCAGTTGCCCACTGCCCACAGGACCAGGATTAGGCACCGATTGAGCCGCAGGATGGGAAGACTGCAGCAATCCATCGAAATAGACCCTGAACCGGACAGAAACCGATGCTTAGCTTATCCCAGGGGGTGCCCAGGACGGCACTCGGTCCAGTGTCTCATTCCGTCCAGGAAACCCAATTCCGAATCCGAATCCGAATCCGAATCTAACAAGGCCAGCTGGACAAGGAAGCAATCAACCAATCACCCAAACACCGAGCGGCCTACGTCACACGAAGCCACGCGATTCGTGGAGGAAGAAGAAGAAGAAGAAGAAGAAAATCGATCCTTTGGCTCCATGGCTCATCTCCAAGATCTCACCCACCTTCCTGCGGGATCCCAAGTCCGCTGTACCAACCACCGAACCGACAGACACCGACGCAATGCTAATCATGCTAATGCGAGCAGCCCCGCGGGAGGTCCGGAAAAGGAGAGGCGGATCTCATCTCACCTGCGATGGCGGCGCGACGGCAGCGGCCTGCGCCGGGGAGGAGGCGGGGACGGGGGAGTCGGCGAGCAGGCGGGCCAGGCGGTCCGCCACCTTCTCCTTCCACGCCAGCATCGCCCCGCCCGCGGCCGCCTCGCGCTCAACTCACCTCACCTCACGGTTGCCGTTGCCCCCGCGCGAGGTGGTGGCAGGAGGTGGGCGGCGGCGGTGGCGGAGGGGAAGCGAGAGCGCGCGGACGGCGGGAGGAGAAGGGAAAGGGAAAGGGAATGCCGGAAAGGGACCCAAGACGTTTCGTTCAAGCTGGTTGATGGCACACGCCGCACGCGTGGAAATGGAAACACAGGTTGGTGGCCCGGCGCCGGCAGCCGGCACGGCAGTCGCGCCACGCGGTGCACGACACGGCACCGCCCCCGCACGGTCGCGCGCCAGTGGGGGTGGGAAGGTGTGGTCCGCGGGACACGTCAAACGGCGGTCAGCACGGCGAATGATTGATCATCGAGCACCGACGCGACGACTCCTTTTAGTCATATATACACACTTATATGAAGAAGAAAGCAACCTTTTAGCCCTACTAATAACATGTTATCTTCTAAAATTAGCTATTTCTTGAGAAATGAGAGCCGGATTGAGGTTTGAACCTAAAGATGTCGACGTCTTAGTGCTTGTCTAACTAACTAAAAGTATAGTGTGGGCTGGCTGATTTCCCTTCTCAACACAAATGACACACTTTTAGAGGCTATAGAAGCTCTCTCCTCTCCATATTTGCGAGTCTTGTGTGATTTGTGAGAAATTTTATGTTGCTAGATTGAGGATTGAGAGAGATGAATCATCTCCAAGATAGCTAGTCATTGTTTGGATAAAGCTTCCAAATTCGTGGGTGAGCTACGAAAACCATGTGAATGTTTTGATTTCACTTCCACAAAGGAAAGAAATCAAGATGATGTAAAACCAAACTCGATCTTTGGCGTCCTTTGACGAGGGTAAGTGATTGAAGGACATTGGGCTTCTTTGGGAGCTCCTTAACAAAGACATTGGATTTTAAACCAAATTTCAATAGACAAATCATAATATTTTTCGCTTGTTGCATTGATCTATTTGTTCTTGTGCTTATGTTTTCAGAGTAATCAAGTTGACTATGTCTTCATCAACTCTTGATAACAGGTAGAATTGACTATGTAGACGCAATCTCTCTTGATTTCTGTTCTTCCCGTTACCAAATACTAGACCTCTTATCGAGACTAGATCTCCAATCATAACAAATTTAGCCCCGTCCATTAATGTTTTTCCATGTTCTATAAATTTTATGTCACTTTAGCTCTGTTGTAGATCAATTTTCTTGTAACTACGATCGTACTTATGAAAAATGGATATCACCAAATTAATTAATCTTATTAAATCCTCTATGAAGGACCTATTTTTATACAACATATAATTGGTAGCTATCTAAAATTCCAAGCACGAGGACTGATATAGGTGGACTAATTTCTTTATCAAGTCTTTAACTAATTGTCAACCAACCTCAGTTGATTTGAGCTTATTCTCAGTCCAATTAATTAGTAACTGGACCTAACTCATCTAAACATGCACTAGACATATATATTTCTTTTTTGAAACTAGTTTCTAGAATTTTGGCATGGCACAATTGGCTTCCCTCCCCCTCTGTTTTACCGGGACGTCACAGACAGCGAGTCAGCGACGCAAGCACGTACCTAGAGCAACAGCAGAAATTTGTTGCAACAAGGAAGCAGCCTAGTATATTCCAGTGAAGACCCTTTTCCGTACAGCTGATGACGCCCTCAAAGTTGCCGCCGCAATGCTGCTGCATGCCGAAAGGAGCAGAGACGGCCACTGGATCGCGTTTTAAAACCCGGCCCTGCTCATCATCTGCTCACTGCTGCTCTCACCTCCGACTCTCCGACCCTGAATGGAAAACGTTATCCCTCACAAAGATGAGAAAAACAACATGGCGTGATGAGAAGAGCGCAGTTCAGGCAAAGCATAACGACAATATATATGGCTCCTTTAGCTTTGCCTGCGATGCTTGTTGCCCATAGCCTCTCTCTCTCGCAGTCGCAGTTGGCCGGTGCAGACTGCTGCTGCAAGCAGCAGGATGTGTAGTGGGACGGTTCAACCGAATCGTAGGCAGGCAGGCCAGATTAGATTAAAAACCCGGCCAGCACTTGTTTTCTTGTCTTAAATTAACCATGCTGGCATGCTGCTCCCGACGATTACGAAATGTGCACACAAATGCTTCTCTAATGCAATACAATGTGCATTTGTGACGAATGCTAGCTGAAGGTGAATAACTGAAACATAGCTTGAATCCGCACGTTGGCTACATGGTCCACAACTGATGCCATGCATCAGTCAGCAGTTCGCACTGAAGCACAGCCGGGTAAGGAAAGCAACCCATCACTCTGTTTGCAAAGCTTGTGCATGTGGAATTCATAGCCTCAGCTCGTGCAAGGAAGCCACCTCAACTTTCAGGCAGTGTCGTATACCGGCTATCAGAGAACTCTACGGATCTATTGCAGTTTCTTCAGGCTAAATTCGTGCTCAGAAACACTACTCAAGGGTCAAGGTAGAAGATGCTCTCGTTTCCGAAAAGAGAGGAGGAAACAGAGAAGGACAGATGAAGAGCACGTTTGCAAGCCTGAAATGTGCAATAGGTTGGGTTGGTTGGCACACGCATGTTCCGAAATCTTCTACTCTAACTCCCATCACGTGCAGTCTCGTGCATCCATGGCGATATCGAGACTCGGTGATATTCAACAAAGAATTCCAGGCTGAGTAATACGCCGTTGAACACCCCAGGAGTAAATAAATAATAAATGATTTAGCATGGTGGTGATTTTCACTCCTTTTGGTACAAATTATACCTCCTGGCAACCACTTTGTATATATAATGTATGGCAAATGCAACTTGATGTACATCATTCAATATTTATGAAGAGACTAAATTGCCTCAGTGGTACAAGCATTCTGTATAATTTTTTTTTGGAAAAGAACATTCTGCATGTAACTTGTTCTACTGTCAGCCACACCAGTATGGTGGGTGTGCACACACTTGCTAACATATGCGCGCGCATAATTACGAGACAATAATACACGGCGCAGTGCTCAACTATGTATCTTGCTGATGAAGCTCTGAATTCTGCAAGCACTCGGTTCATCAGTTGAGGTGGTTGTCGTTCTGAAGGCTGTACCCCACTTCAGGCAGCGCCTGCACAACGGCAGGATGCTCTGCCCAAGAAACAAATCAGCAACAAGAGTTAGTATACATTTCCAGTGTCCAGGCCCTGTTTGCGATCGGTGAAACTTAATTACATGAATTCTGTAGAAACACAAGAAATGGTTTCAGTTTTGCAGGAACCAATAAAAAAAATTAGCATTCCAAATAAGGTGAGGTCCTTAATAGCATGTTGAAGCAGGATAATGTTATCAATTCTGTTGTTTGCATGGACAGCATTGTGGTGGTCCTCTTGTTTATCTTTTCACTTTGACAGACTTGCGGAGTTAGAAACAGAAAGTGATAGTAAACGTTTGTCTTCTTTGTGTGACAATGCAAGAAAAGGCGAAAAGGAAAACAGAAACCGTCAAGGGAAGATTTTTACTTTACTGCTAAGTGAAAAGTTGACAATGTTCAACGTTAAAGCTACGGGACCGCAAAAATAACAAATAAATATGTTGACAATGGTGTACACTACTATACTGAAGAAGCGTAGATATGCATGCTCAGCGAAGTTGAAAACTACTGAAGAAGCACGCGTTGCATTGACCTCGGAATTACCAAGAGGATTCCGATCCCCCACACTCGTTCTGACTAAAAATCTGTCAACTGGACTTCAAAATTTTAGTTTTTGTCGCCTTAACACTTAGTTAATTGGAAAGCATGGATTGACACGATCGATCATGTGAAGACGAAGATTCTGTTGCACGATAACCGAGCGAGGCTCGCAGCCGCGGCGTCGTCGCCGGCCGGTCGGCGCCATGAATGTGCACAAGACATGAGGCAAGGATCGCAAAAGACTAAAAAGAGCACTGGGAAATCGAGAAAACAATGGAGGAGCTCACTCTTCAACGCGGCGAGCTGCGCCGGCGTGAGCGTGGCGGCGAACCCGCTGACGACGGTCTTGTAGCTGTAGATCATCGCCGCCTTGGCTTTCTCCTCGCTTGCAGTTCATAAAGAGAAATCAGATTCCCCAATTAATCAACGCACGAGAAGACGGACGATGGCCAAAGGAATGCTGGTGCCGGTGCCATGGCATGGCATGGCACGCGTACCTGCCGACCGCGGTGGCGAGGATGCGCAGCTGGTACGCCTTGTAGTTGACGCCCTGGGCGGGGGGCTTCACCATCACCACGTACACGCTCGCGCCCGCCGCCTGCTGGCCGCCCGGCTTGCCGGCGGTCTTGCTGGCCAGGGACACCGCGGCGGAGGAGAGGAGGAGCAGCAGGAACGCCGTAACGGCAGCGCAGGGGCGCGTCGTCGTCGTCATGGCACGTCGCCGGCGAAGGGGGAGATGAGGCGAAGATCAGGGCAGCGGCAACGTGTGCAGTGGTGGAAGGAACCACGACGCTCTGTTTTGGTTTGTTGGTGTATGGCGGGAAGCTAGGGAGCGACGGAGCCGGTGGTCGCTTATATAAACGCGGCGTCTTGTTCGGGTGCCTATTATCAAGTCCAAAAAAATAGCGCCACGAATATGTTGGAATTTTCTTTTGTGGTAAAAAATCAAAGAGGAAATTTGCTAAAGTTTTAGCAACTTATATTTGTATATACCTGTATACTTTTAATATTTATTATAAAGAGCAAAACTTTATTTATTTCATCTCTCATTCTCTCCTACTTTCATCGTCTCTCTTACTCATTTTTTATTATCCAGTTCGTCCTTCCCCATTGTCTCCCTTCGCATTTTGTTTTGTTTGGAGTGGCAGAACACCATTGATGCCACACCAGTCATGTATGGCCGTCCAAGGTTGATTATATTTATAAAAAGAAATGCCTAGAGTAGGCAAACACAACAACCCTAGAAGTTTATAATAAATAAAGGACCACAATTACTCACTCCGTTTCAAATTACAGTTCACTTTAACTTTTTTTGGTATATGTATTTTATTATGTATCTAGACATAATATAGTATCTAGATATATAGCAAAATACATGTAAAAAAAGTCAAAGTGAACTACAATTTAGAAAAAAAAAAAGTACAAAAGACTAGCTAAGACAAAGCTACAACCAACAAACACAAACACCATAGCAAATACAACACCTAATGTAAGTCCTAGAAACCGTGATCTTTTAAACTTATCAATGATTTGGAAATGTCCGGTGACAATAATTCTTGTAGACGGTCTGCATAGTTTTAAATTACTTCCTCATTGAATTTCCTATTATTATCCTTTTTTCTTGAATACACAAAAGGTTTGCCGAGTGCCGGGCTGTGGCACTCGATAAAGAGTTTTATTTTTTTTAAAAAAAAAAAATCAGATTTCTTTGCCGAGTGCTGGGTCTGCGGCACTCAGCAAAGGGTTTTTTGAAAAAAAAAAGAAATTTCTTTGCAGACGGCAAAGCAAACCTGCTTATTTCACTCGATTGAGAGAAGAGTGGAAAATCTCTAGTAAAATTACATTTTAAACTAGAGTCTTCCCAATGATCTTTCTACAATCTGATCCTACGTACCCCGGCTATTAACACTCGGTACAGACAATGCAATTCTCAATATGTGATACTCAGTAAATGACTAATGGACCCGTCCACAGAGCAATTATATTTACGCAAGCGTGAGCAAAGCAAAACCTTTGTTCGGTGAGTGAGACAAGATATATACTCCACCGACCACCGTACCTCCACTATACACATCAAAGAAATATCATTATCCACATCTCACGTATATAGAATATCAGGCCGTCCGACCACTGTGTGCCAAACTTTCAGTTAAGCCATGACGACCACAACACATAATTATTGAAAATTTCACCATTCCTTGCATCTTGCTAGCCATCTATAATAGATGCATAGACAAAAGCGTAAGTGTCCTGTTTTTCCTCTTGTGCACGGCCAGCCCCTAGAAAGACGAATTCGTTCACATTCGTGCACCTGGCAATAGTTCGGCGCGCATCTGCCGTGACAATGCAAGTACAAGAGGGATGCACTACTACTTGTCCATTGCACGTTCCATTTTTCATGAAAATGAAGTATCATGAATTCATGATTCATGAATGATTTGGCAAGGTCACGTACCGAATTCCTTATTCCTGTGAATGAAGATAAATAAAATACACCACTTGGACTCTTGCACCAAATGGGTCGAGAGCAAGATAAGATTCATCATTTATTGGGCCGCCTCGATTTCCATGCAGGGAAGTTCAACACTGACTTTCTACAACCTCCATAACACTACCACCTGGTATCTCGAATTTTTTTTATTTTTAGCACTTTTTTAATACTATTTACAAATCTGCCACGGTGAAAAAACTATTTCCAAAACTAGCAGATTTTTATGCGCCTTTTACAATGGCGCGGCTTGCTACCTGAAACGCGCCTTGCATGGAGGCGCGGATAGGGTGGCCACGTGGTCGCAGGAGTCGCCGCTGCAGCCAACGTGGCCGGTCAAGCCGCGCCCACATGCAGGCGTTACCCATCCACCCTTTCTCTCTCTCGCCGTGAGGAAGCGCGTCCCCGCGCCGCCGGTCGCCGCAGTCCCCGCGCCGCCGCCAGGGCCCTCATCCGCCGCCGCTAGGGTCCTGCTCCGCCGGCGGGAGGTCCTCCGCCGCCGCCAGGCCCTCGTCCTCCGTCGCCTGTGCCATCGGCCTCCGCCGCGACTTCGTCCAGGGAGGGAGGTCCTTCGCCGCCGCCGGCCCTCCTCCCCTGCCTCCGCCGGCCGCAAGCCCCCCCTCCCCGTCCCTAGATCTGTCGTCCCTCGTGGTGAGGTGGGGGAGCCCCCACCGGGGCGGCCATGGCGTGAGGTGGGGGGAGGTGGAGTAGTCCCCAGGCGGCACGCCGCCGTCTGTTGCCGCCGTGGTGCCTCCGCTGTCCTCTTCCCCCGCCTGCAGTGAGGATCAAGGTACATTTTTTCCTTGCTGTTTCAAATTTGATAGATGGTTTAGTTAGTTAGTTAGTTAGTTTGGTTTTAGGGTGTAGTTTGATAGATTATAGTGTGCAGTGAGGATCCGTTGTGTACATAGTTATATAATTTTATAAGTTATATATTAGTTAGTTCTTCTATATTAGTTAGTAATAGGTACTTATATATTAGTTAGTAATAGATACTTATATATTAGTTAGTAATAGATACTTATATATTAGTTAGTAATAGATAGTTATATAGTTCTTCTATAGAGTATAGAGTAGTCGATAAATAGGTGATGAAGATGTACTAAAGTGGGTGATGACGATAATCTTTAGGGTTAGAAGTGGTTGAATAAATCTGTAGCCTTGATGTCATGGCCTCCCCATTTTATAGATGTATTGTTTTGTGCGTGTTTTCTACGGAGGAAGTGCCACGAAAGAAGATTGCTTGTTCGTTGATATGGCGGAAGAGTTGGTGATCTTTGATGAACCTCCGAGCTTCAATGACCTAATGCACCGTTTGAAGGCCAAATTTGGCGGTGATATCATGCTGCAGGGGAGGTTTGATGTTGGGATGGCAAGGCCTCGCTATGTTATGATGCCTTTGGGCGACTCAGCTCTTTGGTCCCGCTAGACTCATGTCCTTCAGGGTTGCAATGGTAAAGTTGCTGAGGTTATTGTGGAGACATTGGGCGATGATGTGCCTTACTCTGAGGACCATGGAGGTGGTGATGATGTGGTTGGGGTCGATGCCGACACAACGCAGGAGATGTGCGTGGATGGTCAGTTGACGCAGGAGCAACCTTTGATGGATGAGGATGAGTCTGGTAGGAGGTCACCAGGGCATATGAACAATGACTTCGATCCTGATGATTTCGATCGCGAAGAGGCGGAGAGGCTTGAGGATGATAGGATCGGTGACGATGTAGATGATTCAGATGATTCAGGGGATGATGAGGGAGGCACATATGCAGCTCCAGCACCGGTTCATCCTATGCCACCTCCTGTGCCTATTGGAGAGCTGCATGCAGTGTCGGTTCAAGGAAGACTAGCCACGGAACACCCGGAAGCCCCTTATGATGGATGTGCTACTTTCAGTGCGGCACGTTCTTTTGTGCCACCTGATCCTTACACAGAGACAGAGCTGATGCAGTTGAGGTCGGCAAACATACCTTTCAACAGGGTTCCTAACTATATGGATGTTAGCATGGCGGATATGGCGGTTTGTGACACTGGCCTCCAAATGTGTAGGGACTTCTTCACTCACTTCAGGGATGAGAAAGCGATAATTACAAAGGGCATGATGTTCAATTCCTTGCTTGAGCTAAAGTTGTTCCTTGAGAACTATGTTGTGTACCACCATAGGTCGTACTATGTTACCAATTCTAACCAGAATGATCAGAATGATCTGTACTACGTGAGATGCAAGAGAGGTTGTGAGTGGAGGGTAAATGCAAGAAAGAGACCGAGCGATGACAAGTGGAAGATAACCCTAGTCGTGCAGCCTCATGATTGTGCCTCAAATGAGGGACAAGAAATCCATCCTCAGCTCACTGCACGGTATTGTGCTCGTCACATATTGGTCCTTGTCGATAACGACAATGACATTTCGGTTTCGTCCTTGATGATTTCATTAAGAGAATTCACAAAGTACAAGGCGAAGTACGGAAAGGTCTGGCGTGCTAAGCAGCTAGCCCTGCAGATTCGTTGGGGTAGCTGGAAGGAGGCCTACAATAGGGTACCCCGAATACTGTGTGAATGGTACATTATAACCCTGGAATGAAATGGTGGATAGACACGGGTAACAAGTATGGATTGGTGACTGTAGGACATACCACAACAAGGTACAATGTGCTGAGGCGTGTTTTCTAGTTTTTCGACCAGACAAAACATGCATTCCAGTTTTGTAGGCCAGTCGTGGTTGTGGACAGTCGTGGTTTTTCGACCAGACAAAACATGCGTTTGTGGACACGGTCGTAGGAGCAAATGGATAAGAAGTCTTAGTGGGCTTTAGCTTATGACGAAGGTGGGTACAGGTATGGCATCATGACCACGAACGCATCGAAGTCTTTCAACCGTGTTTTCAAGGGTGTCCAAGCATTGCCGGTGTCTGGAATAGTGGAGTATTCGTTTCAGAAGTGCAACGAATATTTTGTGACGAGGTGGCAAAATGTACAAGGTAAGCTAGGCAACCCAAAAAGGTTTGATAACGGGGCTTGGGGAAAAGCTGCAGAAGAGTACCTTAATGAGGCGAAGAAGTGGGCTGAGAAACAGAACTGCATTGCCTATGGACCTAGCAGGATGATTTACCAGGTACGAGCCGAGGGTGGAACGACCTTGGGTGGTGAACAGCAAGGCGGTGAAAATTTCAAGGTGGATCTTGAGAGGGTCGAGCGCACTTGCAACATACCACAGATCATGCATGACCCCTGCCATCACATGGTCATAGCTTGCACGGCCCTAGGCCATGACTACAAGTCTCCACCATACATGTCACCTTATTACCTCCGATCGAATTGCCTAAGGATATGGGAGAAGGCCTTCGAGCAGTACCTTGACCCATCACATTGGCCCCCTTATCATGGTCCCGAGCACATGCCCGATCCTGATTTGCTTAAGGTTGGAAAAGGTAGGAGGAAGAAGAAGAAGAGACTTAGGGGGGACATGGATGCTATGAAAGGGTACGGCGTAAACATGTATGGCGGGGGGGAGGGGGGACTTCGACGAGACGCGTGGTAGAAACCATTTCTCTGTTTGTGGCGAGCTCGGTCACAAGGTTACTAGGCATACTCTGGCCAATAAGACTTAGGACCCCACAACCACTCCCTGAAGAGGCATTTCCGCCTCGTGGTATATGCCCGATCCTACAAAATAAAAGGTTAGAGCATGCACATAGAGTTGGAAATGCTGGTAGAGAAACACTAGAAACTTACGGGATATGGATTGCCACACTCAAATTCATTGGGATTTTCATCACTGATCACAGAATAATCTCCGCAATGGCAGCGAGGCAGTGATTCAAGACGTCTATGTTTGGCTAATTCCTTCTCCTCTTGATTCATTGGCGGGGGTTAGGTGGAGGTGGCACCCACCGCTTAAACTTGTCATGTGGTTGCCTTCCGCGACACCATTGAAAACCACTGAACAGGAGGTACCTAGGGTCAAACTTGTCTGGCCCGTCGATCCATTGAAAGAAATAACACTTCGTATGGTCCTATAGAACAACCATAAATTAAAGTTTTGGTTAACTAGTCACGGAAAATAGGACAAATTGAAAGTGGAAGAATTACTTACCGCGCATGAACTGCAAGTGTAGAAGGCATGGGCAGTGGTGTCGGGATGGCGAGATAGGAACACGCGACATTCTCTACCACAGTCACAAATAGGGACAGGGAGTTTCGGAGGGACGGGGGCATCTTTGCAAGAGGCATCGGGGTATAATTCTTTAGGGCGGCCCCGCTTTCTCCAATACTCGTTCCGATACAAGTCGGTCATCTATCAAAAATAAGGAACAATATATAGTATTGACTAAACAATTAACCATGAACACATAATTGAACTAACCAAGTAACCACTTAGCCCGAACTAAATAATTCAACTTCACCAAGTAATGCTAACCAAATCATCCTAGCCAACTAAGTATATAACCATGGCCACATAATTCAACTAACCATGTCACCCTTACCAAAAAAAAATTCAACTCATACAAGTAACCCTACCTAAATCATTCTAACCAATTCAACTTCCAAAGAACCTGGGGGATCGGGACGCTTACGGTGCTCAGCGGTGGATGGTGAAGCGTGGGGGGCTTCCCCAAGCGGTGGAGATGGCCATCCCACAGCCCACCGTCCCTCACCCACCTCCCCGCCCCTCAACCCACGAACCTGGGGAGAGCACCCCTCAGTCCAGGACGGGGGAGAGGCAGGGGAGGGGCAAGGACGTGGTGGAGGATGGGAAGACCGCCGGGATGAGCAGCGGCGGCACCAACGGCGACGGGCGGCGGCGGCACCAACGGTGACCGCCGGGATGAGCAGCGGGGCAGAGAAACAAATGAACCGGCTGGGCTCTTGTATCCACCCGAGCCGCGCCTTTGATGGAGGCGCGGTTCAGCCGCGCCCTCGATGCAGGCGCAGCTTGACGAGCCACGTCGGCTAGAGCGACGGCTTGTGTGGCCACGTGGCCGGCCAAGCCGCGTCCCCATGCAAGGCACGGTTAAGTTAAAATGACGCGCCTTCTCCTCTGACGCGTCAAAACTTGCTAGTTTTGAAAATAGTTTTTTCACCGTGGCATATTTGTAAATAGTATTAAAAAAGTGCTAAAAATAAAAAAAATCGGTATCTCTTGGGAAGACTGCACAACAGGATCAAAACTGTAATGAAGGAGCTTTTTATACTACACTCTTTGTAAAGGAAACATAATTGTTCCAAATTATAAGTCATTTTGGCTTTTTTTTTAAATTTATTTAATAGATTTCATCATGCATTTAGACATAGTATGCATAACAAAAAACTATGTATCTAACCAAAACGACTTATAATTATAAAAAGAGGGAGAATCGTATAATGAAGTCCAAAGGTGTATCTTATTTGGTTGCATGCCTTCACCTGATTTGCTGCAGAGCTGTCCAGCAATCTCTGGAGCCCAACACTGCTCCATGAACAAATTTGGCCCATCATCATATTTGGCCCTTAGCTATTGCAATATTGCATTTCATAACAATGAAGGCCTCCAAATCTACTTCCAAACAAGTGCAGCACGCATGTTTGGGCAACAAACATATGCAGGCACGCGTTGTATGATTGGAAGTCGTTTGTCAGAGAGGCAAATGACTGATCTCTACAACATTTCTAATTAATCTATGAACTTCCTAATAGCTGTTTGGTGGCCAAATCTTGTAGAATCTTCCAAGCAGCTGAGATGTGTTGCTCCTCTGTAAGCGGTGCTCCAACTGCAAATCGCAAGACAAACTTGCCAGAAAGAACCTGTTCAGTGAAGGAGGGAGAAACCAAAGCACTATCAGTGGATAAAACATTTCGCGAGTAGCAACAATGAAGGATTTCCTAGAGACCCACCGTATGTGATATGAAGATCTTCCCACTAGAGTTAGCAGCGTCCATTAGGTCATAGTTCAATTTGCGACCGTTATCTTGATCAGACGCTAGGGGCACAAGGCGGAAACAAACAAGTGAAAAGGTCCTTGGAGTCACTACCTGAATTGTTATAATTAATTGGACATATATCAAGTTATGGTAGAGAAGAAAAATATAAATGAGGCTGTTCGGCTGATCCAATAAGCCTCCTGATTTTGGTTGATTTAATAGTATTCTGTGAGAATGAGCCGAAACAAGCTGAGACTAGAAGAAGGAAACATGCTCATTGTGCTTTCTGATGAGTTTACTAGTACAGAAAAGAAGTTAGCTGGTTTCTTATTCATTTTACCTCGAATCTTGAATCAGAGATCACAAGTTGTTCGAAATGTTTGGCTAACTCTATATGCTTTCTGATGTGGCTTTGAAGGTTATCCACGCCATAAAGCCTCAAGACCATCCATAACTTGAGTGATCTGAAATGGAAGCACCAATTGGTAAGAGAAATTTATACGTTTTGACACAATATATAGTATCTGAAAGAATTTCAGAGAGTCAGAAACACTTCATTAAGGATAGGAAGATGTTTGATATTTACATATGTTGGGCTAATAAGTAGCATAAAAAAGAAAATATGATTTCTGGCATATTTTGGATGCTGTGGGAAGAGCAAAGATAATTAAGAATTAACTTATAAATTAAATAAAATATGAAGAAATTTCTTTTGTATTGACTAAAATTATTGTTTCGAAAATGCTCCATAAAGGTGCAAATTGATTCAATTGCGGAAGGAATTCTAAGTTCTAATCACAAAAGCAGTTATGTTTTGAGGGTGCCACTTTGACTACTACTTTTATTGCAATATGTGTATAAAATATAGTAAATGTATGCTTTTATGAAACTATTCAAGACAAATCTGCTCACATCACTTTCAAACATTCAAACCCAATATACAAAATGTATTTTGTAGTCAACATTTGGACGATTGAGTCAAGACAACATCAAAGCATCACTTATTTCTATCTAACAAAAAAAAGTACAATTTATTTTACAAGTTCACTACAGTCAGGCATATCAATTCAATCAATGGTATAGGGAGAAGGAAAAAAACATTCTACTCATCATGTAATAACCAAATAAATAATGGAAAGCGCATAACAGATATTGAAACAATGAGATAGTAAGAACATAAGGAACTAATAATACATATGAAAAATGGTAATAGACCGAGTTGTTTAGTGTGGGGAAATTCACCTAAAACGCCGTCCAAGTGGGATTTGCCAGTCTTTGAAATCAAAGACAGAATTTTCTAGGGAAGCCTGTAATTGGTGATAGATATTGGCATAGCAGATCATAAATCCACAAGAAAATAATAGTGAATTCTCAATGCAATCTCTTTTAGAGTGAAGTGCTTTTACATAGGAGCCCTTTTTATTAAAGTGCAGTGCATCCGATCTATTACTATTTATGAACTCCAATACCTCCATTCTGTTCAAAATATGCATTTTAGATAGCTTGTCAATCTGAATAAGTTCATATATATATTTTTTGCATTACCGACATTATCATTATAGACCAAACTCTCCTTCAAAAGAAGCATAAACATATCTCAGAATTTCAAAATCAATTTAGCCTTAAACTCTGCTAAACATATTCCTTATAGCATCTTTGATTAGGAGATGCTAGCTGGCTACAATAAACAGGAATGACAGCAAGCTGTGAATGTTCTGTTACAAGAACGAAACAATTCATCACCTCTTCTTTGATTGCATTTATGCTAGATTCCTTTGGCGTGCTGTTTACTTGGTTTTAGGATTACAACCTCCGAACAACTTTTTTCATAGGTAGTACAAACAGGCCACAAGGGAGGAGCTCAAATAAAGCTTTGTTGTTGATAGGAGCTGCAGCCATTTGTTGGACGATATGACTAACAAGGAATGGGATTTTTTTGACAAATGTCATTCCAAAACTTCACTGCAATTCGAAAAAAAAAAGATGGTACTGACCCAAAACCTTATCATAACCCTCCTGGCTTCTGCAGATGGTTGATTAACCATGTGCAACTTGTTAAACTTTGCTTAGATTTGAAATAGTTGCAAATTCTTCCATGATTTTTTTTTTTTTTTTCAAAATGTTGTCCAAATTTTTTATGTCAAAATAGAGTTAAAGTCAAATAGTAGTAAAAAACTATGGAAAATTCACCCGGAAAACTAGTTTTTTAGCTAAGTTGACACCATTAACTCCACAAAACTGTATAGACCTTTGCCTTCATTTGAAAAAGCAGGGGCAAAATCATAATTTTACTTCAAAACAAGAGTAAAAACATGAAAGACTTTTTAATTAAAGAGAAAGAGAAACAACCTAGTTCATCCTAGGTTAGCCAGTTTTTTTTTTTTGGGTGTATGTGTGTGTGCGGGGGGGGGGGGGGGGGGGTTGCCTAAACGGTTAGCCAGGGTTTTAGGAGTGTTGTGAACTAATCCCTTGACTACTGTAACATCGCATTTAGTCACAGAGCAAAATTTGTATATTTTAAGTTACACCACTTTGTTTGGATGGTGATCAGCATATTGTTATTCGCTATCTAAACCTCTGTAAATATATATAAAAAACCCATTTTATAATATACAAAAGTAAAAGTAAAACACCCAACATATAAAGGGATATAATTTAACCTTATTCTTGAGAAACTCTGGGTTTGTAGACAATGATTGTATGAGATAACTTCTGTCCTGTTGCGCATAATATCAATTTGCACATTAGCGTTAGCCAATTAAGCACAATAAAATACTTAGGAGAAGAATAAAGAAAAGGACTACCAAAGTAAATTACATGCAAATTTCTTGTTGTTTAAGGACAAAATTAGACATAATTATTTAGCTCAATGATGTGGTAATAGGATCAAGGAAACATAAGGTTTTTCACATGGCCTACCTTCACCCATAGTAAGGAACAATCAAAGTTTGTCAGGAACCACTTATGTGCGTTCATATTAAATGAATCAGCTCCTTCCACTCCTTTTAGGTGATGTCGATATTCTGGGCATATGCAGGCACTTCCCGCATAGGCAGCATCAATGTGGAGCCACATGTTATTGGCCTAAAATAATTAGTAAATATAAATGTTTAATGGAATTCTATATAACATACCAAATAAAACTGATGTGTTCATTACAATATATAAATTGCACAGTTCTGTTCTGAATATGGAACTAATGGCATTGTGGAGACAAAAATTTCAGTGAAATATCCTGGACATTGGACAATAAAACAGTACTGGTGGTGCCCAGTGTATAAGTTAGACAGACAGGGCTGTTGCTAGGCAAACAAAGACACAAATATTGCTTGATTTAGAACTCAAACTTTACACATGCTTTTTATTAAGACTAATTTTCTTTTAAAAGAAACATGTTAATCGAACAGATAGAATACTGGTTCTTGTGGTATTTCAAAGGAAACAACATGCATCAATTTTTATGATTTCTAACCGGGTCTGGCAAAGAAAATTTAAAATTTAAAATATCTTTTAAAATTTAAAATATCTCTTAGCCAATATAAGTCTATCCAAAAATATCTCTTATTATCAGGAGTAATTCGTAAGTCATCATAACTGTATCTCTGTATCCACCTTTGCTATTTGTCCTAGCTCAGGCAATGGGTCCACAGCTGATGAAGATGTTGTGCCTACCTGCATTAGGTGTTTTAGTGTATTAAAAATAACATGCTAGAATAGAATGTTGGATTCATTTGGAGAAAACACAAGCTGTGGTTTGCAAGTTACATAATAAGTACACTTCATTTCCATTGGAAAAGAGCATTATTAACATGGCAGTAAGAAAGATTTTGAGTAAATCAAAAGCAAATACCAATATGTAATGAACCAAAAGATAATTCTTCCATTTATTTATTTACATCATTATATATGAGTCATGAATGTGCCATTATCCATGAGCGAGTCGAAGTCAAAATAATCCAATACTAACTAGTAAATAGTTAATTTCAACAGCACTTGAATCTATAAATTTCAAATCTAAAAGCTATCACCATAATTTCATTTTGCATTGGATCTCAACAACAACAATCAAGTAAAAGAATGTTTATAACGTTACAAAAGGGTTTCAATTTAGCCTGAACCATGCCCAATAAAAAAGCAACAAAATTTATTGTTGAATACAAGATTGAGTTCGGATTATTCAATATAACAAACATGACTAATAAGATTAACTGAATTTTGTTGTAATATGTGAATGTGAATTTTGAGTAATTATACAATAATGCATTTCAAGGTCTACTCTAGAATGTTTGCATATGAAGAAAGTGGTGCTTAGTACTTACTGTTGCACAGAGGAAAAATGGTATTAAACCAGATGACAAGTCTGTGGCAATGGCGTCACTAATGGCTACAGGTGCAACGGCGTAGTTATTACTGCAATCAGCCTTCACCAATCTTACATTCTCTGGGAAAATCCCAGCAATCTATAATCAGAAGCATGTCAGATCAGAAAGCAGAAAAGAAATTTAAAATTATACATGGTCGATAGTACTCTTCGTTTAACACAATGTGTGCAGTGTGCAACATATAATCAGAATTTTTCCAACAGAGTGTAGCTAGTCATTTTATTCACAAGTGACACTCAAATACCTGGCATGCCTTTTGGAGAGCAGAATGTGTCTGATCTGATGCATAAACTACTAGTTTTTCAAGGGACGTCTTCCCATGCTTCCTTAAAGTCCTGTCTCGTGCAGCCAAAAGGACAACAAGAACTGCTTCACTGGCAGTGCCCTGGATTACACCTCCACCAAGTTCTGCAAAGATGGAAACAACAAAAGTAATTCTGAATGCCTGATTAGAGCAAGCGACATAAATATGCAGGCTTTTGTTATTCAGAAGATGGATGTCATATACCAGACAAAATATTAGTATGTATTAGTATCAATATCGCATATGTAACTTAAATATATTTAATAATAAGGAGGTGATATACAATAGTAAAAAGAGAACCAACTAATATTTTGTGTTTAGATGACCAAACATTTCAAATAGCATGCATCATTGAAACCAAATGTTATTGAACACTTACCAGTTGACAGGAACTGTCTTGGGAGCCTAAGCATTTTGGCAAACCAATCCAAGACAATAATCTCTAGCTCAGTTGCAGCAGGAGAGGTTATCCAACTGAATCCAACTATGTTAAAGGCTGCACTAAGCATCTCCCCAAGGAAGCCAGCAGTGCTGCTATTGGAAGGATAATAGGCGAAGTAATTTGGACTCTGCCAATGTGTAACTCCTGGTACTATCTTCTCTCGTATATCTGTGCATATTATAGCATATTTATCATAAATCAGAATAGACGAAGTAAAGGGTTCTAGCTCTATGCTTAGCCGAACTTGCCGAATACCTATCAAGAATATGCAAAGAGCAAATTGTATCGTTACTTGAAAGTGGAGCAGAAGGAAACGTTATTACCATCAAAAAGGGCGTCCAATGTATCAGGTTTGCTTGGAGCAGTATCTGGTAGAAGTTCCTTTAGATATCCTGGCTGCAAACAAATTGCTTGGCCAATCATTGTTGGAAATTTCACCATTTCATGTTCATAAAAAAGATTAAGGTAACCATCCGAACTCTAAGTGGCAGAATGGAACAGCAATAAAGGGACAAGCAGGGTTTATCAACAATGCATAATTAATGATCCTACCCTACAATGGCAGAATGGAACAATATAATGGACAAACCCAGAGGCAAGCATGGTTTATCATCAAGCAGCAGGTTGTATCTATCCAGATTAGAGAACAGAGGTGGGCCGTGGGCCGTGGCGTACGTGCCTGCACTTGGCTGAGGACGGGGAAGGTCTCGATGGATTTGTAGTAGTCGGCGACGAAATCCACCATCCGGTGGCCGCACTCCCGCAGCTGCTCCGCGTCCATAGGTCGCAGCCACCCGGCACCATCGCTGCCGCTGCCGCTGTTTGTTCCACCGCTGCTCCCGCTACCGTCCCTGTCCCTTGGCAAACATTTAAAGAACAGATAAAATTGTCAAGAAATGGAGGAACAAAGCAAACAGGACGAATCAAAACAACAAATACATCAGTAGGCTGGAGGTCGAAGGACGAGGAAGAGATTACATGGTTTAGAGGACTGGCGGCGCGATGGCAGAACGGGCGGCAGAGACGGAGGCGGCGGACGCGACGAAACAGAGGAATGGACGGGTACGGATGGATCATTGGGTTTTGGATCTTTTTATCTTAACGGAGGTTTTGAGGTTGTTTCAGGTGTGGCTCGTGGTAGGATAGCGTGCCGTGCCTCTCGGGACCCGGACGGAGATACGCATGCTCTTTTTTGGCATCATGTCAGTTGTCAGCAATATATCGTATCTTCATTGCCAATAATGCAAGGAGGAACAGGTTGTGTTCGAATTGCCGAGGTTACCCTTGCTGTTCGTTCAAAAATGATTTTTACGAGAACCAACAATTGAGCCCGGTGCACAAGCTTCTTTTATTTTTTAAGGTTAGTATTTTTAAGCCTGCAAAAAAAAAAAGTGCACTATTGTGGAACATACTATGCCTAGCTGGGAGCGTATCCTGTGCAACTATCGTTCGTGTGCAACATTTGCAATGTCCAATCACAGTTGCATTTGCTAACAAAAAAAAATCTTGCAGCTGTGGTTGGATGTTGCAAAGGTTGCACATGCAACTGTGGTTGGATGTTGCAAAGATTGCACACGAACGATGATTGCAAAGGATACGCTCCCGCCTAGCTGAGATTAAGATCCGAACAATAACCGTGATTATGTTCTAGTTATAAGTGCACCCTTGGGATTTTTCATTGCTTTGAAGGCGTTAGCCAACAATCCATAGGTTCCTTAAAATTGGCTCTTATAGCTCCATAGAGATTCACCTTGTCCATTCCTTCATCCTGAGTTCTTTCTTCGAGTTTCCTAGGACAAACCCACTTTTTAGATAGAAGCCCTCCACATGCATCATATCTTCTCAACTTAGTTAAGATGATGCACGAGAGGTATCAGAAAAGGGTTTGTGAAGATAGTCATGTCATATCTAAGACGCACTGCAAACAATGTTAGTGTGTCCCCAATCGGTTCTTGGCCTGAGTAGAACTTTTTGGGTGGTTTCTACCCACTCCCTTGTCCTAGTCCTAGTGACCCTCCAACAAACTTGGCAACATTAAGACCCAACTCAAGGTCATCACAAAATAATCCTAATAATACCAAAAAGTGGTAAGAAAAAATATAAAAAATAGTATGGAAGAATGTTTTAGGTGCCCATTAAAATTTAAAATGATTTTTATACATTCTTCACACAACGGGCACATCTCAAACATAGTTTCATGTAACTCAAGTCCAACTTTGAAGTTGTCATGCCTTAGAAGAATTCTGAACTTGTAAAAACCTAAAATTTTATCTTTTCAAAAAAAAAAAAAAAAAACCTAAAATTTTGACACAACTTTACATTTCCATAACAAATTGACACAACAAAGATGAAGAAAAGAATACATACCTTTGTTTGGAAGGGGAGCTGAGATTGGGTACATGAACTCCTTTCTCATGATTGGCGTAGTTCTCAAAACTTGATGCACACCAATAATTATGCATGCATCCATATGATAAATACCCTGCCTCCTATCTCCCACCTACACACTCATGAGTCCCTCACTTATTTTGGAGCTTCTCCTTGGTGTGGATTCTAATGAACTTCACCTTCATCCTCAAGAGGTAATGTTCCTACAAAAGAAGACTCAAAATCGGAAGGTAAAGTATGGGAAGGACGCTTAGGGATAGAGGACTCCCTTGTGTCATGGCCAACCTCATCGCAATAATGACCACAATAACCACCTTCTTTTCCTTGAGAAAACGTCACTTGAGGTCGGATGAGTGAGTGATATCAACATTCTCCTTAGGCCCGCATTCAATGCCAAGCTCGTTGACATATCTCGAGGAGTTAAGATACATTATTTGAAATTTTAATCTCCTCTCACAAGTCATCTCGAAATTCAAACTTGAGGTCAATCTATATGTATATACCTCATTCTCCGATTCTTTGACCCCTTGCATTATTGTTATGGTTAGTGATTGAACACATACAAGTAACATTGCATGTCCTTAATTTTTACTTCATCAAGGAGCTCATTATATGCCACCTCACATTCATTATGCTTCGAGCCTTAATTGGTTTTCTAATAATATTTCATTTTTTCTTTTGAGTAATTTCTTTTATTCCTCTTTGGTGTTAATACTATTTAGGCAGGAGCTCTTTTACAATGGTTGGGAAAGTACCGTGGTACTTTTAGGTACTTTCAATTTTTTTTATTTTCTAGTAAATTAATAAGGAAGATTGTCTACACAACGATCCTTCTTATTATCTGGGGTATATCAGTCATTGAGACCCTTTAACCTCTCAAGTGGGGTTCATTTTTTCGGTGGCCTCGCCTTGCTCGCCGCCGGTAGGCGTTCAAAGATGACTGTAGCGTCGAGACAGATTTTTCCTATGCAGAATTGCAGGTAGCTCGAAGATAGTATTGACTCCAAATCTGTCTGTCCTTCTCCTTCTGTCTCGGTACCACCGTGGCCTGCGTCAGCTCGCCGTCGTCGCCGACGACGATACCCTCAGCATCTTGCCACCGGCGTCGACAAGCCAGGTACCAGCAGAAACGCGTTCTAGCTATCTAGATCGGTTACACATCTGGCGCTCCCTCTGGTGTGTGGCCAGCTCTCCCGGCGACTCCATATATCACCACCACTTCCTCGCTATGGACCACACCTGCTTCTGCAGCCCGACGCCGACGACCTCGTCCGCCACCGCGGTGCCATCGGGCCGGAACGCGACGGTGGTCACGGCGACGCCATGTTTGTGTGCCACGTCCCGTGCCTCGGACATGAGCCTCGCGGCGAACAACACATCCTTCTCAGACACCGGTTTGGCGCCGGCAGGTTTCTTGGGGCCGTCGGCAGCCTGTTCCGCCTCGACACGATTCAGAGATCGAGGCAGAAGGCAAGGGAGATTCCAGTTTCCCCAGAAGTCTATAAAGAAATTGCTGAATTACCCTTATCCGAGAAATAATACATTTAGAAAAATTTGGAAAGTAACCCACTAATCTTGGTACTGGACCCACACAATTTAGTACTATCCCAACTAATTTGGTACTTTCACATTGGTACCTCTTATTTTAGCACCGTTCGATCTTGCTTTGTGGACGGTCCATATTTTTTTCAACCATTGTAAAATTTCTCTTTATGCATATACATGTTGAGCTTAATTAGGTCATTCACTCGATAAGGAGCTATATCGAATTATCGATGTAGGGCCTAGCCAACTTTTAGGTTGGCCGCCTACGGATGTCCACACTCGAACTTTATTCACATGCTCAATTTTTTTTAGTACAAGATGACTAGGTCACTGAAGTGTAAGAGAATTGAAGTGCCACACATCCCAACTTTTGTGGACGTGCATCCTCATACCAAGTGGGCTCTATGTGTCCAAGTAGGGACGGAGCCAACGCCGGGGAGGGGGCTTGAGTCTCCCTATCGCTCCTGGGCACATGTATGTGTAGAGCTACTTCAGGTTATTATATTCTATAAATGTTCTCCTATTTTCGCTGTAAATGTTTTTTCTAACCAAATATTTATCAATTTATTTCTTTTTCTATTTAACTGTTAGATTTTATTAGTATGTTCTTCATGGTTAGTTCAATAGGACAAACTGACGGTGACTACTGACTATAATCGAAAGATCCCAACTATATGTATGGTTCTAAAGGATGGCAAGTGTGTATATGGAGATCATAGTAAGATGACGAACTTGCTGTCTCGAGCGTTTATCGGAATTCTTTTTTGCAAACTGTATGGCATGAAGATAGCGTCTAAACGAACGTTGTCCTTGTACATACAATTAGCAAGCAAAAACTGTCCGACGTCCAACGGGTTCAGTTTTTCAGGGCAAGCAGCACCCAGCAACTTGCTAGTGTGGGTAGTACTACGTCCAGCCGTACACAGCCTTAGCTCAGAAGCAGGCCGGAAGCACGTACACGGCCCGGATGCAAGTCGGACTCCACGGCAAGCATGTCCAAATTCATGGTGCAATGAGCAACTAAGCGGTGGCAATCCAGGTCTCAGCGTAGCAGTGCAGTGGTAAGCTGGTAGCTGTAGTTGAAGCCCACGGCAGCAAACAAGACGGCCCAGCTAGATGTGTTCATCTCCTCCTCGACAGCAATAGTGTTCCAAACCTCGACAGAAATAATGGTGGCCCGTCAGCCCGGCAAACTTGTTCGTGACAGCTGCTTGACGAATGAGCTCGGGCGGCAAGGGTCTCACGAGGATGGCCCAGCAGCCCTGCACTCACCTCTCAAATCAGTGTTTTCATAAGAAAACTCAATCAACAGAGGAAAGAACTCAAGAAAACTCATCAGATTGGAGATGCTCTGGGACAGATTTTGAAAGGTTATCATCCTAGAGATGTTTGATTTTGTACCAAAATTTGGACCGGACCAGACGATGGAATGCAAATGTTATGACGAAAAAGGTAAAAGAGCAAATTGGGTTTTTGGCCCTAAAAAAAGTTGCCTTTGGGTTTTTTTCCCTAAATCTCGTCGAATTTGGGAATTTGACCTTGAGTCGAATTTTTTTGTGTTTTCGGCCCTTTCGTCCATTTGACAAGCTAACGGTGTCAGCACCATGGTAAAATGACCTTTTTACCCATGGATGAAAATGGAACACTTCTATGTATATCATGTGCTATATAATATCATAAATCTTCCAAAATCCATATAATTTCACATGACATTGGTAATGAACATTTCAGAGGCATATAAATCCACACTTCAAGTGCAATAAACGGATGACAACAGTAGATGTCTAAGTTCAAGTTTGAACAAGGTTAGGTCATATAAATCCAAACTTCTAAGTAGACGACAACAGCATATAAATCCACACTTCAAGTTTAGGTCATATTTGAACAAGTTCACACTACAAGACGTGTCTAAGTTTACAAATAAGACTCCAGCATAAGATGTCTTAGTTCACAAATTCACAAACATACAGCAGCCTGTCTAGTAAAATAAGACTGTAGCATACTGCATCGCCCTCCTCATCCTGTCCAGCAGCCTGCCTTGCGGCGCCCTGCCTCGGCGGGGAGACCCCAGTGGAGCCCAGACCGGTGGCGCCCAAGCGCCCAACGATGCTCAGGCCGGCGGCGCCCAAGTCCCTGGCACCCAGCCCCCAGCAGCTCCCATCCGGCGTGCGTCAAGGCCGACGGCGCCGTGGCCAGTGCGGACGTCACCCAGGGCGCTGGTGGCTCCCAGGCCCCGGCCGCCGTCTCCCAGGGCGCCGGCGGCGCCCGGCCTTGCGCGGGGGGCAAATAGCCCGGACACCAGGATGCCCGCCCTGCTTTGCCGAGGTCAAGGTGGATCCGGCGCTGGACGAGGTGGATCCGCCGGAGGAGGCTCATCGGGGACCACCATCTCCACCGCCGGCACATGAGGTTTTGGGTTGGGACGACGGCGCCCTCCTTTCTGCTCGCCCGCGCGGCCTCTGCGTCGCGACGAGAAGAAACAAAGAGTTACGGGAGTGCTTCGGTGGGGTGTGTAAAGAGGGAGGGGTATTTTTGTCTTTTCCCGTTCGTTCCCCAGGCTGGTTCATGGTAAATATGGACGGAATCGATGGAAGGGCCAAAATCCCAAAAACAAATTGACTCAGGGCCAAATTCCCAAATTCGACGAGATTTAGGCCAAAAACCCAAAGGTAACTTTTTTTTAGAGTAAAAAAAAACCCAATTTGCTCAAAGTAAAATTGGCTAAGGTACAAGGGACAGCCGTCCATCGGAATCGGCTAAAGCGAAGACAGGACAAGGCCAACAAAGAAGTGGATCGGTGTTGACTCGGACCAAGCATATAGTGCATTAAAAGCATGGGACTCTACCGGAGGAAAGCGTGGAGTCCAAGTTATCTAAAACTAGTATATTTTAGTTTATTTTCCATATTTATCAATTCGTATTAGACAAGGACACCTCTAAGCCCTGGATATAAATATGTACACCCCGGCTATTGTAAACACATGACACAATCAATCAATCCGGCTTCACGCCAAAAACCCTTAGGAGTATGAGTAACGTATATCTCAGCGATTTCTTCATCATGCTAGGTTGCATTGGCATCGACCGACCTCTGGCTTGCTGTAAGTACCGTCATGGCTTGTGTTTTCGTTTGATAAGGCTGCATCGGCTTCGATCGACCTCTTGTTATGCGTTGATGTGAGTAAGTTATCGGCTCTATTAGATAATGACAAGATCTAGTAGATTAATTAAGTTATCGATGCTTTTTCATGTGCTATAATTGTTTATTTATTGTAACAACATCTTTGCCCAATCTAGATTGGTAGGGTTTGGCCTTAAATCCTTTTGAATACAATTCGTCTGTCATGTTTGATGATGCTTATTTATATCATGATGGTTGTTTTCCATGCTTTTCATTGACCAAATACTATCGATCTTGGTTGTTACATGTTGTGCGTTTTAGGACATGATAGGTTTAGTAGGCTTTGCTTGCGAGATTGATCATGCACTCAGTTCGCCCTTCATGTTACCATTGGTTATTTTAGCCGATCGCATGAGCTTTCACCCATGACGTCACGTGCATGTACCCGTTTAAGAATTAGTTGGTTTCTTAAGCTCGTTGGGCGCGACTTGATTTATAGATTTCAAATTCGACAAGCCTATAAGCTTGTTGGGCACAACTTGGTCTGTAGATTTCAAATTCGATGAGTTTAGTAGATCAATTAATATTAATCTAGGTTATTGCAACGTGTGTCGGATTCATACATGTTGTATTAATTAACTAGATCGGCTAAAGGATTCATGCTTACACGTATATCAAAGTAGCTGTTATAGCAAATTCTTTACTATTTTGTTACTTTCAAGTATGCTACAATCAATACTTGGTCTATCTTCTGGTTTCCATGTTTGATATTGTTATAGAATCGGCTATCTTGTTTATTTGCTTTTACTTGCCGAATTCTTTATAAAACATGCTGGTTGTTGACTTTGTAGTCAATGATCAATGGATTTGGCTATTTAGCCGCATATTTGGAACTGTCTGGAGCAACACCGATATGTTTTGCCTTGTGTTACTAACCACTTTCTCTCCTTGTCAATTTCAGGGTCAAATTGACTGGCACGCCACGGACTCGATCGACCGGAAGCCTGTCGAGAGGCCGCAGGGATTAGGGACACGCTCTCGCTCTGATCCACCTGGCGTGTACACATTGACGTGAAAATTCACATTTTTGTGTCAACAGTTTGTCCATATCCTAGCAGCTGATCACGAAGAAATCACCACTAAATTGCAGCCAAATGCGAAGAACAAAAATTCCTAAAAAATAGCTTCATAAATTTTGAAAATAAAAAATATCTAATTTTTTTAGATAGAAGGGAACAAAACAACAAGGATTTGGTACACTGGTTACTTAAATATGTCAAGCTTAGCCTAACATAAATCTAAGGTGGCAAAAAGCTCTAGAACAAAGAACCTCTCCTCAATTTCTTCCTCTCTCTAACCATAATCAAACTCTCAGTCGCTCGAATGAGAGCCTAATCAACAAGTTGTGCTCTCCACAACTAGCCATCTCCACTATCACTGGGTTATTTTCCAAAATACCCTTACATGTGTCGCTTAACCCAATACCGTCACAGGTAAAACCATCCATATTTTTGTCTGTGTATTGAATGAACCATATGTCTTCATGACTTTGCTTTGTGTCAACACAAGATTCGTGAGATTGTGCTACATATCCTCCGACTTGTCACCCCAATTTTGAGTCCCAAAATGCCAAATCTTCTACTGACGGTTTTGAGGCCTAAACCACCCAACTATACATGCCTAGTTTGGAGGACCAAACTACAAACCCTCTTGCACATCCATCAACATCTATTTTAAGTCTACCGTCAACAACTAAAGTTATATATTTTTGATTGATCATATGAAACATAGTTTTGTAATATGCAACCTTTTTTTGGAGTTATTGTAGGTCAAAGTGCAACATTGGATATGGTGACAATTTCCCAAAGGATTTAAAAATTTATTAGGATCATAAGGAGTAGATGTTGATGGTTTTATTCCATACCTAGTATTAGACCACCAATTATTCTAGAGATAAGGAGGAAAATTCCAAATTCCATCATGTACGCGTCGCAAGGAATCTTGGACCCAAATCCCCTAGCATATATATGTTTCTTCATCATCGTGTTGTAGTTCTCTTTTTCTTTGCTCATTGCACGACCATTGAATCTGACATATCCTGATGATCCCAAGATGTACATGACATTACTGTAAAATTTCTCTCTTCCTGTTGAGAGTTGAGAGAATTTGCCTAACCTAGAAATTTCGTACTATTTAGTTATTCTGTCTAGGTTAGGCAAATTGACATATAGTATGTATCCAAACGTAGTACACAGGACCTATCACAGTGCCACATGGAATGCCTTTAAACATAGAACGGCCGAGAACAATCCATGGCAAGATAGGTCTCTGCTTTTGCAATGCCTTTTCACCATTGACACAAACCGAACTTCTAACTACCTAGTAACCCTTTGGGTTGGCAATATACGAGCTAACCACCTAGGTATCTCTTTACTTGCAATCTTATATTTGGAAAGTTATCTCTTCATTTAACACTCCAAAAAAATCCGGCTGGGCGTGGATATCTGTCATGTATCCTTAGCTCTGCAGTCTGCGCACACTGTTCGATTTTTGGACATGAGATTCTAAATTAAGCAAGCATGGCAACGGAAGGAATTTGTATAAGGCCACATAAGCTCTTATTCACTGATTTTTTTGACAAGTGACCTGGCTGCGACATGGCATATCCAGCCACTTCCTACATATGTTCCACTGAAATCATGTAAGTTGTGCCAGAACCATTTTATTTTGTTAATCATGTTGTGAGAAATAGTGCAATACGAGGATGCACACACTAGCTAGCAAGCACCCGTACGTTTAGCTGACCTCAGTTAGAATAGGAGTTATTAATTTGATGTGTGTAGTTTATTTTGTTACGAACGACGTATAGATATGAAATTAATCACAGCAAAGACACACGATTTAACGTGGAAAACCCCTTCAATGTGAAGGGGAAAAACTACGGACACCAGCCAGGCAACAATCTCACTATCTCGAGAGTTTTGGGTTACACGCCGTTGGCGGCTTACAAGAGAATCAAGTCTCCACGAAACCCTAGCAAGGGCTTAAATACGCTCTGGCCCAAGCCTCCGGCGACGGGCCTCCGCTCCGCTCGTCAGAAGCCCGGCCATTATCTTGAAGTGAATTTGGAACAAACTCCAACAAACTCCACCTTGAGACAAATTCTGCTTGTATCATCAATCAACCAATCATCTTGATCAACAAAGATAGAAAACCGCTGGTGCCAACAATAGTCTCTTGGACTATTCAATTAAACCAACTAAGCTTGAGCACAGCTCAAACTTAGCAACAGGAATAGGCTTTGTCATCATATCAGCAGGATTATCATGAGTATTACCTTCAGCTTACCTTCTTCAATCACATCACGCATAAAATGATACTTGATATCTATGTGCTTAGTTCTCTCTCATGGAACATCTGATCTTTAGTGAGGTAAATTGCACTTTGACTATCACAATGCAAACTTATGCAAGATTCAACTCCACTGAGCTCAGCATACAAACCTTTTAGCCAAATCAGCTCTTTGCACGCTTCACAAATAGCCATATATTCTGCCTCAGTAGTAGACAAAGCAACAACAGACTGTAAAGTAGCCCTCCAACTCACAGCACAACTGCCAACAGTAAACACATAACCTGTAAGTGATCTTCGCCTAACCAGATCAGCAGCATAATTAGAATCCACATATCCAATAAGTCCCTTATCAGTTCTTCCAAACTTCAGACATGAATATGTTGTGCCTCTGAGGTACCTGAAAATCCACTGAACTGCCCTCCAATGTTCTTTGCCAGGATTAGACATATATCTACTAACAAGACTCATAGCATATGACAAACGGACGAGAGCAAACCATGGCATACATCAAAGACCCAACAGCACTAGAATAAGGAACCCTTGATATGTACTCAATCTCTCGCATCCGTACTAGGACACTGTGCAGCTGACAACTTAAAGTGAGGTGCAATAGGGGTACTAACAGCCTTAGCATTTTGCATGTTGAAACGCTGAAGAACTTTCTTGATATAATTATGTTGACTTAGAAATAGCAAACCAGATTTTCTGTCTCTACTAATTTCCATACCAAGAATTTTCTTAGCACTACCAAGATCTTTCATATCAAACTCACTACTCAACATCTTCTTTAACTTAGTGATTTCAATCTTACTCTTGGCAGCAATCAGCATATCATCAACATATAGCAGTAGATATATAGGTGATCCATTAACATGCTTGATATAAACACAACTATCATATTTAGATCTTTTGAATCCGTGTGACAGCATAAATGAATCAAACCTCTTGTTCCACTGACGAGGGGACTGTTTCAAACCATACAAGGAGCGCTTCAACTTGCACACATATTTTTCCTTGCTAGGCACTATGAACCCTTCCGGTTGGTCCATGTAAATGTCCTCCTCTAGCTCTCCATACAAAAACGCAGTCTTCACATCTAACTGCTCAAGCTCAAGATCATGTGAAGCAACAATACTAAGAAAAGTACGAATTGAACTGTGTTTTACCACTGGAGAGAACACATCATTATAGTCAACACCCGGAATCTGACTATAACCTCTTGCAACTAACCTTGCCTTATACTTTGGAGGCTCGCTTGAGGATAAACCCTCCTTTCTCTTGAAGATCCACTTGCAGCTGATGGTCTTCTTTTTCTTAGGCAAAGGTACAACCTCCCATGTACTGTTCTTCTCAAGGGACTGCATCTCATCATGCATAGCAGAAATCCAATTTTCGCTATCTCCACAACGAACAACTTCTTTATAGGTTGCTGGCTCATGAATATTCTCCACCTGTTCAGCACAACTCAAAGCATAGTAAGACAAATTACATTCTTCAATAAGACGATTTGGAGGTTTTGTTGTCCTTTTTGACTTGCGTTGAGCAATAGGTAAATCCTCCTCTAGCTGCAAAATAGGAGGAGTTTGCTGAACATCATCATGAGCATCATCATCAGCAACATCATTATTATGGTCATCCTGCTCATCAACAGGCTCCACCTGAACACCTGTATCATCCTCAACATGCTCCACCTGCATGCGCATACGCTGCAACTCCTTTTCTGGAACATGTTCTGAGGGCAAACTGTTAGTAAACATCACAGATTCATTGAATACAACACTCCTGCTCAGAAAAGTCTTCCCAGTTTCAGGATTCCACAGTTTATAACCTTTGACTCCCGAACCATAACCAAGGAAAAGACACTTAACAGCTCTAGGCTCTAATTTTCCATTGTCAACATGAGCATAAGCAGTGCATCCAAAAACTTTTAACTGTGAATAATCAGCAGGCTTACCAGACCATACCTCAATAGGTGTTTTCTTATTTAGTGGAATAGAAGGCGACCTGTTTATTAAATAACAGGCAATACTTGCAGCTTCAGCCCAGAAATGCTTGTTCATCCTTGCATGAGACAACATACAACGCGCCCTGGATATAATGGTCCTGTTCATTCACTCAGCCACACCATTTTGTTGTGGAGTATGGGTATGGTGTGATGCCTAACAATGCCTTCCTCTCTGCAGTAATCATTAAGGCCAAATCCTTCTAGAGTAATCATCAATAATTGTAAGCATATAACGAGCACCACCAAGTGAGGGCTTCTTAGAAGGACCCCATAAATCAGCATGCACATAATCAAGAGTACCTTTGGTGGTGTGAACAGAAGTGTTGAACTGTACCCTTTTATGCTTGCCAAAAATACAATGCTCACAAAACTTGATCTTACTCGAAGTGCAACCCTTTAGCAGGTTTCTCTTCACTAATTCTGCCATACTAAGGTGACTCATATGTCCCAAACGCATGTGCCAAAGGTTAGTCTTACTAGGTTCTTCATTAGAAACAGCAGCGGCAGCGGAATCAGAACCAGATAAAGTACACCCTCTAAGGACATATAACTTTGCAGAATTAAGATCACCTTTCAAACAGACAAGAGAACCTTTTGATACCTTTAGAACGCCATCTGAACCGGAATATTTGTAACCTTCTGCATCAAGTGTGCTCAATGAAATAAGATTTCTGGACATCCCTGGTATATACCTGACGTTTTTCAGCGTGCGTGTCATGCCATCATCAGGCTTGATCTAAACTGATCCTATCCCCACAACAGCACATGGGTTATCATCTCCCATCCGCACAACATCTCCTTTCTGCACAGGCTTGTAAGAACTAAACCAATTTCTTTTAGTGCAAATATGAAACGAACATGCAAGAATCCATTCATCATGACCAGCAACACAACCAGCAAATACTACCAGACAATCACCAGAATCATCATCAGAAGCAGCAGCAGAAGCAATAGAGACCTTACCATCCTTTTTGTTTCTTTTCTCCTTAGCCTGAACCTTTCTGCACTCATCAACATTATGATTATTCAGCTTGCAATAAACACAGAACTTTTTAGTACCAGGCGTCTTGGACTTGGAACGGCCTCTGTTCTTTTCATTTGAGGCTCTTTTGTCAGTTCTGCCTCTCACATGCAAAGCTTCGCCCTTTGAGGACGACGACCCGTCATTCTGCACCATGATTTTCATCTTCTCCTTGTTTTGGAGAGCATCATAAACTTCCTTCATGGTTAGTTCATCACGACTCAAAAGTATGGTGTCACGGAAATTTGCATACGAATTTGGCAAAGAACATAACAGTAGAAGACCTAAGTCCTCATCATCATACTTCACCTCCATCGACACTAGGTCGGCCACAATCTTCTTGAATTCAGCGATGTGGGTGATCACCGAATCCTCCTCCTTCATCTTCAGGGTGAACAACTTCATCTTCATATGCATCTTACTGGTTAGATCCTTGGACATACAGATCGATTCCAGTTTCAGCCATAGTTCTGCAGAAGTTTTTTGTGTCAAACACTCCTACAAAATATCATTATGAAGATGCAACTGAATTAGGGCGAGCGCCTTCTGATCCTTGCGGATCTCTTGTTGAAATTCAGTCCACTCGGTCTTCCTCTTGTTGAAATTATCCAGTGCCTCATCATAGTCATGAGTCTGCGCCAGAATCCCCCGCATCTTGACTTGCCATAGCGAGAACCGCGTGTCGTAGTTCAGCAACGGAAGATCGAACTTCATCGACGTCGTCATGGATCTGCAACAACCGAGCTCCGATGCCACTTGTTACGAACGACGTATAGATATGAAATCAATCACAGCAAAGACACACGATTTAACGTGGAAAACCCCTTCAATGTGAAGGGGAAAAACTACGGGCACCAGCCAGGCAACAATCTCACTATCTCAAGAGTTTTGGGTTACACGCCGTTGGCGGCTTACAAGAGAATCAAGTCTCCACGAAACCCTAGCAAGGGCTTAAATAGTATACCGTACCGCTCCGGCCCAAGCCTCCAGCGACGGGCCTCCGCTCCGCTCGTCAGAAGCCCGGCCATTATCTTGAAGTGAATTTGGAACAAACTCCAACATATTTTGTGTGTGTTAAAGGTTAATTTAGTTTAATCTATGAGCTTTGAAGCCCAAAGGAGCTTTCGGCAAAGATGGGAGTCTATATTATAAGTAACTCGATCAACCGTGAAACTGCAAAGATGTCCACTTTCCAACCTGCAAAGAAGGCCACAGAAAGAGTTTAACTTGTCCTTTAGATGCACACTTACAAAACTTGAATTCAAAGTGATTATTCTGATGGCACTATGTACCTAGCTTTCTGGCATCAGCTTTACATATATCAGTACGTGCATCTGATCGTGCATGGCCACATGGCTACTGCAAGTACGATAGAGAAGGATCGCTGAAATGATTGTTGGAACATGCATGCACTCCCACAGCTTGCAAAAGGTTGGTCCGGCCCTACACTCTCTTTTGGACTAGGACAGTCCTGGTACTTTGTTGGATCCTCCATTGCACGCACACTGTTTTGTTGAGTATGACAGTCCAAAATATATGCGAGGCACATCACATATATAGACGCATATTTATTCTCTTGCGTTCTGCTAAGGTACTAGTTTTCATGTCCGCGATTCGAACTATATATCTCTGTGAATGTTGCTGCTTCCCTCCTGGAGGCATCGCTATTGAGAGCTCCCCCCCTCCCTTAGGCTCTTCGTTTGCTCTCTATGGCATGCTTGTTGCTCTTTGCCTGTGGGTTGCATTTGTTGTAGTAGTGTCATGCTGTCCCGGCACCATGAGTGTTTTTTTTATTTGTTGCATGTTTTTGTATGTTACTCTCCTCTATTAATGTATGCCCGACGATTTTTTCGCTGGTGATTTTTTTAAAAAAAACTATATATCTCCATAAAATCTTTGTGGAAAAAACTATATTTATATAGATATCTCTGGGCCCATTATTGTTGGCTGCTGCCGACTCTTGTCTATGTTTTTTTACCTGTGGTGGGAATAAACTTTAGTTTCAAACAGCTTGTACTTCTCTATTCAGAGTTTCAGGAGAGTACAACAAATTGTACACTGAATTCCAGATCACCAAGCCACCTCATGCCGGGTTAGAAAAAATCGGCAATATATAGCCTGTAACAGCACCAGTGTTACTTCATACTACTAAATAAAATAAGTATAAGGTCGTTTCTTGTCAGTTGAATGAACTGGCAAAACCATCAAGAGAGCTACACTCTAAGTCGACATACTCCTACCACATTGACCTTATTTATTGGCTAGAGTGGAACGAAGGACCCAAGCAAGTGGTAGTGAACTAGTTTGAGTACAAGCCAAGAATCCAGACCATATACATCCTCTTCCCTTCAAGTCCTTGAGAATGATCGAAACAGAAGCTCGCAAAAAGTCAAAGGCCACCGCTGAACTGTTTTCTTACCCATGAATGAATAATTCTCTTTGCTGAAATACATATAATTCCTAAACAATTAATTGTTATTTCCATGAACACACATATATTCCTAGAATGGATTTTCAGGAGGAGCGAAAGCCTCAAATGTTGACAACACATGGGGTCACTGTTGTGGTCACATGGACAAAAATTAAAGCAGTATGGTCATGACCACAAGAGAGTCACGGTTTATACTCCATAAATAGCAGCCGTCTTCCTCTCCCTCTCCCGGCCTTAGCTTGAGAGCTTAGCAGTCGAACTTGACCTTGAAAGCGCTCGTGTCTCCACTGATTTCGCCGTATCTCTGAGTTGACACTGTCAAGATAGCCACGGTGCATCAAGATCAACAATCCATTTAATGGCAGAAAATTACTGCCTCGATACAAATCTTTGTCGACATACTAGAATCATGCACCACCTCAGGCCTCAACAGCATTTATATATGAAATCCCCAATTCTTCTGCTAAAAATTAATCTTGTAGGAGCTGGCAGTTTCTAGCTAGTGTTATCAGTACCTTTCAATTTAGACGAAAAACATAACTGTGACGTTTCTTCTTCTTCAATTCTTTTTCCCTCATAGTAATATTCTTTCATAAGATCTGCCGAGTAATAAAGAATACATCACGCAAGATGAAAAGGAAAGCCAGGTCCTCAATCAACATTTAAAGCTGTATATTTTTTTGGCGGGTGGTGGCAAAACGTAGAGACAATGCAGTATATCTCTTTCTAGCTTGTATACTGCGTGACTGTGTCTCATTAGTGTAAACGTATACAGCATGTTGGGTTCCTTATTGTTTTTGGACTGCTGCTCCGATCCCAACACAATCTTTGTCGCAGTATACATTCTCCTACATATGCACTGGTATATATATATATTGACCGCTGGCTAGAGGAACTAGGACAATGACATTTCAGTACACTGCCAGAAGCATCGTCGGATCCAAGTAAGCTAGCGTCGGAGCCCATATCTAGTCGACATCGGATTGGGAGCACAAGTTTTATTTGCATGGGAGCTGATCTTTGGCAAGGTGGTGCAAATCTTTTACGCTGCTGTCATTGACTTAATTACACAAATTTAGGGCCACCTGCAAGCCAATTTTGTTTGTCTCAAAACTATATTTTTTTTGTGACAAGTGTAACTATAATCTTGAATTCAGTGGCGTTATCCGATCACCAAGTTGAACCATACCATCCAGCTGGTGTCCATGTCATGTGGTCCAAGAACTCCACATGGCACCTCCATAATCCATAATCCATAATCCATAAATAAAATATATATAATGGAAGTAATTTCCGGCTAGAGCACATCCAGGCACAACTAGTATAGTGTATAGTCTATATATGCTAAACTAAATTTTGTGTCCACCGTCACTACTACAGAAACAATTTTCGCGGGGTTTTCTATTTATTTACCGTGGCGGGCAATTTTGTTCGTTGCGTTAAATCGATTTAACGCAGAAAATAGGTATTTTCCATGGCAGACATATTAAGATGCCCGTTGCGGGTATAAAGCCCGCTAGGGTAAATTGGGCCCAGCTCAGAACCCAGCCAAAAGCCCATATAGGTTTTCCTACTGGGCTAGTATATAAACCAGACTTAGATCACGTGTCTCCACTCCAACTCCCTCGCCCAACCTCCGCACTCCTCTCCCTTGGCACCGCACACTCCGCTCCCTCGCGCCGTGCCCACCACTTCCTTGCGTGGCCTCTCCTTCACTCGCCCGACCTCCGCTCCCTCCACTCTATATACGGTGGCGGGCCTCTACCTCTACCTCCACCGAAATGGCGCCTCCACCGCTCCCCTCCCCTCCCTCATGAAGCAAATAGCGGCGTTCGCGGTGGTCCTCCCAGCGGCGCCCTCCACCAGATCCAGCTCCGCCAGAGCGGCGGCAGCCATCCCCCATCTCCCTACATCGCGCCTTCCCCAACTCGAGTGGCGACGGCGTCCACCCCTCCCCGCCGCCGACGACCTCCACTCCTCCCCGTCGTTCATTGCCGAGGGTGCGTCGCACCCTTGCTCCTCATCTCCCTCTCTTCCACTCCCTCACTCTCACCCCTGTATGTGCAGAACCTGTCCAAGAGCGTCGTCGCCCTCTCTACCCAGATTTAGTGTAAGAAGGTGGATCCCAGCCACCACGGCGGCTGATCCAGGCGGGTCGGCAAGCTCTGGTGGCGTGAGGAGGCGGAGGCCGACGAGATCCACATGCGAGGACGACGACAACAACCCTAGCGAGCGCGTCCACGGTGGATCTGGTGCTCCTGGCAGCGAGCTTGATTGGCCCCGACGATGGGCTCGATTGGCTCGCTAGTTTTTTTTGTTTCTTAAACCATTAACCGCAACGGGCATTCTAACTAGTCCGCCTTGGAAAACTGATTTACGGCAGCGGGCAAAAGCGTCCACTACAGTGTGTGCCACGATTTACCATGGCCTTGGCACCGCCACAACGCATTTGCCCGCTGCGGTAAACCAATTTCGCCTGCTGTGGAAGAGTTTGTTGTAGTAGTGCGTCTTGGAAACTCGAGTTTGATTTTAATAATTGAGGGACATGATAACTTCTGGTGCTCATTGGAGGTGTAGTACCGGAGCTTCTGAGCAGTAGACGCCAAGATTGCGGTTTTTCAAAAGTCATCACCAGAAACTTCTGGTGTGTGCACCAGCATGCAACTAGTCGGAGAGGCCTGGGAGGTCTCAAAAACCTTCTATGTAATGTATCGGATCTGGTCGGTGTATGCACCAAAGTGCACACACCGAAGCTTTGGTCTAGGGGCTATGCTTTCGGTGTTTTTTAGGAGTTACACTCATTGGAACTCTGATGTGGCTACAATAGAGGTGTCACCAAAGTGCTCCTACAGCACAAGGCTAGTTGAAGCAGCCGTTGGATTTCCTCAGTGCTCATCAGAGCTATCTGGTATGGTGCACATGCAGAAGATAATGTCATCTAGAGGTTTTGTATTTTTGGCTTGGCACGGCTAGTTTTGTTTGTGGACTTATAAATAGACTTTGTGACCGACCATGACCATTCTCTTGGACACCTTAGTTGTAAGGTATACACATTAGAGATTGCAATATACACTCCACCCACTTTTCTCACTTGAGATTGCATTTTTGTGAGGTTTGAAATGATCCGGTGCATTGTATAGAGAATTTACATCTTGTGGCCCTAGGAGATTGTTGTTTCTACGATGTTCTTGTTACTCTCAGTGGTTGCCACTACCTAGATGGCTTGGAGCATCAGGAGATCATTGAGAACCACTTAGTTATTGTGCAAGGGCTCCGATGGATTGAATGTGATAGGTTCATGATCATCCTCATGAAGATTGCGAAGAGCAATCTTATTGGAATTAATTTTCGAGGCTAGTTAGAGTGGCTTGTTGACTAACTGGTTCATACACGAGCACCCACATTGAGGCCATACTAGATGGCTTGCAAGGCTTGTAGTGAAGTGGTAATCCAAGTAGTTGCCTCAATATAATGGGGCCACAGGTTGCTGACAAGCAATTGAGCGTTGGAGTTTTTTTTTTGTCTCTTGGCCTCGTTGGTTCGCCTCTCTACACTTGCATTTACTTCGTTACTCTTGTTCTTGTGTAGTTGCGAGAGTCGCTCTCCTAGATCATTTCACATCTTTGTGAGTTTTGTGAAGGGTTGTCATCAATTACCAAAAAGGGGGAGATTGAAAGCTCCGGTTTGGTTTTGGTAATTAATGACACTCAACGTTGCTAATGCTTTGCTCTAAGTGTGGTTAGACACATAGCAACGTGATGATGGATGATGGAGCATGGTGATCACGGTGATGAACATGGTGGACATGTGATGTGATCGAGCTTCGACGGAGGCCCATGGAGATCAAGGCGAAGGTATACTTGATAGGGCTTTCCGGTTTAGTGATCGAGACACTTAGCGAGTGTGATCACATTTAGGATCGATAACCGACTATCAATGGGGGTTTCCTCGGTTTCATTCGCGGTCCTAAGTGCCTCTAGGTTTGACTCGGCATGACGCATGAGAGACTAACTAGAGTGCTAACACTTGTCGTCGTGATCATGAGATGATACACTAACTCCGGTGCTTGGGATGTGATCTACAGTGCGGGAGTTGGTACCCAAGACAAGTGGTTTGGACCTTGGATCGAAGACGGAGATTCATCGACGATCAAACATCAAGGTGGAGCTGCTCCGTGGGCACCGGACGCGGGCTTGAAGGGTGACGGACGCGTCCCCTTGGCGCCGGACGTGACGCAGAGAGCTCCTCGGGCTGGCGAGGCAGCAGACGTGGTCACCGGACGCAGCGTGGCAGGCATCGGACGCGGTACGGGCGTCCGGCGTGTGCATTTGGCGACTCGGGCTGCTGGCGGCTCACTCCACGGCGCCGGACACCGGGCCGGCGCGTCCGGCGGATCGCCGGACGCTACCCAGAGAGGGTCGCAGCAGCGCGGGACCGTCGAACGCGTCCGCTGGAGCGTGCCGGACGCACGTGTTGTCAACCTGCCGGACGCTGACGTCAGCTCTGAGTTTGAAGACCAACGGCTACTCGCGCGCGGACGAAGCAGGCGCCAGACGCGTCCGGCGGCCTGGACCGGATGCGTCTGGAGCAGTGTAACTGGCTGCCCGAGGGGGGCAACGGCTCTATTTTTGCCTTGGGCTATAAATAGAGGATTGGTTGGTTTGGGGAGGCTCTCTTGGCCATTTCTTTCATTCCTGAGCTTTTGTGAGCAAGAGACTCCCTCTCCCACTCATCTCTTTGATTCTTGAGCATCTCTTGTGAGATTTGAGTGAGGATTCAAGTGCATTGCATTGAGAGTTGTATCTAGAGGCACTTGTTCATCGAGTGAGCTGCGGATTCTTGTTACTCTTCGGTGATTCCCGTCACCGTAGACGGTTTGGAGCAGCGGGTGGTGGTTGAGCTCGACTTGGTGATTGTTCGAGGCCACACCGGGTTCTTGTGAGTGGTTCTTGATCCTTCCCCGTGGGAGTTCATGAAAAGATACTCTAGTGGATTGCTCGTGGCTTGTGGATCCTTGTCTTGTGTGGAGATTGCGGCTCTCCATTGGGGTCTTTGGCACCGAGCCAATTGAGCGGGCAACTCACCAAGCAAGTGCATCGCCACAATGAGGACTAGCTTGCCGGGAAGCAAGTGAACCTCGGTAAAAAATCATTGTGTTGATTTGTGATTGCCGAGGCTTCGACCTCCTTGTGCTTGTGCTTGAGCTTTCTAGATGATTGGCTTCTACACCGGTGATTGGCCATCTTCTACACTTCGCGGCGGTATAAACTTCCATCATCTCTTTACATTCCGCAAAGTAGAATTGCTTGTGAGGTTGGCCGCGTACCTCTACTTGTGTAGACTAAAACTACGTGGGTTAGAATTGCTTGTTGTGGTCGGTCAGGAACCACTCATTGTGTAGTATAAATCCCATGGGTAGAATTGCTTGTTGGTTTTGGTGAACCGACATTGTGTAGCTTGATCACCGTGGTTGTTGTGCAATTGGATTGAGTAGCCTTGCATTGTTTAGGACGGCTTGCATAGAGTAGTCGAAGCTTTAGCTTTGCACATTTGCCGCCTTGCTAGCTAATCTTGCGTCTAGTGTTCTTGCTAGAATTTTTATTAGGCTAATCACCCCCCAGCCATTGTGACCTTTCACGTGGTATCGGAGCCGGGCACCGTTTGTTTGTGTTGGATTAACATCCTACGGTGAAGCAATGGCATTGGTTTTGCATATCAACAACACCAAGAAGGCACCATCGTTTCATGGCGATGACTATGCCAAATGGAAGCTCAAGATGAAGAGTCATCTTAAGTCAATCAACCTTGAGGTGTGGAAAGTGGTGGAAACAAAGTTTGAGCTTGTTGAGGGTGCGGTGCCAACAACGGCCGAAGAGAAGAAGCAACAAGCAAATGATGTTGCCGTGAGTGCTTTCCATGAGGCAGTTGATGATAAAGCTTTTGAGCTCATCAAGAATCTTAAGGTGGCACATGACATATGGAAGAAGCTTGAAGAAGCTTATAAGGGCACCGAAAGTGTGAAGACCGCAAGAGCCTACATGTTGCAAGAGAAGTTTGCAAGCTTGTCAATGAAGGAAGATGAGAGTGTGCCAGAGATGTTCCATATGCTCCAAGTCATTGTCAATGAGCTTAAGGGACTTGGAGAAGAGATCAAAGATATTGTTGGCGGTCCTTAACTCAATTCTAACCCCGCCAACTTTAGCCTAGGCAACACTAAATTTTACCTAGAATAGGGCTCTACTCTAACTATTTCCACAGTGTGGCACAGAATTCTTGTTTTGCAGGTCAACACTGAAATACACCTAAAATGAGCCAAGAACTGGAGAAAAACTATGATATGAGAAGGTGGCCCACTTACCAGATAATTCGGGTCTCAAACATAGTCTAAAATGCCAAGCATGAACCCAAGAAGTGGAAGCCCAAAACTCGGTCCAACTCTATCTTGGGCTGCAGGAGCGGGGTTGAGTATTTTGGCCATAACTCCCTCATCCGGAGTCCGTTTTCAGTAAAACACTTGGCCACGCGAAGCTAACGACAAGGCCCACGTGCCTATAAAAGATGGGCCACATACGAGCCAAAACTGGTGTGCGCATGCCCCAGGCGCTAGCGTGCCTGCGCGGGCACCGATCAGGCCCAAATTTGCCCTGGTGGCCCATGACGATAGCCCAATGCGAATGGCGGTGGTGCTTCTGTGAATGGAAGGTGCAAAACCGCCCTATGAGGTTGGTTTTAAACCTACCATGTGAGGATGGCACTTTTCCAAAGAGCCCCCTCCTCTCCACCTATAAAAGGAGGCTCCCTCCTCCTTATTCAACACACCATTCCAAGGATCAAGAGCTACTACACCTAGAGAATAAAGAGCCACACTCCATGGGCTTAGGACCTAGCTAGCTAGTAGAGCTTGGTAGTGCAGAGATGTGAGGGAAGAGCGGGGAAGAGCCGGACTTGTCGGTCTCTCCCCCAACCTTGTACCTCAACGAACACCTGTGCTACACTTCATCGGGTTTTCCCGCTATGTGAGTGTTCGTGTTTTCTTTGGTAATAAGTCTTTCGGTATTTATTCTTCGCTTATACTTGTTTGTGGGATCATCGACCGTCCTCGTGGCGGTTGCTCTAGTAGAGGACTCCCGATAGAGACGGATGTTCCTGTGCGACGCTAGAGTAGTAGCTAATAGCATAGACGTGGTGTCTAGGCTGGCGGCTACCTTCGTTTGCCTCGTAGTCCATGGTTGAGGTGGTAGGCGGCAGGTGGTGAAAGCCCTGTCCATCCCTTGTAATCCCCCACATCCGGCTATGGCGTAGAGCCACAGGCCGGCATCACCTGGCAGACCAGGTGCGATCCGGTGCCCGAAGTGAGCAAGTGTAGGTGCAGTTTATCTACTTTTAGACCCAAAAGCCATTGAATCCTTCTCTCCCTCCTACCAACTCTACCCTTGGGTTGTCCTTGGACGTACTACCTAGGAGAAATACCTCCGTTCCCTGTGGAAAATATGATACCCTGAATACTTCCGGGTGAAAGCTACAACGGTACTTTCCGTACACTTGCAGAATCTTTTTGCACACGTTAAGAAATACCAACAAGTTTTCTGGCGCCGTTGCCAGGGATAGACTTTTTATCTATCTTTGGTGATTGCGCTAAGAAACGTCAATAGATACACAATTCTCTACCAAGTTCATGAGGTGTCTTCCCAAGAGGTTTGACATGTTGAAGACCGTCATGGTGAAGACAACCATGAGGGAGAAGCCAACACCCAACCAAGTCCTTCAAGAGATCATGGCCGATGATGAGTTTAGAGAAAATCATGAGAAGGAAGAGTTGGTGAAGAAGAAGAAGAAGGAAAGTGAGAAGAAGAATGATGACAAGAAGAGTGTGGCATTTAAGGCCACATCATCCAAGAGCAAGGGCAAGAAGAAGAAGGAAGAGTCTTCAAGTGAAGATGAGCCATGCTCTAGCTCAAGTGAACAAGAAGAAGAAATGAATGAGCAAATGGCACTTCTTGTGAAGAAGATGGGGAAGCTCATGAAGAAGGGGTACCGGTCCAAGGGCGAGAGAAGCTCATCCAAGTCTAGTGACCGTCCCATGAAGTGCTTCCGGTGCAATGGCAAGGATCATCTCATTGCTAAGTGTCCCTATGCAAGTGATGATGAAGATGCCATGAGAAAGGAGAGGAAGAAGCAAGAGAAGAAGAAGGAGGAGAAAGACTCCTCTCACAAGAAGAAGGGTGAATCTCATGTGGCAACTTGGGAGAGTGATTCATCTTCCTCAAGTGATGATGATGATCATTCCAAGAAGAAGAAGAAGAAGAAGGGGCACGCAAGCATTGCCATTCAAGAGAAGCTTTCCCTATTTGGTGCTCCATCATCTTGCTTCATGGCCAAGGCCACTAAGGTAAAACCTCCACCCGATAGTGATGATGAGAGTGATGATGATGATGAGACCACAAAAGAAGAACTCTTTATCATGCTTGAGGATTGCAAGGGTGCTTTCAATGACTCTAGGAAGGAATGTTGGGGCTTGCGCAAGGATAAACAAAACCTTGAGCAAGAATTTATGGAGTTGAGGGCCTCTTATGAGAGTCTAAAGGTAGACCATAAGAAGCTAGAGGATGCTCACTCCAAGCTTGAAAAAGCTCATTCCTCTCTAGTTGAGAAGCAAGAGAAAGAGCAATCCCAAGTGGTGAACATAGAAAAGAAAGGTGTGTCCACATCATGTGATTCACTTGATGATTCAATTGTTGTTGCATCACTTGACCCTTCATGCTCTCATGCCTCTACTTCATCTACTAGTGTTGGTCATTCATGTGATTCTTCACTAGTAGTTGAGAATGAGTCTCTTAAGAAGGAAGTCAAGGAGCTCAATCACACCTTGGCTAAGGCTTATGTTGGTGAGGACCGCTTGCTTATGTGCTTGGGTAGTCAAAGAGCATCTCTCTACAAAGAGGGATTGGGCTATACCCCAAGAAAGGCAAGGCCGCCTTTGCTCCTCACAAGACTAGTTTTGTGAAGAGGAATGGTAGCTATTGCACTAGTTGCAAGCAAGTTGGTCATTTAGAGCATGCATGCAAGAACAAGAACACTAGTGCTTCCTCTTACAAGTTGAATGCTTCTTATATGCTTGTGAAGAGTGAGTGTGGTGTGAGTGCTAGATTCATTGGTACACCATGGATGAGCTCAAAGAAGAAAGCTATTTGGGTGCCAAAAACTCTAGTGACTAACCTTCAAGGACCCAAGCAAAAGTGGGTACCTAAAGCTTGATGTCTTCTTGTAGGTCAATTATAAAGCCGGAGGGAGGCATTGGGTGCTTGATAGTGGTGCATCAAATCATATGACCGGTGAAGATAGTATGTTCAAATCACTTGACAAGAATGACAATGGTGGATTCAACTCCATCACATT
Organism: Themeda triandra; assembly: GCA_018135685.1. NCBI lineage: Eukaryota > Viridiplantae > Streptophyta > Magnoliopsida > Poales > Poaceae > Themeda > Themeda triandra. The sequence goes on from JAENPR010000196.1 coordinate 726,646, forward strand.
TGGTGATAATAGCAAGGGTGATGTCATGGGGCTAGGAAAGGTTGCAATTTCCAATGACAAGGATCTCTCCAATGTGTTGCTAGTTGATACTTTGAACTTCAATCTTTTGTCGGTGGCACAATTGTGTGATCTTGGCTACAAATGCATATTTGATGACAAGCATGTTGAGGTGGTGAGCAAGGATCATGCAAATATCATCTTCAAGGGATTTAGGCATAGAAGCTTGTACTTGGTTGATTTCAATGCTAGTGAAGCTCAACTTTCATCATGTTTGATTGGCAAGTCAAGCAAGGGGTGGCTATGGCATAGGTGCCTTGGACATGTTGGCATGAAGCAATTGAACAAGTTGGTGAAGCATGATCTAGTGAGAGGCTTGCATGATGTCACATTTAAGAAGGATAAACCTTGTAGTGCATGTCAAGCCGGCAAGCAACATGGGAACTCACATCCCAAGAAGAATGAGATGTCTACCTCAAGAGCATTTGAGTTGTTGCACATGGACTTGTTTGGCCCAACTCACTATACATCAATTGGGGGCAACAAGTATGGATTTGTGATTGTGGATAACTACACAAGATACACATGGGTGTTCTTTCTCTATGACAAGAGTGAAGTCTATGATCTATTCAAGTCTTTTGTCAAGAGGGTGCAAAATGAGTTTGACACTACCATCAAGAAGATTAGAAGTGACAATGGGAGTGAATTCAAGAATACAAGAGTTGAAGAGTTGTGTGATGATCTTGGAATTGTGCATCAACTCTCACCAACCTACACTCCCCAATCCAATGGTGTAGTTGAGAGGAAGAATAGAACCTTGATTGAGATGGCAAGAACTATGCTAATTGAGTACAATGTGAGTGAAAAGTTTTAGAGTGATGCTATCAACACGGCTTGCTACTATAGCAACCGTCTCTATTGCCATGGAAAGTTAGAGAAGACTCCATATGAAATCTTGAATGGAAGGAAGCCCAACATTGCCTATTTTCGGGTCTTTGGTTGCAAATGCTACATACTCAAGAAAGGGCAAAGACTTGGCAAGTTTGAAAAGAAGTGTGATGAGGGATTTCTTCTTGGTTACTCTACTTCTAGCAAGGGTTATAGAGTGTGGAATTTGGCTAGTGGGCTACTTGAAGAGGTTCATGATGTTGAATTTGATGAAACCCAAGGCTCTCAAAGTGAGGATCAAAATCAAGATGATGTGGGTGGAGATCAATTGAGCAATGCAATGAGACACATGGACATTGGTGACATTAGGCCAAGGCAAGTGGATGATGGTGATAAGGTGCAAGTGCCAACTCAAGTTGTGATTGATGATTCCAATGAGGCAAGCACAAGTGGTACTCAACATGAAGATCAAGATCAAGGTCAAGCAAACAATGCAAATGAGCTAGTTCTTCAACATTCAAACATTGCAAGAGATCACCCTCTAGATCATATCATTGGTGACATTCAAAGAGGTGTACAAACAAGATCAAGATTGGCTAGTATATGTGAGCACTACTCCTTTGTGTCATTCATTGAGCCAACCAAGATTGATGAGGCATTGAAGGATCCGGATTGGATAAATGCCATGCATGAAGAATTGAACAACTTCACAAGAAATGAAGTGTGGGAGCTTGTTGAGAGGCCGAAGAAGCACAATGTGATTGGAACCAAGTGGGTCTTCAAGAACAAGCAAGATCAAGATGGCTTAGTTGTGAGAAACAAAGCAAGACTAGTGGCACAAGGTTACACACAAGTTGAGGGTCTTGACTTTGGAGAAAAATATACACCGGTGGCAAGATTGGAGGCAATTAGAATCCTATTAGCCTATGCTTGTGCTCATAATATCAAGCTCTATCAAATGGATGTGAAGAGTGCATTTCTCAATGGGTTCATCAATGAGGAAGTGTACGTTGCACAACCTCCCGGTTTTGAGGATGACAAGAAACCCAACCATGTCTACAAGCTCAAGAAGGCATTGTATGGATTGAAGCAAGCTCCAAGGGCATGGAATGAAAGATTGAGGGACTTTCTCATCTCCAAAGGCTTTAAGATGGTTAAAGTTGACACCACTCTCTTCACCAAGAAGATAGAAGATGACTTATTTGTGTTGCAAATCTATGTGGATGATATCATCTTTGGATCAACAAATCAATTCTTTTGTGAAGAGTTTGCTAAGATGATGGCTAGTGAGTTTGAAATGTCAATGCTTGGAGAGTTAAGCTACTTCCTTGGTCTTCAAATCAAGCAAATGAAGAATGACACCTTTGTGAGTCAAGGCATGTACATCAAGGACATGATCAAGAAGTTTGGGTTGCAAGATGCTAAGGCTATTAGCACACCAATGGGAACCAATGGTGGCTTGGATATTGATGATAGTGGCAAGATGATTGAGCAAAAGCTATATAGATCAATGATTGGAAGCTTGCTATATGTGACCGCTTCTAGGCCGGATGTCATGTTTAGTGTGTGTATGTGTGCAAGATTTCAAGCTTCTCCAAGAGAGAGTCACTTGACGGCAACCAAGAGGGTGTTGAGATACTTGAAGGGCACTCAAGATGTTGGTCTATGGTATCCCAAGGGGTCAAGCTTTGAGTTGATTGGATACTCCGACTCCGACTATGCCGGTTGCAAGATTGATAGGAAGAGCACAAGTGGAACATGCCAAGTGCTAGGAAGATCTCTAGTGTCATGGTCTTGAAAGAAGCAAAATAGTGTGGCACTTTCCACCGCCGAAGCCAAATATATTAGTGCGGGGAATTGTTGTGCACAATTTCTATGGATGAAAGCCACCTTGAAGGACTATGGGATCAAATTCAAGCATGTACCTTTGTTTTGTGACAATGAAAGTGCAATCAAGATGACAAACAATCCGGTTCAACATTCAAGAACCAAGCACATTGATGTGAGGCACCACTTCATTAGAGATCATCAACAAAAGGGAGATGTGAGCATTGAAAGCATTGGCACCGAAGATCAACTAGCTGACATATTCACCAAGCCTCTTGATGAGAAAAGATTTTGCAAGTTGAGGAATGAGTTGAACATACTTAGCTTCTCCAACATGGATTGATGCACCCCATATATGACATGCCTCTCCTCCAACATAGCAAGGTAAAATTGGTTGTTGCATCTCATGCATCCTTTGCTAGTTGTATAGACATATATACATGTGCATCTTGCTAGGCTCATTCATTGCAAATCAAATGAATTTGAAGGATATATGGCACCACTATTGTCTCTATGCTTGATTTGATCTAGTGGTGACATATGACTTGTTTGTGAGCTTGTGAACCTAGTGTTGAATCTTTAGCACTTGCTCATGATGTGTATCTCAACATGGTCAAGATAACCCTTATTCTTATGAGGTGTGAAGAAGCTTGTCCTTGGTTCAAACTGAGATACATTTTCTAGGCATGTGGTTTAGATTTGGCCATAGTTGATTGACTTGTTTCTCTCATCTTATGCACCCTTGTTGGTGATTGTTGACAAAGGGGGAGAAAGAAGTCACAAAGAGCAATGGAAGGGGATCAATTTTTATGATATGACCCAACCATGAGCACACAAATAAGGGGAGCAAGCTCATAGACTATTTGTTGCATATTGTGTGTGCATACATGATGATATGGAGCATTGCAAGCTAAATTCAATATTCATGCTTGTTTGGTGTATGGCTAGTATAGAATTTGATTGTTGAAATGAAGTACTAGCATGCATAGGTGGTTTCTAGACATAGAGGTTCTCTTGTTCAAAGTACCTTGTTTTAATGTGATCTCATGAGGTATTTTGAGTTTTTGATGGATGTCTAGATTCCCATGGTGCTAAGGAAGGTTTATTATCGCACTCTGATTGGTATCACGCTTCAAAGGTCAATTCTATAAACCTTAGTACCATTTTGGTTGTGGTAACTCTCACACAAGTTTTATCTATGCATATGTGCTTGAAAATCGACCAAACATTCGATGCACACATGTAGGGGGAGCTACCACTACCACAACCGGAATTGAAATGCTTGTCCAATCCAAGATTCATGATCATAATGTCTTGGGCAATCAATTCAATTTCATATTGAATTTAATTTCCATATCTTTGTGAGTTTTGTGTAGGGTTGTCATCAATTACCAAAAAGGGGGAGATTGAAAGCTCCGGTTTGGTTTTGGTAATTAATGACACTCAACGTTGCTAATGCTTTGCTCTAAGTGTGGTTAGACACATAGCAACGTGACGATGGATGATGGAGCATGGTGATCACGGTGATGAACATGGTGGACATGTGATGTGATCGAGCTCCGACGGAGGCCCATGGAGATCAAGGCGAAGGTATACTTGATAGGGCTTTCCGGTTTAGTGATCGAGACACTTAGCGAGTGCAATCACATTTAGGATCGATAACCGACTATCAAGGGGGGTTTCCTCAGTTTCATTCGCGGTCCTAAGTGCCTCTAGGTTTGACTCGGCATGATGCATGAGAGACTAACTAGAGTGCTAACACTTGTCGTCGTGATCAAGAGATGATACGCTAACTCCGGTGCTTGGGATGTGATCTACAGTGCGGGAGTTGGCACCCAAGACAAGTGGTTTGGACCTTGGATCGAAGGCGGAGATTCATCGACGATCAAACATCAAGGTGGAGCTGCTCTGTGGGCGCCGGACGCGGGCTTGAAGGGCGCCGGACGCGTCCCCTTGGCGCCGGACGCGACACAGAGAGCTCCTCGGGCTGGCGAGGCAGCAGGCGTGGTCGCCGGACGCAGTGTGGCAGGCATCGAACGCGGTACAGGCGTCCGACGTGTGCATTTGGCGACTCGGGCTGCTGGCGGCTCACTCCACGGCGCCGGACGCCGGGCCGGCGCGTCCGGCGGTCGCCGGACGCAACCCAGAGAGGGTCGCAGTAGCGCGGGACCGTCGAACGCGTCCGCTGGAGCGTGTCGGACGCACGTGTTGTCAACCCGCCGGACGCTGATGTCAGCTCTGAGTTTGAAGACCAACGGCTACTCGCGCGCGGACGAAGCAGGCACCGGACGCGTCCGGCGGCCTGGACCGGACACGTCCGGCGCAGTGTAACTGGCTGCCCGAGGGGGCAACGGCTCTATTTTTTTCCTTGGGCTATAAATAGAGGATTGGTCGGTTTGGGGAGGCTCTCTTGGCCATTTCTTTCATTCCTGAGCTTTTGTGAGCAAGAGACTCCCTCTCCCACCCATCTCTTTGATTCTTGAGCATCTCTTGTGAGATTTGAGCGAGGATTCAAGTGCATTGCATTGAGAGTTGCATCTAGAGGCACTTGTTCATCAAGTGAGCTGCGGATTCTTGTTACTCTTCGGTGATTCCCGTCACCGTAGACGGTTTGGAGCAGCGCGTGGTGGTTGAGCTCGACTTGGTGATTGTTCGAGGCCACACCGGGTTCTTGTGAGGGGTTCTTGATCCTTCCCCGCGGGAGTTCGCGAAAGGATACTCTAGTGGATTGCTCGTGGCTTGTGGATCCTTGTCTTGTGTGGAGATTGCGGCTCCCCATTGGGGTCTTTGGCACCGAGCCAATTGAGCGGGCAACTCACCAAGCAAGTGCATCGCCACAACGAGGACTAGCTTGCCGGGAAGCAAGTGAACCTCGGTAAAAAAAAATCATTGTGTTGATTTGTGATTGCCTAGGCTTCGACCTCCTTGTGCTTGTGCTTGAGCTTTCTAGGTGATTGGCTTCTACACCGGTGATTGGCCATCTTCTACTCTTCGCGGCGGTATAAACTTTCATCATCTCTTTACATTCCGCAAAGTAGAATTGCTTGTGAGGTTGGCCGCGTACCTCTACTTGTGTAGACTAAAACCGCGTGGGTTAGAATTGCTTGTTGTGGTCCGTCGGGAACCACTCATTGTGTAGTATAAATCCCGTGGGTAGAATTGCTTGTTCGGTTTTGGTGAACCGACATTGTGTAGCTTGATCACCGTGGTTGTTGTGCAATTGGATTGAGTAGCCTTGCATTGTTTAGGACGGCTTGCATAGAGTAGTCGAAGCTTTAGGATTGCACATTTGCCGCCTTGCTAGCTAACCTTGTGTCTAGTGTTCTTGCTAGAATTTTTATTAGGCTATTCACCCCCCTCTAGCCATTGTAACCTTTTAGTCGTGCAACATGTCGCTTGGCTTGTGTTGTGCAGGTGTTGATCTTGGAGGCAGTAGTCGACGGTGAGGAGAAGGTCATGTAGGTTGTTTCATGCTGATGGACCATGAGCGGTGAAGGGCGGACATAAGGCTTGGACCGAAGGACCAGGAGGCCTGATGACTAGCCACGGTGGCTGACAACTAGGACATTGACAAGTGCAAGTGTACATGTGTCGGTGTTTCGTACCCCGGGGGGTATCACACCAACAAGTAAATTTCTAAGCGTGCTCCCTATCCGGATGGTGATGCAAGATGGACACAAGAGTTTTATCCTGGTTCGGGCAAAAGAAGGCCCTACGTTCAGCGGGGGGAGGAGACTTGTATTATCTTGCACCGAAGTGCTTGTACAGGGGTGCGTACAAGGAAGTCCTGAGACTTAGCGTGTGGAGTGTGTGTGAATGTTGCGAATGTGAGAGCGTAAAAACTTGCCCTAGACTAGGCCCTGGCGTCCCCTTTTATAGGCCAAGGGGAGGCACAGGATTACATGATTGCTAGGGCGATCGTGGGCGTGACGTCGAGGTATGGGTGCCCTGTCGAGTCGCTGGAACTGTGGATTCCTTCTTCGGTCCGGTTTGAGCCGATAGACGCAGGCTTTGGTCTGGATCGACCCTGTAGCAGTATGGCTAATGTCAGCCTGCCCACTTCCTCTGACTCGGGCTGACGTGCTCGAGTCATGGGTGATGATTTCCTGCTCGTCCTTGTTGACGTAAGCTGACGCATCGGGGAGTGGGCGATGATGGCCTGCCCGGGAACCCCGGCGAGTGGCCATCGAGGTGGGATGGACAGGTCTCCGTGCGCCCCGTACGCCGGTCCCATCCGCCATCATTTCCCGAGCGGTTGGAGGCCGCCTCGAGGGATCGGCGATCCGAGCGATGGGACGGAGCAGCAGGTTTGGCGGTACGGGGAGTTGACTATGGCGTTTGAGGGGGTGCCGTACACGGTATAGTGCGCGACGGGGTGTCACAGTAGCGCCTGCCATCCTCGAATCCGGGACATGGGCAGTGTAATAGTGGAAGTGACCCATGTACTTTCTGCTGTTATAGGCCCTGTAGCCATGGGGTTAGGCAGAGTTGGTGTACTTCAACACTGTTTCGAGCCCTGTAGCCATGTGGTCGCCCAGGAAAAGCAATCATTGCAGGCGGATTCGAGCTGTTGCTCGCTCGAGCGATCTCCGCCTCCGTCTTGAGCGCTCGCTCGCTTCCCGTCACCGTCTCGAGCGCTCGCCCGCTCAAGCGGTTCCCGTCACCGTCTCGAGCGCTCGCCCGCTCAAGCGGTTCCCGTCACCGTCTCGAGCGCTCGCTCGCTCGAGCGGTTTCCATCACCTTTCTTCGAGCGGGCGGGCGGCCGTGTCTCGAGCCGGCGGGTCTTGTGGCTTTGTGGGCCTCTAATCCTCCTAGTTTTGGACCCCCTAATCTAGGTACCCGACAGTAGCCCCCGAGCCCTTGCTTGATTGTGAAGAACTTCAGGCAAGGGATCATGAAGTGGAGTTGAAGTACCTAGACTTAGGGTTGTGCTGTCTTGTCTTGAGGGGTTGACTTTTCATTTTTCCGTGGGGGCGCGCGAGCGTCCCCCGCGGGGGTAGCCCCCGAGGCCCCAGAGGAATGGGGCATTCCTCTGGGGGCTTTGATTTGAGCCGTTTCGAGCAGGAGTACCGTTAACTGGGGTTGTAGCATCCGTAATGGGGGTTGCTCTCGATTCCTCGAGCCCCCGTGTGCTTCCTGCCTTTCCCCTATCGAGAGGTTTGGTTCATGTGACTCGAGCCCCCGAGCCTCGAAGCGCTGGGCCATAGTCGTGATCTAATTCCTCGTTAGATCTCTAGGATTAGATCCAAGGGACGGGAGGATTGGCGCTACCCACGGTTGAGCGAGCGCCACGCCTTCCTGTGAGCTGGTAACGGGAAATCCAAGTGAGAGTCCGTCTCCTTTCGAGGGGAGACGACATCGAGGCCCAGTGGCACTCTCATTAGAGCTGGGTGCATAGCTTTTTAGAGGACCAGCCCCTGCTCGAGGGGACCGGCGGCTTGATGCCTCCCGTCGACGGGATCTCTTGGAAGCTTGGCTCCCTGCCTTGGATGCGCCTTTGGGATTCGAGGGCTCGTTCTCGAGTGGAACCTTTCGAGGGTTCCTCCCCAAAGTCACCCCTAACTCAAGTGCTCGAGGGCGGCTATTCGGACCCGTTCGTGGGTTAGCCCCCGCTCCCTCGAGACTTACAGGTGGGACCGGAGTCCCTGGTTGTCTTACCGTGTAAGGAACCGTCTGCCAAGACGTCTCACCGTCGCGCCGGTCGAGGGAAGTCCGTCCGTTGGCGGCACGTCTTTTTAGGCGGAAATCGGCGCGTCATGATGATCGTGGCCTGGCGACGGTTCAGTCTCGTCTCGTGACGCGCGCGCCCTGTGAGTGGAGGTAGGTGGCGGTTGTCAGTGGGCATTAAATGCAGTTACCGTTCCTCGGCGTTTTCGTCGGAGTCGAGCGGCCGTTGGATCACGGAATCCGAGCCGTCGGATGCGCACGACGTGGATCGGCTTGGGCCTATAAATTTGGGGAGGGGACTCCCTGTTTCCTTCCATTGCATTCATCGCTTTTCTTCTCCCTGCCGCCGCCGGTTGCGCCCTTGCCCCCAGCCTTAAGCGCCGCCGTCGCATTCGCTCGCAACCGCCGCCATTCCCATCTGCATCCACCAGAGAGATTTAGCAAAGAGGGAGTAGAAGTTCTTGAGTACGCGCTTCGCCGGGGCTGCCGTTTTCGCCTTGCGCCGCCGTCTCATCGGATTTTGCTGTCGTCGCCTCCCCGGATTCCGCCGCCACCAGGGTTTCCAGTAAGAGGGTCAGCAAGAAGACCGGCCAGGGGTCCAACCAGGGCGCCGGGGGTAGCAGGACCGGCGGCAAGGGTGCCGCTGGCAAGGACGCCACCGGCAAGGAGCCTGTCAAGGCCCCCGTGCCGGTGGTGATGTACGATGCGCTCCTATGGCCTCGGTCTTCTGTGACCGAGGCGATGCTGGAGGGCCTCGTCGAGGAGGGGCTGCTTCTCCCCAATCCGGCGGAAGGGCCACCGGAGTGGCAGGTGCCGGAGGCCAACCACCGCGAGCCCGTTGTGCCGGAGGGCTACGTGCTAAGCTTCGTCAAGTTCCACAAGCGGGGGCTCGGGGCACGGCCGAGCCGCTTCATGCGGGCGCTCCCCCACCACTTTGGGGTCGAGCTCCAGCACTTCAACCCCAACTCCATCTCCCACGCCGCCAACTTCGTCGGTGTCTGCGAGGGGTACCTGGGGATGGCGCCGCAATGGGACTTTTTTGTCCATATCTTCAAGGCGACGTTGTTTACCTTGGCAGTGAGCGGCAACAACAACGACGATGACGACGACGAGGAGAAGGAGAAGATGAACGCCCGCCGCTACGTTCGAGCGGGTTCTTGCTCGCTCGGTTTGAAGAGGCGGGAGCACTGGCTTCCCGGTACATGGACGTCGAACAACGCCGGGTGGGTCTCGGAATGGTTCTACCTCCGTAACGAGGGGAACTATTTCCCGAAGTACACCGGCGCCGTATTGACCATGCCCAAGCACAACTGGGGCTACGGCCAGCCGAGCAAGCTCCAGCCCCGTCTCGACCCCCTGACCGATGCTATGGAACGGCTCCGCCGTCGGAGGGCCGGCGATATCTTCCTCAACATCTCCCATGTCGTCGCGGGGTTCCACCGCCGTCGTGTGATCCCGCTCGCCGAGCGCCCGCTACGGCTCGACCAGATGGGGGAGGACGCCGACCTCGAGGCGCTCGAGGCTAGCAGGATGTCGAGCCATCCCCTTCCGGCCGGCATGGTCATAGCTCGAGTGCGCGAGGCGATCGATGGCGGCAAGAATTTTGGGGAGGGCCAGGTCGACCTTTTCACCATGCGCCCAGACGCCGACCTGCTGGGCTATGTAAGTCCTCTTCGAGACCTTTTTCTCTGCTGATGTTGCTTTTTCTCTGATTTGCGTCTATCTCATCGAGCTGTGCCTCTTTAGGAGATCACCTACCACGCGGATTCGGTCCCCCCGGTGAAGGAGGACGCGCCCGACCGTGAGGCAAGACGTCTTAGATATGATCGAGAGCATGCAGTAGCGCTCTCGAGAAGGGAGGAGAAGGCGAAGAAAGCCCTTGCGCTGGAGGAGAAGGAGAAGCGTAAGGCCAGACGCCGCCGGGAGCGGATGATGCGTCTGGAGGCGGATCCAAACGACTGGAGCCCCAGTTTGGATTCGACCGATGATGATGACGACGAGGGGGAGGATGATGAGGTGTCCGATAGCGACGACGCCACCGTCGCTCGAGCGCTAACGCCCCCTCAATCTCGCGTGCAGGAGGTGGCTCTGGCGCCCGCTCGTCTCGAGCTGGGCGGCAGCTCGTCGTCGGCTCGAGCGGGCCAGCAGCAGGAGGAGTTGTCCCACCGCTCCGGCCACGGCGCTCGATCGCCATCGCCGACCCGAGCGGGGCGGAAGGAAGAATCCTCCCACCGTTCCAGCCATGGCGCTCGGGCGCCATCTTCGACGCGGCGGGACTCTTCTTCCCGTAGCCAACAATCTTCAGCGGGCGCGTGCACCCGGCAGCAGCAGGCTGCAGATGCGCACAAATCATCTTCAGTCCAACCCGGCGAGCGCCCTGTCGAGCGCCGGGCTCCTCCTAGTGGCCGTCGAGCCGAGCAGACCCCGGCCCACAGGACTCAGGAGCCCGCAAGGGATCCCACGCCGGATCCGGCGAAAGAGCCGGCGGGGGTGGACGAGACCGCCAAGGCTGCAGAGCCCTCGAGCGCCTCGAGGCGAGCTGCTGACGCCCAGAAGCCCCCGAGCGGTTCAAGTGGCTGCGGTCGAGGCTCGAAAGCCCTCGAGCGATTCGAGGGAGCCGCCTGTGGCTCGGAAGCCCCCGAGTGACTCGAGCAAGTCGGGTGGTTCGAGCGGCCCCACCTCAACTACAAGGCAAGCCTCTCGAACAGATCTTTTCTTGTCGCCTTTCTGTTTTGCCTCTGAGTTTCTTTATCATGATCGTTTTTGTTTTTCTCTTGCTTCCAGGACCAAGCGTCCCCTGTCGTCCCTGCCGTCCCTTCCCCCCATCCTGCCTTCTAAAAAGCTGAAGGTCTCGGGTGGGTCGAGCAGCACCTCGTCCGCCCCAGGTGGAGTGACTCTCCCTCCTACTACCCCGATTTGGTTAGCGCAAGCCAAGGAGGCGATTGAGCGCGGGAAGCTGATGGCGGCCGCATCTCGTGCAGGTGCCGGGGCCGTGACCATGGCGACCGGGGAGAAGACCGCCATCACCGCCACTGCTTCAACCGTCTCCCCGCTCGAGGCATCATCATCACTGGCTGTGTCAGCGGCTGGCGACAAGGAGGCGACGGGGCCAGAGACGATGGCCACCACTACGCCAACGGGGGCTGGGTCGGAGCAGCACCCGATCACGCTTGGGGACGAGAGCCCGAGTTCTGGCTCCAAGGCGTGGCCAATTGGCCTGCGTCAGCTCGAGGAGGGGCGCAAGGAGGAGGAGGAGGGAAAGACGCCGGCGGCTGTCGATCGGCCGGCGGACGACGTAGAGATGCAGGAGGCGGGCCAGGTTCCCGTCCCCCAGATGGACCGGGCGCCGACCCCCCCTCGAGCTACGGAGGCCGACCCCTCGGCCGTGCAGCAGGTCAAAGTGCCCCAGGTCTCCCCGGTCGGGCAGGGGGAGGCCCAAATTCCGGCGCAAGAAGGGGCGCTGGAAGAGCACCCTGCTGTCGCGCAGGAAGGGGAGAAGGTGGAGGCACAGGTGGAGCGGCTCGCTGTCGTACGGGAAGAGGAGCAGCAGGGCAGCGCGCAAGGGGAAGAGCCACCCAAGGAGCTTCGCATGGTGGTGTACCAGGCGCCGCTACAGCGGCTGCGGTCGGGGGAGGTCGCGGTGCCCCACCTTGTGCCTGACTCGACGACGGGTGAGGTGAGGTTCACCAGCGTGTCCGAGGCCGATCACTGGGAGGAGGCCCAGAGGAAGCAGGCGGTGGCCGTCGTCATCGACAGCCACATGCGGGCCGTGGGTTTCAGACCCACCGAGCCCACCGAGTCATCAATTCTCGAGAGGAGGCGGATCGAGGCGCGGGCGCTTGCGCAGGAGGCATCGTCATCCTGGAGCCAACCCCAACGCCCGCCGACACTGGCCGAGCGGGTGGTGACGGCCGGCGTCGACCTGGAGGCGATGAGGGGAATCCACAGCTCCATCGACCGCGACATGCGGGAGGTGTACCCGCTCTGGGAGAGGCCGCCACTGGTGCTTCCCGACCCGCGACCCCGAGTCTTCTGCGATCGTGATGAACGATCAAAAGGAACTCGGGACTCACATGGAGGCCGAGGAGCACCGACAGTGGCTTGAGAACACCTTGCAGGTCGCCCTGTCTCTCGTTTCCGAGGACATGCCTCGCCTCTCCGCCGTAAGTGTTCGAGCATAGTTATTTCCCTTGCGTTTTCTCGAGCCGTCGCAGTTTTGTTTTCCTGACTCCTTCTTTTTGTGGTTCAGTCAGCACAGAGCTGCTCTTATGCCAAGTCCGTCCACATCCGCGCCCTTCGTGAGAGTGAGGACGAGATTAGGCGGCTCGTGCGCCAGGGCCAAGATGCCGAGGCGGAGCTGCACCGATCCGCTCGGCTTCTTCGAGAGGCTAATGCCGCGCTGGCCGCCGCCAAGGAAGAAACCCAGAAGACTAAGGACGAGCTGGCCCAGACCGCTCGGGAGGCGGAGGCCGCTCGAAAAGACAAAGAGCGGGTGAAGGGGATCGCCGATCAGCTCAAGAAGGCTGCGGACTCGGTGAACGCAGGCTTCAGGGCCAAGGCCACGCTCGTCGAGCAGCTCGAGAAGGAGAAGGCCACCGCCGAGACATACATGAAGGACCTGCAGACTGTGGTCACCCGAGTAACCGCCGAGAAGGAGGCTCTCGCGAATGTGCTCGAGGCGGAAAAGAAGCGAGCGGGCGACTTTCAAACGGAGGCGGCCAATCTCCGTCAGATGATGACGGAGAAAGACCTCGCCATCCAAGGCGCTGGCCAGTCCCTCGAAGAGCTGCGGGTAGAGAAGCGCGATATCGACCGCGTGCTCAAGAGGAAAGAGGCCGAGCTCACGCAGGCGCTCGAGCGCGAGCAAGGGCTCTCGACCCGCTGCACTGGTAAGTACTTTGAGTCGTATACTTTTCCTTTTTGTGCGTGGTTCCTGTGTGTTGCTCGAGCGCTTAGTTCTCGACGTCCTCTTTCAGCTCTGGAGGCGGACCTGGTGGCGGCGCGTGAGGACGCAAGGTTGACCCATGCGTTGCTTGATGGCGAGACCTCAGCCAAGGCCCACATCACCAGCGCCATCGACACCCTCGGCGCCAACTGGGGCTTCGCGCCCGTGGTGGACGTCGGGGGGCCGGACGCCGGCCGTGGCTACGCCAGCCGAGTTGTCGAGTTCAGCGCCTCTCTGCGGGGTCGTGTCCGGGAGGCCCTCGTCTTCGCCGCGCGGCGGACCCTGGCCATCTTCTACTCTGGGTTTGCTCTCTCGAGGGAGGCTGCCCAGACCGGGATGGAGGCCGTTGCCAACGGCTTCACCTATACCGAGGACGAGCAGGAAGGTGGCGTGAACCCCCGGATCGAGCAGCTCAAGGTTGACGCGGAGGAGCCCGGGGCGCATCTTGCTGAGAGCTTCCTGCCTGAAGTCCTTCCTCCTGAAGAGCAGTAGCTCTTAACCGGCCTGTGAGCCGAGATTTAGGCAACAAGGCCTTTGTAAGAAACAATATTCTGGTTGTGGAGTGGCCCAAGTGGCCTTTAAACATTATGCAATACGTTTTAATTCTTTTCTTGCACTTTTTTGAACTTTCCTTTGTTCTTTTGCCTAGAGTTCTCTCTTTTTGGCTAAGTGTTAGCACCGCGCTTCGAATGGCTCGAGGGGAGATGAGTTAGAGTTCCGTAGCTCGGGAGCGTAGGAGATCTTGTGCTCGATCGTCCCGGCTCTAGGAGCTCGAGGCGGTGCATGTCCTTAGTTTTTTGGGAGAGTTTCGAGGTGAGAAGAAAAAAGAAAGTGTCGAGCGCTTTTTGAAAAAACTACGGGTGTTTTTTCGAGGACCTCAGGGGGGTCCCCCCTTGGTCTAGCCCCCGAGGGGGGCTTGACTTTGTGAAGACAAAGTCGAGCCCACCTTGTATACGAACGAAAAAGGTATGAAGTTAATTTGCAAAGCTTTTATTCATTCATACTAGCGGTACATTTATACGAAAAGATGTACAAGGCATCGAGGCCTAGGGGAAAAAGCGACATAGCTGTTCGATGTTCCACGTGTTGGTGAGGATCAAGCCGTCCTCATCAGCGATCTTGTAGGTCCCTGGTTTCAGCACCTCGACCACGATGAACGGGCCTTCCCAGGGTGGAGTGAGCTTGTGGCGCCCCTTGTTGTCTTGGCGTCGACGGAGTACAAGGTCGCCAACCTCGAAATCCCTTTTGCACACGTTCTTCTCATGATACTGTCGCAGTTTCTGCTGGTAGCGTGCAGAGTGTAAAAGCACCATGTCTCGAGTTTCCTCGACCTGGTCGACGGCGTTAGCTAGCCTTTCCTCGTTGGTCTGCTCATTATAGGCCTTGAGTCGCTCGAGGTCAGTGGGGAGGACAGCCTCTGACCCATAGACCAGGAAAAACGGAGTAAACCCCGTGGCTCGGCTCTTGGTCGTTCGTAGACTCCACAGGACTGATGGGAGTTCCGCCGCCCACTTCTTGCCGTGCTTGTTGAGTCGGTCAAATATCCTTGGTTTCAGCCCCTGTAGAATCATGCCGTTGGCACGCTCAACCTGGCCGTTAGTTCGAGGGTGGGCGACCGCGGACCAATTCACACGGATGTGGTGTCGATCGCAGAAGTTCAGGAACTTTTTGCCTGTGAACTGGGTACCGTTGTCGGTGATGATGACATTAGGCACTCCAAAACGATGGATGATGTTGGTGAAGAATTCGACCGCTCGTTCCGAGCGGATGTTGGTGATGGGCTTGGCCTCGATCCACTTGGTGAACTTATCGATGGCCACGAGCAAGTGGGTGTAGCCTCCCGTCGTTTTCTTGAGGGGCCCGACCAGATCGAGCCCCCAGACCGCAAACGGCCAGGTGAGCGGGATCATCTGGAGCGCGTGTGCCGGGAGGTGAGTTTGCTTGGCGTAGAACTGGCACCCTTCACACGCTCGGACGAGCTTGATGGCGTCAGCGGTAGCCGTGGGCCAATAAGAACCTCGACGGAAAGCGTTCCCGACAAGTGTTCTTGGCGCGGCGTGGTGGCTGCAAGCCCCCGAGTGCATGTCTCTGAGCAATCTTCTGCCCTCCTCGATCGAAATACATCGTTGGAGTATGCCCGTGGGGCTGCGGCGGTAGAGCTCTTTGTCGTCCCCGTAGAGGACGTACGTTTTGGCTCGTCAGGCCAGGCGTCTTGCCTCTGTTCGATCCTTAGGCAGTTCCCCTCGAATAAGGTATTCGAGGAAGGGTGCCCGCCAATCCGTGGGTGGGCTCGAGGACCCGTCGATCTCCATGACCTCAGCCCCCATCGAAGGGGGCGCAGTCGTGGGAGCGGGCTCGACGGGCGGATCGAGGCCAGCCCCCGAGTCCCATTTTACGGATGGTTCGTGCAGATCTTTTGAGAAGACGTCTGGGGGAACCGTCGCTCGAGATGACGCGATCTTGGCCAGCTCGTCCGCAGCTTCATTGAAGCATCGCGGGACATGGTTGAGCTCGAGGCCGTGGAAATTGGCTTCCAATTTGCGCACCTCGTTGCAGTATGCTTCCATTTTTTCGTCATGGCAGCTTGAGGCTTTCATTACTTGGTCGATGACGAGCTGCGAGTTGCCTCGAGCGTCGAGGCGTCGAACCCCGAGCTCGATAGCAATACGTAGCCCAGTCACGAGTGCTTCATACTCTGCCATGTTGTTAGAGGCCGCGAAGTGGATCCGTATTACATAGCGCATGTGTACTCCGAGGGGTGAAATGAAGAGTAGGCCCGCACCCGCTCCTGTTTTCATAAGCGACCCGTCGAAGTACATGGTCCACAGCTCTGCTTGAATTTGCGCTGGGGGGAGTTGGACGTCGGTCCACTCGGCGACGTAATCGGCCAGCACTTGGGATTTGATAGCTTTTCGTGGGGCATAAGTGATGGTCTCGCCCATGAGCTCGACCGACCACTTAGCGATTCGGCCCACGACTTCCCAGTTCTGGATGATCTCCCCGAGTGGGAATGAAGAAACCACAGTCACCGAGTGGCTAAGAAAGTAATGCTGGAGTTTTCGGCGTGTGAGCACGATCGCGTAGAGCAGCTTCTGGATTTGAGGGTACCAAGTCTTAGCATCCGAGAGCACCTCACTAATAAAGTAAATCGACCGTTGGACGGGGAGCGCGTGTCCCTCTTCCTGCCTCTCAACCACTATGACTGCGCTGACCACCTGAGTGGCTGTGGAAATGTAGAGGAGGAGGGGCTCGGCTGGTTTGTCCGGCGTTGCTGGTCGAGGTGGCACGAGCACGGGAGGGGAGGTGAGCATGCTCTTCAGCCTCGAGAGTGCCTCCTCCGCCTCGGGTGTCCACGCGAAGTGCTCGGATTTTTTGAGGAGTCGATATAAAGGTAGGGCTTTCTCTCCCAGGCGTGCGATGAATCGGCTAAGGGCAGCTAGGCACCCTGTGATTTTCTGCACTCCTTTCAGGTCTCGAATCGGCCCCATCCGCATGATGGCCGTGACCTTCTCGGGATTGGCCTCGATCCCGTGCTGGGAGATGATGTAGCCTAGCAGCATGCCTCGAGGCACACCAAAGACACACTTCTCGGGGTTCAATTTGATGTTCTTGGCCTTGAGGCACCCGAACGTCAGCTTGAGGTCCTCGACAAGGTTTTCGACTTTACGTGTCTTGACAACGATGTCATCTACATACGCCTCAACCGTTTCCCCTATATGTTTGCCAAAGACGTGGAGCATGCAGCGCTGATATGTTGCCCCGGTGTTTCGAAGGCCGAAAGGCATCATGACATAACAGTACATGCCCACAGGAGTGATGAAAGAAGTCGCGAGCTGGTCTGACTCCTTCATTTTGATTTGGTGATAGCTAGAATAAGCGTCAAGAAAGGAAAGTACTTCACAACCCGCCGTGGAATCAACTATTTGATCTATTCGAGGCAAAGGAAATGGAACTTTGGGACATGCTTTATTTAAACTAGTGTAGTCTACACACATCCTCATTTTTCCATTCTTTTTCTCTACTAATACAGGATTAGCTAACCACTCGGGATGATGTACCTCCTTGATGAATCTGGCCTTCTCGAGCTTCTCGACCTCCTCGCGGATGATCCTGCGCTTTTCCTCGTCAAAGCGGCGCAGGCGTTGCTTGACAGGTCTCGAACCGGGACGGATCTCCAAGGCGTGCTCGGCGACATCCCTTGGTATGCCTAGCATGTCCGAGGGACTCCACGCAAACATATCAGCGTTTGCGCGGAGAAAGTCGATGAGCACGGCTTCCTATGCACTGTCAAGGGAGGCGCTGATGATCAGCGTCTTCTCGCCTGAGGAGCTCGGATCGAGCGGGATCTTCTTGGTGTCCTCGGCGGGCTCGAAATTGCCGGCCTGTCGCTTGGGTGCTGGGGTGGCGGCCTCGGCTGCTAGGCAGTCGAGCGTCTTGGCCAGCTCCCTGGATGCGGTCAGGGATTCTCCGTATTCGACACACTCCACGTCACAGCAGTATGCATGCTCGTACGTGGAGTCGATGGTGATGATCCCCTTGGGCCCCGGCATCTTGAGCTTGAGATAGGCGTAGTTGGGGATTGCCATGAACTGGGCGTAGCACGGGCGGCCCAGGATGGCGTGGTAGGTCCCCTCAAAGCCCGGTACGTCGAAAGTGAGGACCTCTCGACGGAAATTCGAGCGTGTGCCAAAATAGACCGGGAGGTCGATGCGGCCGATCGTGAGCGCCTTCTTGCCGGGGATGACACCGTGGAAGCCCCCAGCGCTCGGCTTGAGCTGCGCCCTCGTGATGCCGAGCAGTGTGAGCGTTTCCATGTAGATGATGTTGAGGCTGCTGCCTCCATCCATGAGGACTTTGGTGAAGCGGGCGTCGAGGATGATCGGGTCGACGACGAGGGGGTACGCGCCCGGGTTGGTGACGTGTTCCGGATGGTCATCACGGTCGAACGTGATGGGCGCATCCGACCAGTCGAGAAATTGGGTAGAGGCGGGCTTCACAGAGAAGACCTCCCTACGCTCCTGCTTCCGCTCCCGACGCGTCATCTGGGTCGTGGGGCCGCCATAGCAGTTGGCAATGGGCGGGAACCCATTGTCGCCGTTGTCCTTGGCCTGATCGTCAGCTCCCTTATCCTTCTTATCATCGTCCTTGCCAATACCGAACCTCTTGAAGTAGCCTCGAAGCATACGGCAGTCCTCGAGGTTATGCGTGGCCGGCTCTTTATGGTACGGGCAGGGCTGCTTCAACATCTTGTCGAAGACGGCCCCATCTGGTGGGGGTCGAGGCTTCTTGCGGTCGGCCGCGGCGACTTCGTCCTCCGCGACCACACATTTCCCTTGCTGGTTGCTCTTCTTCTTCTTCCTATTCTTCTTCTAGCCCTTGCTCGTGCCTTCCCCATCGCCGGGTGGTGGCTTGGGCTTGCTCCCGTCCCCGCCAAAGAACGCTCCCACGGCCTCGTCACCGGCAGCGTAGTCGGCGACGACGTCCATGAGCTCGTCGACGGTCTTTGGGCGGTTGCGCCCAAGCTCCCGCACGAGCTCCTTGCATGTGGTGCCCGAGACAAACGCCAGGATGACGTCGTGGTCAGGGATGTGCTGTAGCTCGGTGCGCAGCTTGGAGAAGTGTCGAGCAAAGTCTTGAAGAGACTCCCCGGCATGCTGCTTGCAATTCCGGAGGTCCCACGAGTTGCCAGGATGAATATAGGTGCCCTTGAAGTTCCCCTCGAAAATCCAGACCAGATCGGTCCAGTCGTAGATCTGATTAGGGGGAAGCTCTTCGAGCCACCGGCGAGCAGTGTCAGAGAGGAACAGGGGGAGTTGGCGTATGATTGCCTTATCCTCTCGAGCCCCTCCCAGCTGGCAGGCCAGCCGGAAGTCGGCGAGCCAGAGTTCTGGCTTGGTTTCCCCATTGTACTTGGCCAAGCTCGTGGGAGGTCGAAACGGGTTGGGCAACGGCGTGCTGCGGATGGCTCGACTGAAGACTCGAGGGCCCGGTGGCTCGGGAGCCTGCCGGTCCTCGTCGCTGTCATAATGCCCTCCTCGATGGGCGTTGTAGCCACGGTCCTCAGCGCCTGCGGCCTTGCGTCGTCGGTTGTCGTTGATATCATGGCGCGCATCTTGAGGCTCGCGGTTGTCGAGGATGCGATCATGGACGGGGGCCCTTCCACCTCGAGGGGGGACCTCTTGGTGGACCAAGCCCTCTCGCTCGTGCCGTGGCAGATTGGCCGGCTACTCTGATTCTACCTCGCGCAGTCTTGAGGCTGAGCTCTCGGCTTGCTGGGCGGCCGCGACCTGGAGGAGTCCCTGAACCTCATTCCGTATCCGCAATGCTTGCGGATTCGAGGGTGCC
This sequence comes from Themeda triandra, assembly GCA_018135685.1. Lineage (NCBI taxonomy): Eukaryota > Viridiplantae > Streptophyta > Magnoliopsida > Poales > Poaceae > Themeda > Themeda triandra. Next base: position 746,315 of record JAENPR010000196.1, read on the forward strand.
AGCATGTCTCGCAGTAGCATAGCTGCCGCGAGGACATTCTGGCTTGCTCGAGGGAAATGGGCTGGCTCGACCGGTGCTTGCGGCCGTCCATCGTTGACGATGCGGTTGAGGACATCCCGTGCTTTTCCTCGAGTGCCAGGAGCTCGAGGGGGAGGGGGTTGGTTCTGCTTGAGGGCGCGTTTTAGCAACTCCAGGTTCGCGCGCTCCGCGTCCATCTTGGCCTCGATTTCTCGGAGCTGTGCCCATTGCGCTGCTCGAGCATCATCTTCAGGTCGTGGGTTGTTTTGCCGTTGCGGTGGCTCCTCGTGAGGCTCGATCACCTGCAAGGCTCCAGCCGCTGGCGTTCCGATCACCGGCGTTCCTACTGGCCGGTTGGCTGCTGCGGCGGCCGCGGTGTCGCCATCTCTGGTCTCATCATCTGACGGGACGTCGTTCTCAAGACGGAAACACTCACGAGCCGGGTCATAGCACCCTGAATCCGAGTCATCGGAGTCGGGGTCGGCGCCAGACGGTGTCCAGGGCCTTCTCGTGCTCTCCTCCTCGATCCAGCGGTGCATATTTCCGACCGTGGTGTGGCATTGCGAGCCGGGCGCCCTGTCAAACCCACGGTTCACCGATGCCGGCCACACGATCTCCAAGTTCATGGTGGCGCGCAGGAGGGGGCCAGGGCTCTCCTCCTGTGGCCCCATTGCTGACTGGATCTCGTCGGCGTATGTGGTGGCGGCGTTGGTGAGCCCGAACGGAAGCCTACGATGAGCTTGATGGAGCCCGTGCGGCAAGAAGTTGGGTGACGTCGGCCGTGCGTGTGCTCGAGGTGCCACGCCGGGCTTTCTCGGCGAATGCATGGCGAACGTGAAGTCGGGGTTTGCGTCGAGAGCCTCCTGCCTACGTGCCACCCCCTGTCGCGCGCTCGACACCTCGGCGGGGCATGCCGTGGCGCTCGGCTGGGATGGCACGTGGGCAGTGTGCCCTGGACGCTGCGTGGGCAGATGATGATGCTGGTGCTGGTGGCGCCTGCGCCTTGGCGGCGAGCCGTGGTGGTGTGGCCTGCGCACGACTCCACCAGCGCGTGGGGGTGAAGTGCGTCCTCCACCTGGTTCACCGATCGAGAGCAGAGCCATGTCGTAGCCCGTACCGAGCGACACAAACTCCAAACTCCCAAACCAGATCACCGTAGCGAACGGAAGCGAGGAAGTGGGGGATGCCATCCGGAAAATGGCGGGAAATCAGCGAAAACATGCAGTACCCCTACCTGGCGCGCCAACTGTCGGTGTTTCGTACCCCGGGGGGTATCACACCAACAAGTAAATTTCTAAGCGTGCTCCCTATCCGGATGGTGATGCAAGATGGACACAAGAGTTTTATCCTGGTTCGGGCAAAAGAAGGCCCTACGTCCAGCGGGGGGAGGAGACTTGTATTATCTTGCACCGAAGTGCTTGTACAGGGGTGCGTACAAGGAAGTCCTGAGACTTAGTGTGTGGAGTGTGTGTGAATGTTACGAATGTGAGAGCGTAAAAACTTGCCCTAGACTAGGCCCTGGCGTCCCCTTTTATAGGCCAAGGGGAGGCACATGATTACATGATTGCTAGGGCGATCGTGGGCGTGACATCGAGGTATGGGTGCCCTGTCGAGTCGCTGGAACTGTGGATTCCTTCTTCGGTCCGGTTTGAGCCGATAGACGCAGGCTTTGGTCTGAATCGACCCTGTAGCAGTATGGCTAATGACAGCCGGCCCATTTCCTCTGACACGGGCCGACGTGCTCGAGTCATGGGTAATGATATCCTGCTCGTCCTTTTTGACGTAAGCTGACGCATCGAGGAGTGGGCGATGATGGCCTGCCCGGGAACCCCGGCGAGTGGCCGTCGAGGTGGGATGGACAGGTCTCTGCGTGCCCCGTACACCGGTCCCATCCGCCATCATTCCCCGAGCGGTTGGAGGCCGTTTCGAGGGGTCGGCGACCCGAGCGATGGGACGGAGCAGCAGGTTTGGCGGTACGGGGAGTTGACAATAGCGTTTGAGGGGGTGCCGTACCCGGCACAGTGCGCGACGGGGTGTCACAGTGGCGCCTGCCATTCTCGAATCTGGGATATGGGCAGTGTAATAGTGGAAATGACCCATGTACTTCCCGCTGTTACAAGCCCTGTAGCCATGGGGTTAGGTAGAGTTGGTGTACTTCAACACTGTTTCGAGCCCTGTAGCCACGTGGTCGCCCAGGAAAAGCAATCATTGCAGGCGGATTCGAGCCGTTGCTCGCTCGAGCGATCTCCGCCTCCGTCTTGAGCGCTCGCTCGCTCGAGCGGTTCCCGTCACCGTCTCGAGCGCTCGCCCGCTCGAGCGGTTCCCGTCACCGTCTCGAGCGCTCGCTCGCTCGAGCGGTTTTCGTCACCTTTCTTCGAGCGGGCGGGCGGCTGTGTCTCGAGCCGGCGGGTCTTGTGGCTTTGTGGGCCTCTAATCCTCCTAGTTTTGGACCCCCTAATCTAGGTACCCGACGACATGGGAGTGACCGTGCTGACCAAGTCAAGATGGCGGACGTGCAAGTCGAGCGGGAGGCGCTGGAACTTGGTGGCCGGGCGATCGAGGATGAGGTTACACACATCAAGCTATGGAGGATGCGTATGGATTACGCTACCATGGGCGGTTTGGTGGTTTCGCCTCAAAACCATCAGCGGCAGGTTTCATGGGTTTGGGCCTCAAAACCCAGGTGACGGTTCCATGGAGGAACGGGGCGACATATGGTGGAATCATAGAGGTTGCGTTGGGCCGAGCAAATCTATGCAAGAAGTGGTGCCATCTGACCATGAGAAGATGAGTTGGACCATTGTACCCTCCGGCTAAGTGGTTTGGTTCAGATGTATCGAAGGGCAAAACTTGAATTGTGTAATAGCCCTATTAAATAGGATGAGGGAGCACCCATCTTCCTCACCTCTCCCATTTTTATTTTATCTTTCTAGAGCTAGGGTTTCATCTCCATGTCTTCATATAGAGAGAGGTCCACAACTCTTGTCGAATTCGTGCGGGATTGGTGGCCCTTATCACCTCATGTCCTCTAGGATTCATTTTTTATTTGTGAAATTATGTGTTCTTGATGTTCTTCTCGAGTGCATCTTTCCCCCTCCCTTTGTAGTCTCCATTCTTCGTTTCTAGTTTGTTTTGTTTTGTTTTGTTTTGTTTTAATTGCGTTGATTTGATCTATGATGTGGGTAGAGCGTTTTCAGGAAATCTTCTATTTCCTCACAAGATCACAGATCGGAGCAAGTCTTGGTGTAGGGTTCATTTTTGGGTGTTTTCCGTTCTCTTCTTGATTTCCCATGATTGGATTCTCATTGGACGATGATCTCTTAGAGATAGCTCACCTACTGCCTTGTGATCCTTCCTACCAAGTTTGGTGGTGGTTCGGTTCGATTTGACTGAGATTGGGTCGATTTTGTGTTTAGGCGGATTTTGAGTCGCTGCTGTTCTTTAGACCCCGGAGGTTCTACATCTGGCCCCGGAGGATCCACGCCCGGTAGGTTCTACGCCTGGCCCTAGAGGCTCCACGCTCTGCAGCAGCAGTGAGCTTTTCTATTAGGCCCGTGATTTGTTCGGTTGGTCTCCGATTTGAGTTTTGTCTATTGCGTTGGTTTTGTGGTGTCCCGTTGTGTTCTTAAGAAACATTCACCCTCTCTTTCGGGTCGTAGATATCACCGTGGTTGGTTTGCTTCTTGGGGTTGTGTGACGAGCTGAGGACCAAAGTTTTGAAAGAAATTTGAGGCTCCCATTCAAGCCCTATCTGGTCGCTGATTCCAGTCCTTCAAATAGTACCATTAATTTTCATGTGTTGAGTCAAGAACTTTCAGTCTAGTTGGATAGGCAACTACAATGAACTTAATCAATTAAACATGCTCGGTTCGTACAGTGAACTCACTTAGGGAGATAGGCGAGCTTAGTAGGTGTAACACAATGTGGGCTCTACATATTAGCGAGGAAAATAGGCCAACATGGGCCTAGAAGAGGGCCGCCGCCGCAGCAGTCGCATCACATGGGCCTAGGGCGTCGCACACGCGCGCAAAGGGGCCTGGGGCGCAGCCCCGCCCGCGCTGCCGCCACCGCCGTCGCATCCGCGTAGATTAGGGTTTAGATCGCTTAGAGGCTAAGAAATCCCCGGGCTATAAATACAAGAGGAATTATAACCGTTCAATTCAACAAAGGAATTGGGGTGAAACCCTTTACCTCTCCAGCTCAGAAGCCTTCTCTCTCCCTAACTCTAAATGTTGCCACCGCCACCGCCTCAGCCCTCGCGCCGCCGCACGCATCCACGCCGCCGGCCGGCCTCGGCCGTGCCAACACCACCGCTGACCACCGCCACCGCCATCACCATCGCCGTCCCCTCCCAAGGGGCCTGCGCTATACCCCCTATAGTAGGTTATGCCGTTAAACTAGTAATACACTAAAGGTGACGGTCATGACCTATGATATATTCTTCCTCTATATAATCGACCATGTTGAATATAATAATAGCTATGATTTTCAACAGATTGAAGTTGAGCCTTTGGGTCAAGTTCACAATATGCATATGGTCTCGGGGGCAAACTTTATACCGATCGGCATTATTCCTGATTAGACGTCAAATAAAGTTGGCAATGCAAATACACTACTCAAGTACTAAAGCACACATGCCATGATATGATGACACAAGTTTATTAACTATCACATCAAAGCCTGCATACACACCGCTTTGGTTGGTGGCTTCGTGGCACCCAGCAGCGCTAGCATTTTCAGATGAGTATCTCTGTTCGTTCGCTGAAAAGCTTGGTGCGTGACCCCTGAAGTATCTATATGTTGTTGTTAGAGAATCATCATTGCAGAGAGATCGCGAGCCAGTGCCTGTCATGCACGTTTCAACTCTTCAATCATGGCCACTGAGACTAAGACCCCCTGTACTGTAAGCATTTGTAGTCTTCTTGATTGGTTGTTCTTCATTCTAAGGACTCCATCATATCACTATACACTCAAATATAGTATTCCCGTCAAGAAACTAAAAGGCAAGGAAGAAGTTGTCTTGTCATATATATACTCCCTCCATTCCAAGTTATAAGTCACTTTGACTTTTGTAGTAAATTTATTTTGTTATTCATCTAGATATAATAGTATATACATAGCAAAATAGATTGAACCAAAAAGAGTCAAAGAAGACTTATAATTTAGAACAAAGGGAGTATATAATGCTTGCTCTAGAATATACGGTTTCTCTTTGGAAATAAAAAATATTTGTATTTGACCAAAATTTGAATACAATGGGATAGATACATCTTTCGTTTTCCAAGCTGCAAGCAACATAACTTCCTCCTCCTCCTTAACCACCGTCCACCGGATTTAGCTTCTCTCTGTGGGCATGACAAGGACATGGCACATATGGATCACATCCAGCCGGGTGAAAGCAGCCACACAATTTATAAACAATATATATATTTATATACCAAGCGTGTGAATGTGTTTTGGTGGATAATACTGATGATATTAGATATATATGTATGTACGATAGAGGAATGTCGCTGGTTTGCCATTTGTGGCCGCTGCCGGCTGTGTGCAGTGGTTCAGTTTGAAAGCTGCTGCAGATTGAAGCCACACGCAACGTATAACGCGGATCAGCAGATAGATGTGGATATCTCAAAGGTTCTGAAAAACTGCTAGCTGAGACTCTGAGAACCGTCCGACAAACTCAAACTGGAACAGGGCATAGTTCTAGTTTTCTGAAACCGCCCGATCGATGAAATATATAATATGTTTCATTCGTAGCCTAATTCGATATCCCATATATATAGCACCCATGCTGAACTGAACAATTGGAAGTTTGAGACGGTCAATAATATCGTGTGGTTTCACATCATCATCAGGATGATGACAACTGCCTCCGTCGCTCGCCCTAGCGAACCCGAAAGCGCAGATTGGATTTTTTTTTTAATTACACAAACGTAGACGTCCACAACACGCACGCACACTCGCCCTATGATGTAACAAATTCTACCCCTATGAGCATCTCCGATGGACTAAGCCGGCAAATCTTGAAGTTTACGAACTCACCACGGGCACCTCGCTGGTAAATGAAACCTTAGCTCACAAGTAAATGATTTTCTTGTGAGCTAACGTATGCATCTCCAACAACTCCTCAAATCTACTTTGTAAACTTATAATTTTGGCAAAAACACAAAAAGAGCTCTCCAAGAACTTGGTAAACCAACTTGTCATATTTCCCAACTTGGTATATCTCCTTCTCACGCGCGCATCTATCCGCGCGCGGCGCTGGCTTTGCATCGGTCTTTTCGGGCTCGACACCGCCTTCCCGCGCCCGCGAAACCCTCCCGCGCCAAGTCACGTCGGGGGCATGCGGAGCGATGGGTCCAGATGAATTTTGGTACCTGGTGGGCCTTTTTTTGTCATGTTTACCAAGTTGGAATACCAACTTGTTGGAGAGAGGGGCTATTTTCAACTTGCTAAACAAAATAGCAACTTGCTAAACTTCATGATTTGACAAGTCAAATTTACAAAATTGTTGGAGATGCTCTTAGTGAGTTGCCCTAACAGTCTTGCTAATGTTAAAATTCCAAATACATTGGAGTTCATGTTTGTTGATCTCCCTACTACAGCTAGAATAGTCGGGTTAACTGAGGTTTTTACAAGAATTTCTCATATCCTAATAATTTGAGCGAGATAGTAAAAAAAAAGTCCAAGCAAAATAAATAAATAAATCAAAGTTGATGGACCGATCCATCATTGTCCTTAACAGATGATAATTCCAATTGCCCCCGATCACAGTGATCCGAAAACGACCAGTCGATGATCCGATGGATGGACCTTGGATATTCAATCATCTCTCACAGTGGCATCTCCCATTCCATCACGGTCATGCATCTCGATTACAAATTCAATGCAGTGTTGACAGCCTCTCTCGATTTCTTTGGCGTGTAGCAGTTGGCATTTGCCAAGCAAGCAATTTGATCCCCGATCGCCATTGCATTTGCATTTGCCATTCGCAATGCATGATCCCTCATAATGCATATATGCTGCATGACGACACGACGCTGACAGAAGGTGTGGATGTGCTAGCTAGCTTGAAAACAAGATACCACGCTGGCATCGAGACGACGAACGACATGGATCGAGAGGCAGTTTGGGCACTGTTGCCGCGACGCGTGACGGTTCGTGGGTGCAATGATTCCGGCGGCCTGGCGCAGGTCAAAAATCTGTTGCGTTTCGGGTGCGTCCGTGGGATCTCTTCCAAGGGGTTGACTGTTCCATGTGTTGCAACACTTTGATCGCTACTGCTAGCTAATTAAGGCCCTGTTTGGTTACAGGGGACTAGGGACTAGAGACTAATTTTTAGTCCCAATTAGTCCCTAGATTGCCAAACAGCAGGACTAAAAGAGGGACTATTAGTCCCTAGTCCATTAGCCCCTTGAGAGGTGCTAATTGGGACTAGTTGCCCAAATTTACAGCCCGTACCCTTCCTTTCTCCTCCCGCGTGCTCTCTCTCATCCCCATCTCGACGCGGTCGCACCTCCGTCGCCGCCAGTCAGTTCACTGCCTCCATCCTCCCCTGCGGCGAGATCCGCCGTTTGGCTCTCCTCCGCCGCCTCCCTCCTCCTCTCCGGCACTCGCGGCACGCCCGTGCCGGAGTCCGACGCCGCGCGTGTGGTGGCGCAGCTCGCCGAGTCCGACGCCGCGCGCGTGGTGGCGCAGCTCGCCGAGTCGCTCGTGGGCTGCCACTGCCGCGGCGACCTGGACCCCGCCGGCGAGGCGCCCTTGTGGATGCGGCTCTCGGACTTTGCCTTCGCCGCGTGGAGGGCGGCACACGGGGCCAAATCCACTCCCCACCGCCGGAGCAGGTGTTTTGTCGAACGGGATGGCCGTGGACACGACGCCATCTCTGTGAACTTGAGCAACGGGTGAAGGAGTCGAACTGCCCGCCCTTTGCTGACACGCCCATGATGTTGCTGGACGCCGTCGTCGCGGCCTTGGGTGCCGGCACAGTGGGTGTCGCCGGTGCCGCTGTGGGCGTCGCCGGCCGCCCACTACCAGCCACCACAGTGGGGAACACGGACGCGGACGCCACCATGGCGGCAGCCTGCTCACCACCAGCGCAGGACCAGAGGCAGCCTTGAGCGGGTCACGGGATGACCGGTGAGCAGCGTTGCGAAGGGCACCAAAGAAGGGGAAAGCTAAGGGCATTTTGGTCTTTGTTCAGATCTTTAGTCCCTTGTAGTCTCTTGAACCAAACAGATTTTTAGTCCCTCTTCTAGTCCCTAATTAGTCCCTAGTCTCTAGTCCCGGTTAACCAAACAGGCCCTAAGTACATGCATCGTCATCATGTGCAGCATGAATGTTAACTTACCAAACATATATATATGCATCATGCAGATGGGGAGCATGTGTACAGTAACCTGTCGTCATTGGCCACTGTACCTCTGTACTGCCACCGCGCGGCGGAAAGGAGTGATATGATGAAACATATATATCGATCCATGGATCGGCGCACCGCCATGGATGGATGCTGCTGTTGGTGCACCGCCACAACCAACGTGTACTACGTACTGCTGGTCACCGTCATCAGCATGCAGCTAGCCTTCTCGTTTACACACCTGTTCTTCTTGGTGTGTATGTGTACTGGCTGTTCGTTCCCCTTGGCCCATCTCTAATAGTCTTTTTTAAACTCGATCACACTTAAGCTTAATCACACTCTCAGACCTTTGTTTGGAGAGCCATTATATTTCAATAAAAAATACTTTTTTCTATATATCTTTTCACCCTTCAATAGTTTTTTATCTATCTTTTTTTTATCATCCCTAAGCGCTTTTTTTATTAAGCAGACAAAAGTTTTGTTACATCAACAGAAGGAACGGTAACCCTATGGTTACCGAGTCCTTCCTCTCCCCAAATGACATGACATTGTGATTACATAAAAAATAATTTGTGATGTGAGAAAGTAGAGCACTTGAGCCTACGCCTCATCAGTGACCAGCCCAGTCAAGTCAAGATCCATGGTTGCTGGGTCAAACTTCCCATTCAAAAGAATATCCAACGTATGTTGCTTCTGTGCCGACATGTGTTGGAAGGCGACTTTGAACTTGCTATCGACCTCCGAGTCTACGGCTGATGGAGACCAGTGTCCTAGAGCGGGCAGCTTTGGCTTCTTGATGAGTGGCGTCTGCAACGGCAAGCAAACCAAGGCCTCCAGCTCGTCCTGAACCATAGCAGGCACCGGCGACAACAGGCATCCCGACAGTCGTGCTAGCAACATCGGTTGAGGCCATCACCTGGTCTGGCTCTACAGCTCCACCACATCGAAGTGAGCTAGGGAGGCTACCAAGGAAGTCGACCTTAGGTGGTGATCCCCCAACCTGCTTCGACTCCAAGAGCCCTGCTGAGGTTTGGCCAGAGCCGTCCTCGTCAGGGCCTGAGAGATACTTCAGAGATTCAACTTCGCTTTCTATCCTTAGCTAACCAGAAAAAAAGAATAACAATATTTCAAGAGATGTAACTGAAAAGGCTGTTGGAAAAAATATTTTTAACCAAAATCTCTATTCCCATCTAAACAGAAGGATATAAAGAGGCTTTGCTCCTATTTTGGGATTGCATTGTAGGTCGTTTCCCGAAACTAGAATTCCATTCACGAGACTTCAGTATCATCTATGCTTCTTTAGTTATTGGTTATTACAAACCACGACTATTTAAGGCTTGCTTGGAAGACATTGTTGGGTTTTTATAAGACAAAGTTATACAAAATACTGGTTAGTGAAAGGAGATCGTGGGTGGATCGGAGCTTCTAAAATTTCAAGAAGACTACGGTTTTAATAAAAGTTTGTTGTATCCAAATACCTAGCTGTTTTTTAAAACCATAATAACATCTATCCAATATATAGTCTAAAAATGTTTTGCATCCAAATTAAACAGGCCTTTCTCTCTCTCTCTTTTTGTTTTAGTTATTACAACATGGCCACGTGATGTAGCCCCATGAATGAACTTACTGAAGTCGATCTCATGATTGATTGGTAGCAAGAGCAACCACCACCACCACTCGTCCTTGACGGTCGAGCCTCTACTGTTCCTCCTAGGTCCTTGTTGCGGCTATAGTTGCTACGGATCCCTAGTCCTTGTTGCTACCTGTGCCTCTCTACTTTATTAATTTTACCAATAATGAGGACGAAACCTTCTCTAACAACACTATACTGCCGTACCATTGGCTATAGAGGCGCGTGATGAGCCAATGCAACTAGAACGAACGCATCATCTCACTAGCCAGTAGTATAGCTAATCATCAGAACCGATTTGATGCATGAGAAACTTTTTGACAAAGTGACAGTTCAGCTAGTGTTAGGCCAGTCTCAATGGAAGGTTTCACCTCACAGTTACCAAGATGTGAAACTTTAGAATGAAATAGAGCTCTCTCACAATGCATAGTTTCATGGCACAGTTTCATAGAAATTTTTTCAATGCCTAGGGGATGGCACGCGGTGGCCTCGACTCACGATTGGGTATTTTATAGGATGAAATGCCTCAGTGGGGATTTCATCCGGTTTCACGGCCTAGGAAACAACGCCCGCGGCGTTTCACCATGGTGAAACTCATTCCTTCTCTCTCCTGCTCGTTTCATGCAAAAAGGGTATTTCTGCTGATGTGGCAACCTAATAAATGTGCATGACACCCTGGTGAAACCTACACTGAGACTGGCCTTAGCGGCGCCGTATGTAGCAGCAAATTCTCTATTAGAGCAAGTATAATAGGAGGCTGTAAGCCGGTTAAATAATGAGGGTGAAAGAGAGAGAGAGAGTAGAAGTAGGCTGTAAGTTTACAGCCGACTCAGGCATAAGAACCCATAAACACTTTGAGAAAGATAGATGGGCCTTGTATTTAATTGTAAAGTATAAGTATTATATGGGTGGGCTGAAAGAAGGCTATAAGAGACCTTACATTGAGTAGCGGGCTGTAAATATTATCCTTGCTCTTAGAGATCGATGAGAAGCATGCAAGTGAGTGAAACTGTCTAGTCACTACCACAGAAAGATTCTCTCCTGTCAGCCCAAACTACTCCCCGCGGATACACGGCCTCCGTCAGTGACCCAAAAACATCCCACACGTGCCTGTTGTACCGTCCGGGAAGGTCTCGCTACCGTCACGGGCGCTTGTTCCGCGCCCTGGAATTGGACTCCCGTGTGCTGCCCCTATTGTTGGCCCACGCAACAGAGAGACAGATCAAAAGCGGGGGAAGAGAAAATATTTTCGCTTCCCTACGCGGCGTCGTCCGTGACCCCTCGACCTTATCCTTTTCCCCTCCACCTCCCCTCCTATCCGCCTCACACGCCGCGCCACCCAACGCCGCCGCCCACCGTCTCGGACCTCACCACACCTAGTGCCGACGCCCGCCGTCTCGGACCTCGCCGCACCCAGCGTCGCTGCCCGCCACCCTAACCGTCAGGGACCACTCACTGACGGTTTACCGTCAAGAAAGATGGACTTTTCCTGTCGATTTTCTCCTGACGGCTGATCCCTGACGGTTACCGTCACGGATGACTTTCCCTGACGGTATTCAACACTTTCCCTGACGGAATGAGCCGACAGGAAAAAAGTTGGCTGGGGTAGTGAGTGGAGCAGTGGTAAACTACAAGAGCCTTTCTTGGTTCGACTCCATGCGGCGTTTACATGGACAGTGAGTCGCCTACGGTGATTTTCATCAATCTATAGGACTCCAATTTTCAAAAATCGAAAAGTACTTATAGAGATAGGGATATGTGTACGTGGGATGTTAGTGTCTATGTTGGTGTTGAATTATTGTACTATGTAATTGAAAAAAAATGTTGAGCACGCGCATGCAAATTAAACACACACCGTCGTACTCTCTCTTCTTTTGTAGATTTGGAAAAAGTCCCCCTGAAAAGTTGGAGAGTTCCAATGCTTAGACGACGTCCTCTCTCCTCTATTTTTTTTTTTTTTTTTTTTTGGCAAAAAATTAAAGTAGTGTAGCCGAATTTTTCTATAGCTACTACTAGCAGAGAGCAGCATTTAAATTTTGGGAACGCTGGTAGGCTTTTTCCGCTTTTTGAATTAGGCAAACTGCATGGGGATCCATTTCTTGAGTCGAAAGGAAACTCGACGGCGCCGGCCGCCGAATAACCATAATCTATTTGCTAGTGCTAGTGCTGCCGAAAGCGCAGCTTAGTTCGTTTGGTGTGCTTGCATGCCCGGCCTTATGAGCAGCTGTAACTTATCTCTCACTAGTCACCCATAAAATTAAATAGCACGCTATTATACAATAACATTTGTATAGTATTAGCCTTAGCTTGTTTAGTTATAATATATATATGATCACTTTATTTTCAATTTCGGCCACACTAGATATATACGTACTATCTAGCTACCTACCTAGGGGTAAAAGTAAACCATAAACACACAAGCCAAATTAAATGCCAGTGCCCCAGTAATTATGGGATTCTTCACATGCTTCGGTAAAGCTTGTCTTTCACTTACTCATCAGTTACTCTTAAAAATTAGTAGCTCGACAAAATTGAACTAGGCGACGGCAAAAATATATACTTGGGATCGGAGCACACTAACGATCGGAGTACGACTATTGGGATCGGAGCCCACTAACGATCGGAGTACGACTATAGCTTATAGCTTTATATTTTCGCTTCTAGAAGCATCATGTATAGTTCCCAGCTGAAACTCATCCTTTTTCTTTTCTTTTTCCTTTCCTTTTTGATTTGAAAAAAGAGAATTATTGGTACGGCATGTAGTACGTGTGCTGCTTCTGCCAAACCTACAGCCTTCAAACCTGACCAAATTTAGGAGACACAATATGAAAAATTGGGGACTTAAGTCAAATCAAACCCTACCAACCGGCAGGAACGTATGTAATCCCCATCATCCCTAACTTGCTAGAGGTCATAAACGGCATGGGCAAGCCTTTGACGCTGGCTTTCAACACAAGCGTGTTTCAACCTGAACTTTGATCGATATTGTTTATTCAAGTATAACACGGAGAAGAAACTAGCTGCCGCATAGACTGAAATTAATTAATTAATAAGTCGTTCATTTGGAAGTTAAAATGGGCTCGTAATAATTTCTATGCAGATACCAAACCTTTGCATGTTCGTGATAGTCCTTGAATATCTCGGCTATCACGTATAATACTACATTCAAATGATTTTTAGCTACATACAGAGCATTTGCATTGAAATAGATCTTTCAAAAAAATTTGCATTGAAATATAATACATAAGATCGAAATTACTCTTCTATCCAAAAAAGAATGTGATTCTCGCTTTCCAAAAAGTGAAACAAATTTAATATTGACCAAAATATAAACAATACTAACATTTATAATTCCAAATAAGTATGATTATAGTAATTATGAAATATATATTGATAGTTAATCTATTTGAAAACTCAAATATTGATATTTTTGCATAAGCTTGATAAAATTTAAGAATGATTTACTTGTCTCGACCCTATGGGCCGGGGTGGGGGGCGGAGGGAGTATGTCTGATTGAGCCTAATACAAACTATGACTATGAATACATACATTCACATGGACTAGATCAAGGTATCAAACAAAAGACATCATGAACTAGACGTTGTGCATAGCTTACTGGTGAATTGATCCCCTCCACATGCATGATGCAGCCTTGAGCGCGAACAAAATTTTTCCTATCCTCAGAGCCTTCAAAGTATCAAAGTCAAGCCTAACCCTCCTGACTAAATGCTACTAGAACATGCAGGCTATGATAAGCACCAAGAGCGTATATTGGAAAATAAACACATTTCGTTGTGGTTTAATTTTAGCATGATAAAGAAGCAAAAGTAACATAATAATCCCCTTTTCATATGACCTCACAACTAGGTTCAAGTGTTCTCCAAGACCTCGGCGTAGCTCATTGCCTCCTCCCAACACAACCTTAGACTCTCAAAGGCTTCATACCCAAACCATCATCTTAGCCAACATGCCATCACGCCATAGTGCTCTCTCTGTCTACGGTGAGGGTAACTCCCTCTTTTCCCACCTCAACGGCCTCAAGCCGGACTTGAAAACCAACCATGTGGAGAAAAGCACACTACTCTCACTCTAGAAGTGAAGAAGGAACACAAGAATATTGATCCATAACCAGGAATACGGCTATACGTATAGATAACTTTTACAGAATATGCACACTTTTGCACCCATATGATCAACATCATTAGAATGTAATAAAGTGTTCATTTGGATGTAGGCGCCACAATTAGCTTCACTTGATTATATATTCCAGAGTACACACCACGGCTTGTTTCGACCTCGCTCAACTTGGCTTAAAAAAGTGTTGGATAACATAAGATTGCAAATAATGAATGAAGTTGCACTATTATATATCGATCTGCGGCAAACTACTGTTGATGAGGTGGAGATAGAGCGAGAGAATCAGCGGCCATGCTTGGAATCAATACGCTGGAAACCGAGTTAAAGGACGTACGATCGATGGCATGCATGACGCAATGCAGCATTAGCTTGCTTTCCAGCAGATCAAAGGTAGTGGTTCAGATGGAGAAGCCCATATTCTCTCAATTTAGTATTGTTACCACTCGTGTTGTGTTGCTCCTAATAATTTCCTTTTGATGCAACACAGACCGAATGCGTCCATAACGTACGTACCAAAGTCTCTGCGTGAAATCTAAAATGCCAAATAGATGGACAAGTTGCTCGCGTTTGGATTGGACGGAGATATATATAGATATATATCCGGCTGAACATCATGCTTTGCTTGATATATATGCCAAATTAATCCTATCTCCAGACTCATTAGTGTACGGTGCTGCCGCCCTTAGCCATTTCTTAACGTTGGCGCCACATCAGCTAGCTAGTTATCTAGCTAAGAGATATGAATTAAAGAGAGGTCACGAGTCTTATAGAATTATATTATATGGAACTATGTCAAGACGGGTTGGATCGGCCGGAGACGACGACCGTACCAGAGCTAGCAGCGGGTCGATCGTCGGCGGCGAACGTCGTCCGATTGATCCTCTAGTTTCAAGGCATTCAAACTGTTGCTTGCATTTGATGAAGTTTTGAATATTGGCCGGCAAACATGGATGCTAGCTGACGATGCAAAGACCAAAAGATCCTCTCTGTACATTTGCAATAATACTTTTATGAGTTTAGGAAACTTCCATGTAAAGTTCGCACCGGCGTGTAAGAACAAAAGGGCAAGCATCCACGTATGGGCCGGCCAGGTATATACTGCACGTACTTCTACTAGGTCTGACCAGTACGTACGCGTTTGTGTGCATCTTATGTGCCAGTGGATATGTCAGTGGTAAATGATTGCCATGCAAACACAGGCCGGCCAGGACCCACTAATATATCACCGACACAATGCCAGAGCTTAACATATCTTCATGCTAGCTATGCAGAGGTCCAGGATCCAACGCTAAAAGTGCAGTACTACCAGTCTATAGTTCTATATATACCACACCGCCAACGCAAAGATCAGCACTGACGCTAGCTTAGCTTAGCTTAGATTAGCTTAGGTTGCGCGTGCAGGCATGCTAAATGTCCGTCACTCCGTCCTAGCAACCGCGTGCTCTCCAAATGATGATCGACTTAGCAATGCAATGTGCTTTATATATATGTATATATGATATATATATTTTTTCCCTCGATGGAGTGGAGTGGCTTTCCGCGCCCAGCTTCGTTCCGCGCGCTGGAAGAATGAACAACAACGAAGGAATCAGATAAAAGTCACCCCAGCAAGTCAAGAATACTATACGCCGTCCATGTGTAGGGCTTGAGCAGTGCTGCTGGCTGTCCATGCAACCGCGCTCTACACACTGCTTGCACATGCTCTGTGGACCGGTAGTCCATACCGTCCATTGACAAATTGGTATTCGCTAAGTACGCTTGTACCTTGTAGCCGGCCAATCGAGTTTGGTCGTCAAACCAAAGTGTTGCACATGTCAACACTCTACCTCCATCACGTACTCTTCTTGTTAATTAAAATAACAAAATATAATGACTTTAACGAAAACAATGTTGATACGATTTGTGCTCGCCCGCCGGCGATGAGGTCGCCAGTCCCTTCCGCCTCCGGCGGCCCACGGGGCCTCGGATATGTGGGGAACCGCGTGACCTTGACCGGCGGTGTAGATTAGGTCCCTTTTCTAGAGTTAGGGTTTCCGGAGGCGCGAGCTTAATGGAGGTGGCAGCCGTCGCCTGCTTCGGTGACGATGGGAGGCCTGTGAGGCGGTGTAGGAGTCTGCGGCGGCTGCTGTTTCGTCATCTTGGCGGAGCGGCGGTGCTCGTGCCTTTTTTTAGGTCAAGGCTACGGTGGTGGCTGAGGGCGTGGCGGCAAGATGGAATGCGGTGGATCGAACTCGATCTGCCGGCGGCACGGATCGGGATTGAGCGAGCTTGGCTTCACCGCGACGGCGGATGCCATCGTCGGCGCCGCTCTCATCGTTCCAACCTGGATTGTGATCCTGACGGATGGGCGCTCAAAGACTTCTTCGCCTCCGCGAGATTGAGGGTCTGCTGCAGTCCACCTCAACGCCGGGGATTTCCTCTGGCTTTTGGTAGTTCGGTTTTGGCGGCGTCGGTGGGTGTCGGCGGTCTTCTCGTCGGCAGCCGATGCGGCCAGTTTCCTTTCTCGTAGAATATAGGTTGGGCAGCTGTCCTACTTATCCTTATTCGGTGTACTTGTATTTGGACTTGTTTATTTCCATTAATTAATACATGTATACATTATCAAAAAGATATATGCCCACTAGCTACATACCAAGCTAGACTCTCACTAGTCAAAATCTTATTGGCCGTGCGTGCGACATCTTCCTCCTCTTGGTTACTGTTGAATAGGGGAGGGCAGCAGGCACACGGGGTGGATGGTGGTGGGGAAGACTAGCTTAGGGTTCATGTTGGAGCTTTGAAGAAATCTCCAATCTCCTCCGGACCTAGAGGGATGTAGAGGGTGATGACCTGCCCTTGATGGTGGTGGCACTTTGAGGGCACAGAGGCGCATCGGCAGTGATGGTGGTGGTACTTCAAGGGCAGAGTGACGCAACAACAGTGATGGTGGTGGCACTTCGAGGGCAGAATGGCAGTGATGGCGGTGGTACTTCGAGGGCAGAGAGGCGCAGCAGCAGTGGCACCATAAGCTATAGGCGGCGAGGATAACCGGTGGACAGGATCGGCGGCTGGGGCGATCGAGCGTGGTATTAGTAAAGGGTGGTTGGCGCGGGGGGCGGGGGTGTGGTGAGGTCACCGGTGACCCGGGTGGCATGGGAGGTTGGCAGGGCAAAAGGAAGTTGGGAAAGATTGTTAGAGGAGGAAGACGATTCTTTTTTTCGCGAGCAGGCGTATATGCCTGTATTCCTGTATTTCATTAAGAGGGGAGAATGGTCGTAAGACCTACAACATAGTTTGCCAAACGATGGTCGCGAGAGGCACCCATCACACCTAGAAGCCTATCTACTGGATCCACTGAAAGCCTATATTACAAACCCAATCGATTTTGTGACCAAATAGAACTAAACTCTAGCAAAGTTAGGTACCCTGCCTCAGTCCAGAGCTCTTCCTCTTGAAGTACCTTCTTGACTAAAGTCGATATGGGGGACGCGACGTTGTCAAAAACCTATCGGTTCCGCTCAAAGCATCCAAGAGAGGAGCAAGAGCATGGAGTCGAACTGGGGTCTATGCTCTAGGAAGACGATTCGTGTGCTGCTATCTCAATAGATGTCACACATCAAGGAAAGGGTTGGGAGAAGAACAATGTATTGGAAAGTGAGAATGTCAGTGTTTCATGACAAAAATTTAAATCCTACAAGATCAAAGTATTTTAGGACGGAGAGAGAGTTCATTTTATTAATAGAAGCTATACACGTACATATAGATGTAGACTCGAGCACAATTGGTGTTGGTGTGTTGCATGGTAGGCAGGGAGAGGCAGCACTCAATAAGTTTGAACAACTAATCTAGAAACGACTAGGTTGAACCCGGATAATCATCACTCAATCCCCAATGCAATCAACCAATCGCGCGCCATGAATGTTGAATACGATCGATGCACAGAGACATCACTACATCAGTTGGTGAGGCGGCACAGGCTAGCTCGATCCAACACGTACGGCAACGTACATGCGGCATTTAGCAATTAGCACCCACTGCGGCACGTACGTACACAGGTGTGCCATACCACGTACGTACGTACATACGTACGTAGATAGCACACGGCCGGCCCACCGGTTGGCAATGGCATATCCAATCGATGGATCGTCGTCCCCGGCCTATTGGTTGCTAAATGATAGTAATAATACATACTAATCAAGATAAGCCGGCTGTCCTTGTTAGGTAGGTAGTAGTATGCTGTAGTACTAGCTAGTAGCTAAGGCACGTAGCATGGTCCTTGTTGCATGTTTTTTTTTTCTTATCCTAGTCCTTGATGCATGTTTATTTCCCACGATTCTATCTCTACACGGTACATACACGGATCGATCGGTCGGAAAGGGGAGGCAAAATTGAAGGCATGCACGCGCGTATGCTTTGCTATATACTATGCTAGTTTAAGCTCGACGACCAAATGCAGCGGCAGCAGAGCACAAGAGAACCAGATTCGGCTGCCGCCCGCCCGCCTGCATTTGCAATTTGGCATGGGATCGGAATGATGATTATAACTAATAATCCATCGATCCCACTGTCCGAGTGACCACACCCCTGCCCGCATCCGCGCATGTCAACTTCCTCCGTTGGTTCCAGCGCCGGCCCGTCCCTCCCCTCCCCTATTTAAACCCCATGAGTGCAACCCCTCCTCCTACGCCCATTGCAACGCACCTCCTCCCTTCTTCCATCCACCCTCTCCCTCTCACTCTCTTTGTTAAGTTTCACCCATCCGTCTCTCTCATCCCATACATACTCACTCGAATACTCGATCCTTCCATCCATCCATCCATCCATCCATCACAGAGACTAGTCTACAAGTAGCTAGCGATCGAGCTAGACTACTGATCAATCCAACGATGGCAGCACCAGCAGACGGACCACCGTCGTCGCCGGCGAGCCGGGTGGTGTGGGTGAACGGCCCGATCGTGGTGGGCGCGGGCCCGGCGGGGCTCTCGGTGGCGGCGTGCCTCCGTTCCCGCGGGGTGCCGTGCGTCGTGCTGGACCGCGCCGACTGCATCGCGTCGCTGTGGCAGCGCCGCACCTACGACCGCCTGCGCCTGCACCTCCCGCGCGGCTTCTGCGAGCTCCCGGGGATGCCGTTCCCGGACCACTACCCGGAGTACCCCATCAAGCGCCAGTTCGTCGACTACCTCAACGCCTACGCGGAGCGGTCCGGGGTGCAGCCCCGGTTCAACCAGGCCGTCACGTCGCGCGCTACGACGCCGCCGCGGGGCTCTGGCGGGTGCGCGCCGACGATGTTTCAGGGGACGCCGCCGCTGACACGACGACCGAGTACATCGGGCGCTGGCTCGTCGTCGCCACGGGCGAGAACGCCGAGCGCATCGTCCCGGAGTTCGAGGGCGCGGGGGAGTTCGCCGGGCCCGTGTCGCACGTCTCCGAGTACAAGTGCGGCGAGGCCTACCGCGGCAAGCGCGTCCTTGTCGTTGGGTGCGGCAACTCCGGCATGGAGGTCTGCCTCGACCTCTGCGACCACAATGCCCTCCCGTCCATGGTCGTCAGGGACGCGGTGAGCACCACGCACGCACCACTCCATGATCATCTATCCCCATCACCAATTCTTCTATTTTTGCTGACTCGATCCATTTACAAGAAGGTGCACGTCCTGCCGCGGGAGATGTTCGGCGTGGCCACCTTCTCCGTCGCCGTCTTCCTCCTCCGCTTCCTGCCGCTCTGGCTGGTGGACGCCATCCTCGTCCTCCTGGCGCGCCTCTTCCTCGGCAACCTGGACAAGCTCGGCATCCGCCGGCCCGCGGGGGGGCCGCTGGAGCTCAAGAACGCCAGGGGCAGGACCCCCGTGCTCGACATCGGCGCCCTGGCCAGGATCCGCTCGGGAGACATCCAGGTGGTGCCGGGGATCAAGAGGTTCTTCCGCGGCGGCGCCGAGCTCGTCGACGGCCGACGCGTCGCTGCCGACGCCGTCATACTCGCTACCGGCTATCACAGCAACGTCCCTCAGTGGCTCAAGGTACAACATGTTTATTAACCTCCCTATTGCATGTCACATCCATAGTATTAGTGCGTGGTGTGGCTCACCTTTGTTTTTCTTTCTCATTCATTCACAATAATCAATATACGAAAACCTCAACTTACAATTAAAGGGTTTTGATGATTGAAGAAAAGAAAATTCTAAAGAGGAAATTTGTGCTGCCCGCAACTAGGATACTTTAGAAACCATTTTTATGCGAACTTGATAAGCTAAGAGAGGTGTAGTGTATTGTATTTGTACTGAAAAGGATGGCATCGCTCGTTCTAAAAAGGCAGGATAATGATGCCTAACAAAGTATGGCTTTGTATTAATTTCTAATGCCAAATTGGCAGTTCTAAAGCCGTTAGGTAGTACTAAAAGTGTCATCCTCCATTCCTCTAAATACTTTTTGTTGTATATTATATATCATAACCTTTTTCTTAAAAAAAATAGAACTTGTACTGTCATCTAACTGGGTTTTTTCTCTTCTTGTGCTCAGGGAACTGATTTCTTCACCGAGGAAGGGTACCCAAGGGTGCCGTTCCCACACGGCTGGAAGGGGGAGTCAGGGCTCTACTCTGTTGGCTTCACCAGGAGAGGCCTCTCCGGCGTCTCCTCCGACGCCGTCAAGGTTGCGCACGACATCGCCGTGGAATGGGAGAAGCAAACCTCCACAAGATAATGATGATAATGATGATGAGGGATGCCCATCAACTTACCGATTGATGATGACCTCTTTCTCCGATGCATGAACCGGCTGCTAACTCGAGATATCTTGCCATCATGCATACATGCATGTCAAGCAAAAGAGCAAAACTTGACATAATTTGGTCAAGAGTTGCTCAAACACAACCAAATTCAGAGATATAGAGGTGGTCATATCATCATCTTGGAGCAGAGAACCAAGTTGAGGGAAACCAAGAGGAGTTGCCCAAGAAACAGAGGAGAAACACAGCAGCAGATCCAGACTCCGGAGGCTCCGAAAACTGGAGAACGAGCCTCACGGTCGGTCATGGATGCTTGGGCGATGACAAGAAACAGGCCGGATTGATGAGCTGAGTGCGTGATGTAGAGCCCAGATTTTGCTGTACCCATGGGCCCTTATTACATATGTATGTACAGAGTGTTGTTATTATTATGTAGTAAAGTTTGTGTATAGTAGTAGTAGTACCTTACCTCTAGTGGTTGGTAGAGTGTTAGCATTGACATGCATGTCTACCATCTTGATGTTTATGTATGGAGTTGACAATGAGAATGACCTATTCTATTTAATTTTGTTTTCCAAATATATTGCAGTAACAGCTCCTAGTTAATTTGTGCTTTTCTGTTCCATTTGGACCATGTTTCCAAACTACTATTTGCAAACAGGAAAAAGAAACACAGGTGTTATTCAAGGTAGTTGTTATGACCGGCATCACGTATACGAGGAGGACGGCGCCAAGTGGCTAGGCGCCACAGCCTCCAGGCGACTTGGGCTTGAGGCCCAATTATCTTCATCTATATTATTATTAGTATTATTATTATTTCAGGGAGTTATTTAGATATTTGAGATGAGAGGATGCTATATATATTTGTAAGAACTATTGATTCAGATTAAGCAGAAACATATTATTGTTTCCGGCTTCCCTTAGGGAGCCGGGAGATCGGGAAGTCCCCCAAACCCTAGCCGCCACCTGCCCTAGCCTCGTGAACAGTACCCGCGGTACTGTAGCGCCGCGGTACTGTAGCGCAGCAGCACACCACGGCACCCAGCGCCGATCTCGTGTTCGTCCACCAATCTCTCACCCGTACAGCCTACGGGAGATCAAGGGAAGAAGGAGAAATCCTATCAACTTGGTATCCAGCTTCTCTGGTTCGATGGCTGATCCGAACGTGCCCTCCACCGGCGTTCCCTCCACCGGCGTGCCCGCCCCCACCGCGCCGCCCTCCACGGCCGACCCCAACCTCGCCGTGATCACCGCCGGGGCGGCCTTCGGCGCGCTGGGCCTCGGCGCCCAGGGCGAGTCGCCCTCCACTTCAGAGACCCTCGTCCTCAGCCCCGCCGATCTCACGGCGGCGGTGCTCGAGCTCGGGCGGGCGGTCAAGGGCATCCACGCCTTCCTCACCGGGCCCAACGGGCCGCCACCAGCCACCACGCAGGCGTGCCTCCCGGCTCCGCAGGTCAACGCGCAGGCAGCTGCGGCGGCGGCGGCGGCGGCGGCCCCCCCCACCGCACCCCACTCCACCGTCCACGGGGGTGCCCATCCAGTCCATCGCGTTCCCGCATTCGCCGTCCCCGATCCCGAGCTTCCCGTTCGAGCAGCAGGTGGCGCCGCCGGTCTACACCACTACCCCGGCTCGGACGTCCACCCTAGCCTCGGGCTCGCGCTCCGGGCGCGCCCACCCGGCATACTACGGCGGCGTGGACGGCCCTCTGTTCCCGGATCGCCGCGGGCCGGACACCGCCATGGCGACGGCGTCGAGTGCGAGCGCGCCGGGCGGCGATCGCCGGCCACTCGCGGAGCCGGGCGCGTGGGAACCTAAAACCCACAAGCTCGACTTCACCACCTACGACGGCTCCGTCGACCCGCTCAGCTGGCTCACGCATTGTGAGCAATTCTTCTGGGGACAGCGCACGCCGGTATCCCAACGGACGTGGATGGCGTCCTACCACCTCACCGGCGCCGCGCAGACGTGGTACTACGCCCTCGAGCAGGACGAGGGCATGCCTTCCTGGGACCGCTTCAAGACACTCTGCCGCCTTCGTTTCGGTCCCCCCGACGCCATGTTCGGCTCCGGCATCTCCACGCTGGGCCGTCT
Source organism: Themeda triandra (assembly GCA_018135685.1). Taxonomy (NCBI): domain Eukaryota; kingdom Viridiplantae; phylum Streptophyta; class Magnoliopsida; order Poales; family Poaceae; genus Themeda; species Themeda triandra. The sequence continues at coordinate 769,251 of JAENPR010000196.1, forward strand.
ACCGTTCCAGTCCTCAGTCCAGGAGTTCTCCGAGCGCTTCCAGACCATCTTGGCGCACTCCAGGGACATCTCTAGGCGCCAGAAGGCGAGAGGGCGTTCGTCGGCGGCCTACCCGACAACATCCGCGTCGCGTCGCCATGCGCGCACCCGCCGGATTTGCAGACGGCGATGTTCCCTGGCACGCGCCTTCGAGACGCGGGCTGCGGCAACGGCGCCTCCGAGCGCCGCCACGGAAAGCGAGCCGCCCGGCGGCTCGGCATGCCGCCGCGCCCCCGGCCGCAGCGCCGCCCGCCGGGACACCTGCCCGCAGGCCCCGCGCCGTCGGGAGGGCGGCCGCGCCTCGGAGCCGGCGCGACCCGCACCTTCCCGCCGCGTCGCCCTGCCGAGATGCAGGAACGCCGTCGCCAGGGACTCTGCTACAACTGCGACGAGCCGTACGTGCGGGGTCACGTGTGCCCCCGCCTCTTCTTCCTGGAGGCGGATGACTTCCTGGTCGACGACACCACACCTGTGGAGGAGCCTCCGCCCGATGAGACCGCAGCCGCTGATGCGGCCCATACTCACGCTCTTGTGGTCTCTATGCACGCGCTTGCAGGGATCAGGACCTACAACACGATGCTGCTGCCGGTGACGATCAAGGGCGAGCGTCTCCTCGCTCTCCTCGACACGGGCTCTACACACACCTTCCTGCAGGGCGCGGCCATGAGGCGACTTGGCCTCGCTCCGCGGGGGGCGACCAGTAACGCGTCACGGTGACGGCGCAGCGCGCGCCGTGCGGGGATCGCCCGCGACGTCCCGGTCGACATACATGGGGCGCCCTTCGCCGTCTCCTGCGTCGGCCTCACCCTGGGCTGCTTCGACTTCATCCTCGGCGTCGACTTCCTGGGGCCGCTGGGGCCCCTGACGTGGGACTTCGAGCGGCTCACCGTCTCCTTCCTGCGCGACGGCCGTCGCGTCACCTGGCAGTGCGTGGCTGCCCCAGGCGCGCCCTCCCAGCAGCGGTCGCTGGCGGTGGTCGCCACGGACCCGCAGCACCCGCTGCTGGACGAGCTTCTCCTCCAGCACGCCGACGTCTTCGACACGCCGCGCGGCCTCCCGCCGGCCCGTCCCTACGACCACCGCATCCACTTGCTGCCTGGGACGGCGCCGGTGGCGGTGCGGCCGTACCGCTACCCCCAGCTGCAGAAGGACGAGCTCGAGCGGCAGTGCGCCGCCATGCTGGAGCAGGGCATCATCCGCCCCAGCACGTCGCCGTTCTCGGCGCCCGTGCTCCTCGTCAAGAAGGCGGACGCTTCGTGGCGCTTCTGCATCGACTACCGCGCCCTCAACGACCGCACGTCCAAGGACAAGTTCCCGATCCCGGTGGTCGACGAGCTCCATGGCGCCAAGTTCTTCACCAAGCTCGACCTCCGCTCCGGTACCATCAGTGCGCATGCACCCGGCGGACATCGAGAAGACGGCGTTCCGCACCCACCACGGCCACTTCGAGTTCCTGGTGATGCCGTTTGGGTTGTCCAACGCCCCGGCCACTTTCCAGGCGCTGATGAACGACGTGCTCCGCCCCTTCCTCCGCAGGTTTGTGCTGGTCTTCTTCGACGACATTTTGATCTACAAAGCACTTCCCGGGTCCGAGCACTTGCAGCACGTCGGCCTCGTCTTCACCGCCCTGCGCGCCCACGGCCTCTTCCTGAAGAGGTCCAAGTGCTCCTTCGGGGCGCGCTCAGTTGCTTACCTGGGCCACGTCATCTCCGCGGACGGTGTCGCCATGGATGGCGACAAGGTGGCGGCCGTCGAGGCGTGGGCCGACGCCGCGCTCTCCCGCGGGGTGCGCGGTTTCCGGGGCTCGCCGGCTACTACAGGAAGTTCATCCGCGACTTCGGCTCCATCGCGGCGCCCTCACGCGCCTCCTACGGAAGGAGGCGTTCGCACGGACTCGCGGAGGCGACGAGGCCTTCGCCGCCCTCAAAGGGCGCTCTCCTCGCGCCGGTGCTTCGGATGCCGGACTTCGACCGCCGGTTCGTGGTGGATTGCGACGCCTCGGGCACGGGGTTTGGCGCCGTGCTACACCGAGGGGAGGACCCCGGCCTTCTTCGTCGCCCGTTCGCCGCCGCCACGTCAAGCTCGCGGCCTACGAGCGCGAGCTCATCGGGTTGGTGCAGCAATCCGCCACCGGCGCCCGTACCTGCAGGGCGCCGCTTCTCGTCCGCACCGACCACTACAGCTTGAAGTTTCTCCTGGACCAGCGGCTGTCCACCGTGCCCCAGCACCAGTGGCTCAGCAAGCTGTTCGGGTTTGACTTCACCGTCGAGTACCGCCCCGGGCGGCTCAACTCGGCGGCGGACGCGTTGTCTCGCCGGGATGAGGAGGCCGCAGCCCTCTGCGCCCTCTCGGCGCCCGCCTTCGACCTCTACGCCGACATTCGCCGCGCCACCGCGGCCGACCCGGTCGCCGGTGGTCTTCTGCAGCAGCTGTCGGAGGCGACTTTGGGCGCGCCGTGGGGGACCAGCGACGGTTTCCTCCTCCACGGCAAGCGCCTCTACGTTCCGGACGTCGACGACTTGCGTCACCAGGTTGTGCGCCTGGCACACTCTTCAGGCCACGAGGGCGTTCAGAAGACCCTGGTGCGCCTCCGGGCGGACTTCTACATTCCTGGCGATCGGCAGCTGGTGCACGACTTCGTCCGCTCGTGCGACGTGTGCCAGCGGAACAAGACCCCGACGACACAGCCTGCAGGTCTCCTGCAACCTTTGGAGGTGCCCTCCCAGGTGTGGGCGGACATCTCCATGGACTTCATCGAGGGGCTGCCGAAGGTGCACGGCAAGTCCGTGATCTTGACGGTGGTGGACCGTTTCTCGAAGTACGCCCACTTCATCGCGCTCAGCCACCCCTACACCGCCGCGACGGTCGCCCGGGCGTTCTTCGACGAGATCGTGCGCCTGCACGGTTTCCCCAGCTCCATCGTCAGCGACCGCGACCCTGTCTTCACCAGCAATCTGTGGCGTGATCTTTTTAGATGTGCAGGTGTTCAGCAGCGGCTCAGCACGGCGTTTCACCCTCAGACGGACGGCCAGTCTGAGGTGGTGAACAAGATCATCGCCATGTACCGCGCGTGCGACCGGCGACCGGCCCCGCACATGGGTCGCCCGGCTCTCTTGGGCCGAATCGCTACAACACTTCGTTCCACTCGGCGTCGGGCGACGCCGTTCGAGGTCGTCTACGGTCGTCCTCCGCCGCCGCTACTTCCACACCACGCCGGCGACGCCCGAGACGGAGGCGGTTGACGCCATGCTCCGCGACCGGACGCCTTCTTGGAGGAGGTCCGCGAGCGCCTCCTTCGGCGCAGCGGTATGCCCAAACGCCACTACGACGAGCATCACCGCGCGGTGGAATTTGATGTGGGCGCGTGGGTGCTGCTCCGCCTTCTTCACCGACCCACCCACGCGCTCGCCTCGCCCGCCAAGGGCAAGCTCCGACCACGCTACGCCGGCCCGTTTCAGAGTCATCGAGCGCATTGGCTCGGTGGCTTATCGTCTTCGTCTTCCTGCGCGGACGCGCGCCTTCACGACGTCTTCCACGTGGGGTTGCTAAAGCCCTACACCTTCGTTGGGCCGCCTCCGACATCTCCGGCCGTGCTACCCCCGGTGCGGGATGGGCGCCGCTGCCTGCCCCCGCGCGTCTTTGCGCGCCCGGCTTCGCGAGGGCGTGTGGCGCCTCCTTGTCAAGTGGCAAGGCCTTCCGGGACGACGACGCGACTTGGGAGCTCCGCGACGACTTCACCACTCTCTACCACGATGTCCAGCTCGAGGACGAGCTGTTTGTCGAGGGAGGGAGAGATGTTATGACCGGCATCACGTATACGAGGAGGACGGCGCGCCAAGTGGCTAGGCGCCACAGCCTCCCGGGCGACTTGGGCTTGAGGCCCAATTATCTTCATCTATATTATTATTAGTATTATTATTATTTCAGGGAGTTATTTAGATATTTGAGATGAGAGGATGCTATATATATTTGTAAGAACTATTGATTCAGATTAAGCAGAAACATATTATTGTTTCCGGCTTCCCTTAGGGAGCCGGGAGATCGGGAAGTCCCCCTCTAACCCTAGCTGCCACCTGCCCTAGCCTCGTGAACAGTACCCGCGGTGTAGCGCATCAGCACACCACGGCACCCCAGCGCCGATCTCGTGTTCGTCCACCAATCTCTCACCCGTACAGCCTACGGGAGGGAAGAAGGAGAAATCCTATCAGTAGTCTTCCTAACCGTAGAACACCGTCAATTTAAAAACGCAGCTAAATTGTCAAAAGGAAATTTTGACACTGTTAGGATTCCATACGAATACGGCTGCTGTAAAGTATCTCGCAGGGATTGAAGTGCTAGTCAGTCTCTATCCTGCCACAAAAGTTCATCAAAAGTTTACTGCAATATGCAATTAATAAAGCAGGATAGGAAAAAATATCATATTTTAAGCATCCAGCATGTCATTATCTAAAACAGGGCCGCATACGCGTAACAAGTTAACGTGAATTCTGTCACGCAAGCACCTAACTGTTCAGTATTGTGTTTGTGTGGTTTGGCTTATGTCGGATCATTAAAAATTGTTACTAAAGGTCTTCACTTTGGAAGAAAGGAGAGAGCATTGAGTTAGAGAGCATAAGTTCCTGCAGGAATTTCATATGATATCTTGCGTACGTACGGTAAGAATCTATGTTTCTCCATTGCAAATGCATGGGGCCTAAATGTTGGTTTTACTGAAAGGAGTGGCAGGAGTTCTGCTGTTCATTATTAAAAAGAGAAGAAAGGCTTACAAAGTAAGTACAACGCCCGGTCCCAAATGGACTCAATAACATATAATGCCGGCCGTTCTAATGATGCCTAAACTTTAAGTAATCTAACTTTTGTTGTAGTGAAAGAACAGCATCGTCGCGCTGGAGTCCATGGATTACCTTTACATATATACATTACCTGGGGTTGCAGGGAATGAGGTTCAATATATACTATTCATCATTTGTGGTGGAAAGTCCAATAGAGAACACCAGCTCTCATCTTTTTCATAAAGTATTGTTTGAAAGTATATTTCCTCAATCTTTTGTGACCATACAAGTTTAATAGATAGTTTTTGAATTGAAATGTATCTGCCAAGATTTTTGGAGCAAATCTGAACCTAACTTAAATCTCCAAAGATAAATTCCAGCTTAGCATGTTTGCTTGTTTGTATAAGCGCTTATCAGTCAACCAAGTTGATCACTTTGTAGCACTAAATAAACAGGCTAGTGACTCGGCCATTTTTGGGATGACGGCAAGCCACCATGTACGTTTTCTAAATAAAACAGAGTAAATTGGCCAACGTACCACGGGAAATAAAGCTGCTGGCATCGATCCTAAGCACATCCTATTTAGGCATGTTGTACTGTACGTACACTAAACGCGTGCGAAACGGAGTCGATCTGTACAAGCTCGTCGAATGGCACGGTGCAGAGCAGAGGAGGCGCCATGCTCCCTATCAGTGGCATTATGGCAGTAGACCCTTGCAGGACGCCTACAGGAAAGCGACGTGTCCGGAGCATCGGCGCAAGGCGTGCCGAGAGGCGCTCCTCCCCATCTCTCGGCGTGTCGTTTTCGGTGGCCACGGCACGGGAAGGATCGCCGATTCTAGCGTCGTTTTCCGAGGCATCAACGACACGCCTTAGCTGTGGCAATTCAATTCGGCGACTCCCATCCGGGGAGCTTTCGATTCAGCGGCCGGGGATACATACCTATGTCGACCACAATACCACATACGCTGCCAAGGTACAGACTGGTCTGGAACGGAGTCGATCGATTGATTACCCGGTGTCGCTGTTCAGAACGAGCAGTCAAACCGCCGTGAGTTTGAGTTTTCCTTCGTCAATGTTGATGGTTTCCCCTATTTCTATTCACAGGTGGCGAAGCTAGACCGAAATTTTAAGCAGGCCAACACTAGAGCAAGGCGGATCGATCCGCGCGCAATGGCCAGGGCTTGATGGGCGGCATGTGGTGCGTTGATGCCCTAATGCGAACGAACAAGAAAGCCCATCCTTGACGAACGACGTCTAGGGATGGCAAGTAGATAACGTGCATACCTAATGTGAGCGAGCGCTAGAGAGTCAGACATATTAAGAGGGCAGTGGCACCTTGGTGCTATGCTCCCATCCACAATGAGAAAAAACTGGTTTTTGAGGGATTTGAGAGCTCTAGCATATCCTCATTTCCATCCCCAATGAGAAACATTTTTCTCAGTCTCTCAAAAACCATCCTCCAACCCCCGAAAGATGAGGGAAACCTCCCCCCTCCCCCTCCCCCCGGAGCTCACCGGCAGTTGTAGTGGCACATTTAACCTCACTGCCCACACCGGAAGTGGCGCACGCGCCTAGCCCCTGAACTCCGCCTAATATGCTTGCAAGGGAGAGCGAGGGCGGGTACGGGGTCGTCAGGCGGAGCAATGATCGCTGGTGGAGGTGGACCTGCTCTAGTTTGTGCCGGTGAAGGTGGATCATAGGTGGTTGAGTTCACGCGCGGTGGAGGTGAACCTGCTAGAGCTCGCGCCGATGGAGGTGGATTGACTAGGTGAGAGGAAGACGGCAGCCGGTGGGGGTGAGGAACCGATGACTGGGGCAGGCAAGCATGAGCAAAGGGAGCAGCAGCAAGCGAGCGAGAGAAGACCATGTGGGAAACGACGAACCGCAGAAGAAATAAGAGAGGTGGGGTCGATCTCTATTGGGGGATGATTAATGGGTATCTGCTCTAGCATCTCCCCCAATACATCAAAAGTTGGTATTAGGCTATCCCTATTATCTTGTTATTGGAAAGTTTTATTGGGGAACTATTGAAGATCATCTTAAGCTAATCAGCTCGAAGTTTTATTGGAGAACTATTGGAGATCATCTTAAGCTAATCAGCTCGAAGTCTAGCATCTCATGTTGTCACGACATGCTACCATCTAGACATCACTTGAGCTCTTAATTGATTCACTAAGAGTAAGAGCAAGTATTATAAGAGTGATTCAGCTGGCTGAATACATGCCACATAGAAAAGAAGCATGAGGTGGCAGAGAGAGAAACGGAGAGAGAATAGAAGCCGATGCTAAACTCTCCGCCAGCTCTCCGCCGGCTAGGTGATTGGCACCGCCGTTCCTAACCAATGGGAGCGCTTGCTCCAACATCCACCTTCCTCTCTCTCTTGATATACAATAAATACTTCTTCATACAGCCGACCTCCTCTCAGCCAGATTGTTGTATATACAGGTTACATATGACATAGTACTTGCTCTAAGAAGGGAGAGGAGAAAGGTTGTCCTCATAGGTGAGGGTGAGAGCAGCTGCCTCAAACCCTACAGTTTGGAGAGCTCCATTTGACACATACATACATTCTATGAAAACAATGCCAACTTATTATGACAGGCATGAGGCACAATAGATATACTCTCAACACCACATTGAGGCTAGACAAACATAGACCCTAGGAGGTACCCCACCGGAAGCTTCGTATCCCTTACCGATGTCTCGACTACACCAGCAAATATGGCCGGGAGGCAGCAGGCCATGCATGAACCCACATATGAACTTAAGTTTATATACATAATATAGGAGTACATATATATTTGATCTGTATCCGCACACTTCCTCGCCCACTCGGAAGACAAGATTGCCAGCCCGCATGTACTGTGCTCGGATCCTCGGAACATAAGAGCGTCACGTGTAGGTGTCCGTACCGGGGACACGACTTGATACATACGCCCTCTCCATCATATTGATGCTGGGTTTACTCCGACGTCGTACTGTATCTGTATCTCCTCGTCTCCAATCATCCGACTTGTCACGTGAGCGCCCTACCTTGTGCTGGTAGCGTATATACCTACAGTTGTTTGCACATCCTCAACTAAATTTACTAGTGATGCGCACTGTGCACTGCAAAGGCGAGGAGAGATCCATGCATGCGTCCACGTCCACGTCCACCTGGCTCAGCTCACCTAGCTAGCTGCACCCGACTTTCACTGTGGCAGCCCATGTGGTCCAGATTAATACATCATCATCAGTCTCACTCGGGTCAATCAAGGGCGGACTGTCAAGTAACTATTGCGAGGCGAACATTGCAGGTGCCCCGGCAGCGGCGCGCAGATTTTCAAGACATTCCTTTTCACTGAAGCACGGAGGGTTAAGGTGGATGCACGCACCACTGTGCGGCCTTAACTCGCGGCGTCTGTCGCCCACATGGAAAGCTAGGCGGTGTCTGTCGGCTCACCAATCTGCGTAGGGGCACTGTCGCCACGAGGCTACACCGTCTCGGACACCTGGCCGACGATGCCAATCTATCTCCAAATGTTACCATCTTGTGGGGCCAGGTCGATAGAATGCGATGCGAGGAGAAACCGGTGGAGAATTCGCAACTCATAACCAGCCCCTGCATTTGAGTGAGGCCTTGTTTAGTTTCAGAATTTTACCCTCCAAATTCACTATGCAGAATTCATATTCCCCATCACATCAAAATGTCGGCACATGCATGGAGTACCAAATGTAGATGAAATCAAAAACTAATTACACAGTTTTATTGTACATTGCGAGACGAACATTTTAAGCCTAATTAATCAATATTTGGACAATTATTTGCGAAAAAAAAAACAAAAGTTACTGTAGCGATGGGACGTTCACTGTTCCGAATCTGGTTCCCGGAATCGGGAAGAGAACAAGGCCTCAGACATTCGATGTGAGATACTTGAACTTGAGTACGGACGGTCGACTTGACACCTAGTATCTACAGTAGAAACATGTAACAAGAACCCTATACGGGCGTGTGCGTGCTGCCAAACGCGTACGGACATCGGCTAGCAGGACGCGCGCAATGATGACGGGCGGACGGGCAGAGGAACGGAGCTCCCTGGCTGCCATGCCATCCGTCGTCCCGCGGCAGAGCAGAGCAGGGGATGGATGTCCGGCCGGGCTCGCCCCATCTTGCTGGCCGCGACAGCGACCGCGGGGAAACCCGATCCGTCCAGTCGCGCGGGGAAATCATAAATACGAATCACCGTGGCCCCAGCGCCCCGGCGTCGCGCTCAGCACCAGGACCGGGAGGGAGAGCGACGGCGCCGACGCCAGCTCGCACCGCGCGTGCCGTGCCACATGGCCCCGTCGTCCCTCCAACATGGCGCTTGCAGTCACGCACGCCGCTTCTGACGGCGTCGGAGGAGAAGCCAGAAGCCAGCGCCGCCAGCCAGCGCACGCAAGAGAAGAGAAGGAATATGCTGTGCACTGCACTCCATTCCATCGGTCGTCGTCGGTTGGCCGGACGACCAGACCGGACCGTCCGGCGAGGCGGCACGGGCACGGGCCGTGCGTCCATCCGGACGTCCGGACGGCTTGATTGGCGCTGAGGGCGCGTACCTTGGGATCCAACAGTGACAGTGGATCCCATCCACGTGAGATCTTCATGGGCGACGGGGAAGGCCGCTTAATGGCACGAGGTACAACAAGTCTCCGGCTGGTTATCAGTGCCCTGTCAAGTCCCGCATCACCATTACTGAGCCGAGAGCAACGGGCGAGACCAGGCTACCACCACATGGCAGCATGGACCCGATATCTAGTGTAACCAGCAGGTAGACTGGACTCTACTGTACTAGTCCTATGTAAATATCAGATTTTTCATTCACAGCTACTACCAACAGGTTGTAGATTATTAGATATGAAAAAAAGAAAAAGAGGCCACCGCAAACAGCAAACCGCGTACCTGATACTGTGATCCACATGCAACACTGGAAAACCATCTCGCCGCTGCTCAATTACCTGTTCAAGATGTCCAAATTCAGCAGTCAGACATCAAAGGATCAATTCGAACCAGAACTGAAGCGGGAATGCACAACGCACCATCAGACGACACTGTGCGTCCCGGACAGTTATGCCCGGTGCGGTTGGCCCCTTCCAATCATATATTAAATGGCTAATCATCACCCCATTAACATGCCGCCATCTTTTAAATCGAGGGAACAGCCTACAAAAGAGATTTAGCAGCCCCTACACAGAGCATGCTAAGACCGGGGGAACAATTAAGACGTGGCACCAACAATGATCCCGGACGAAAGGCTACAGCGCCTCAGGCTGTTCCAGTCAGGAGCTTGCTTAAGTCTGAGATGACACTCCTCTGCACGCATGTGATCGCGAGGACCGAACCAACAACATGGGAGCCGGGCGCGCAGTCCTCGCAACCATCACGAGATCTCAATCCGTGTGAGTCATGATTTTCTGGAAAGGGTCACAAGACCAAACCTGCTGTCACCTCTGAAAGCGAACAAGCCTGCTCATCCAATAAGGAAAGGGCTGATGGAACCAGATGGCGAGACTGTTCATGGACAGAACCAGAGCAAACAGTAACTCTTTACGGCAGACACTAGGAGGTACACGAGATACCAACTGGAATATGATGACAGATTCGCTCCAACATAACATGGTGATCTGACTTCTTGTTTCCGCTTCCGTGGTCTGTCCGTTCATTGAATTTCCCTAAAATCAGAGCCAAACATGCCCGTGAGAACATTGTTATGGGAATCAAACAACATCATGGCCAAAAGAACTAACTAATGGGAAACAAGCGCTGATAATTGTATTACTAGGCATAAATGGGAAGATAAAAATGTCACTCCATGATGCCATAGCAATGCAGGATACATATAGTTTGTTTTCCTAAGTGTTATAAAAGATGCACACCCAAAACTAGCCTCCAGCCATCAGAAATGTATAGTTTGATCTCAGCATTGTATGTAAAGGTTAGCTGCTGTAGTGTCAATAAAAACTATGTGTTGCAATGTTTTCCTTCCTGGAGCAAACAGAACAGGGAAAGCTAACACAACAGAAGCATGTCCTTCAAATGATTACTAGTTTGATATCATCTGAAAATGACACATGTTAAAGACAGTTGAAAATGCCAAAATGAAACAGTTTTTACCAAGAGAATGCTCTATACAGAACTCTAAAAGTGTCCTTTACAAATTATGATCCTAGAGGCTAAGTATGCTTAAACTAAAAATAAAGTAAATGATCAAATCCAGCACATGTATCAGAGCTTTAAAATATTTAAATCAAAGCAAGTGTTTTTTTTTGGACTCCAAAGCAAGTGTTAGGTTATTAACAACCTCTATTCTGGATACAGTATGGGTCATATGGGTACATAGCGCACAACAAACTATGCTGAATGGCTGGTTATCATTTGCCCATCACATCTTACATAATGCTAGATGCGTGATGGCAACTGAGATACAAATAAATGGACAGGTTGTAATATTTGGATACAGCTCTGCTTAAGGACTTCTTTGAGACTGTTGAACAAAGACTTGGACAAACACATGCTACATATCCAGCAAAATTTATCAAACTAATAGGAAGGCATGTTGTATCTGTTAGGTTTCATGCACCAACCAAGTGAATCCAAAAGCTTAAGCGTTTGGGAAGAGGTCGGCAATCCACTAATACTTCACAACAGTATCATGTTCTAGTTACATCGCTCAAATTGCCTCCTGATTGTATGCCTTTTCCATGTGTACACTGCAAATAGCATCTGAAAACGGTTGCGGAACATGCATCTGAGCACAAACTCATCAACAAACAGCACAACAGAAGAAAAATGAACCATGTAGAAGTAACTTCGGTACATGTATATGTGATCTATGCACTACACCATCAAATACTCATCCTACATGTGTGAATGGGGAGATGTGGAAGTTACATGATCATGATCAAGCAGTTGGGGGCCAAACAAGTCAAGAAAATTTTTGTAGCGACAAATTATATAAACCATAGCAGTTCCCAGAAATTCCCTATCCTTCACAAGCACTGGTGGTTATCTAACTAGCCATTTAGCCAAACCTGGGATCAATGCATGATAAATAGCATTTCTTAGACCAGAACAATAATCATAGAATTATAACTGACCGACAAAGATGTAAATCTCAACAGCATGTTACAGAGAGATACCTACCTAAACGTATTATACAATTATATTTCTTTATTCATGTATCTCATATTTGAATCCTTAGTATCAACAATTGATCATAGACTACAACCAACAACAAAGCTTTTTAATCCCAACCAAGTTGGGGTAGATCATAGAACACAAGATTTAAATGCAGGAAACAAACAGTTGCAGCAGTAATATGGATTAACCCTAAGATGTGATACTTGATGTTTCTACAGCTATGTTATCAAGATTACAGAACAAACATAGGCATAGGCACAAGTTTCAATCAAAGGACAAATAGCTTGACACCGTATAACAACCATATACTCACAGATTTCACCACATGAGGTAGCCAAGTCATTGCATTGAACGAATCAAAAGTTAGTGAATACAAATACATCACTTCTAATCATGTACTGAGCACTGCATTTCTCGCTCAACCACTAAAAGGGAAAAAAGAAAAAGAAATAAAAACTGGGGAACAGCATCACCAAGGAATTATAATTAAGAACCCTCAACCACATAGGCTGAGACAACCCCCCCCCCCCCCCCCCCCCCCACCCACCCCCACCACCACCACCACCACACAACACACACCAACAACAAAAACTGGCTTCACCCTATTTGGCCACACAGTAGGTACCCCTGGTGAGAGAGCCAAACTGACCACAGGTAACCCCAGCCAATATTTTCTGGGTTGCCAACAAGGAGATTCTTTTTGGTGCCAGCTGATGTCTCCCTCAGTTGGATCTATGCCACAACTGATACCAAGAAGGCACAATTAAAATGTATATCCAAAAAACTGTGACAAGAAGCCCAAAGAACACAATCATATATTTCCAGTTTCCAATACAAGCTGAGTGACCAAACTTGCAAGATGTCTAACATGCGCAGTGTGTACAAATAATTAGTTGTAAAGATCATTACAGAACCAAAAGAAAATGAATATGCAGATGACCAAATCATACATAGTCATTCTCCATTGCATGTGCATTAGTGCACATCATAATCCACAGAAAATCATCCAAGGTGGCATGGTATTCTACTATCCTGACACCAGCAATTTTATAACCATGCCTCCTGTACACTGGGGATCTAAGTGAGTGTATAAATTAGGACTGATCACAAAATATAATTATATTTTTGTAGTTTACACAAACAAAGGAGCAAAGAACATGCATCTTTGGGGCAATGTTTCACATTCTTATAGTGCCACTTATGCAGATGCAGGAAGTAAAGGAACATGATAAGCATCGGATTTTTTGCCTTCTTGAGTTATTTTATGGTTTCATTTCATTCAATCTGGTCTTACTGCAACTGTCCTGCTTCATGTAAATGGTCTAACCTAAGTTACCTAGACATGCACATTCACATCCAAGCAAATTTTGAACTAAGTTCATGCACCAGCCAACTAATTGTTATCCAGGCAAAGTCAAAAGTTCTATTAGTAGGTTGCAACTGACAAGGCCACACAAGCATTTATGATATGATAGATTTTTTGTGAATCCATGACCAAGACCTCTTACAAGCATCATCCAACAGTTGTGGACCTCTTACAAGCATCATCCAACAGTTGTTTGTTTAGTTAAGCAACAAATTTCAGCTATATCTTGTACTGACTTGTGAAAGAATGCAGCAAGTAATTTCAAACTCAACATATAAAACTGAGATATGGGCGCCAACCAGTCAGGACCCAGGAACAGGAGATAGACCTTGATGCAAATTTATCATCAGCCTTCATATAAGATAAAACCGCTGAATATCAAGTTGGCTTCATGCATCCTCAAGTTGCAGCTTCATTGTTCACACAAATTGTTCAACTAGGCACAGATCTTCATCATTTTCTACTACTCTTGCTCATTGTAAGACCTAACAAATATGTTAATGTCAATCAGTAACCTCATGGTCAACCCAGCATCCAAATTTAATTAGCCAATCGCATTGTGTGATTGTTACTTCAGCATATTTACAAAATAAGCAGGCAAACACTTTTTTCCGGTTGCTCTTGTTTTGAGTACGAGTGCCAAATAAAAAGGAGAATAGGATACACATTCAATATATTATAAGTTTATAACATTGATAAAGACTACCTCAACAGAAAAAGAACATAACTATAATAAGTTTATAACATTATTACAAATGTCTTAAAATCAATCCTATTGTAAAACATCCTGCAGCTAGTCAGCTTGGGGAAGCCCTCTTGTAAGTTTAAGCTTCCTTATTCTATCATACATGTACAATTTAATTTAGCCTCATGGATGAAGAAAAACACCAAATTCTGAAACAATTAAAAATTTCTATACCTCAAATATAATAGAAAAAAAAAATTTTACCTGTAAAAGAGGAGAATGCAGACAACCATGACATCATCGTATTAGGCAGTTTTGTTGTTTAAAGACTCCAAAAGTAGATGTGTGATGTGTCATAATCTATTCATCAATCAGTATACAAGTATTCCAGCTTTGTTGTTGTAGCTTCAATACACCTTCCAGTAATTTGTGCAATCGGATATGATTGCTCCCAGGGCATAGCCATCTTTAGACTGAAGTGTACACCTGAGATCAGAAGCATCTAAAGACTATCAGTAAATCGCCCGAAGAAGCACTGTTAACCTATATTGGATTTACCCAACTACAACCAGTTGTTTTCTTCAGTGATCCCTGGTTGATTGTATCCCTTACTTGTTCAACAATATTCCACCTTTCTGAAGAGGCATTTAGGTTAGATACTGCAACAAGATCTGATGGTTTCCCTTGTTGCAATCTAAGAAGAGACCTGGAAGCCAGATCCTGGATTTCTTTGTTGTCATACTTAACAGAGGCATCCAGAAGTGCTCCCCAGACACTAGGGCCTGGCTCCACACTCATTGACTTCACAAAATCCAAGGCACAGTAAACATGCCCAGATCGGCCAAGTAAGTCAACCATGCAGGCACACATCTCCTCAGTTGGATGAACCCCATGATCATTTACCATGGAGCTGTATGTATTAAGGCCCTTCAAAACTAAACCCGCACGGCAACAAGCTGAAAGAACGCCAAGTCCAATTATGCTGTCAGGTTTAACCCCAGAGGAAAGCATCTGATCGAACAAAGCAACTGCTTCGACGCCCATCCCATGGATGCCATAACCCAAAATCATTGCGCCCCATGAGATAACATCTTTGCACCAACTGGTATCATCGAAGATCCGCCTGCATAATGCACGGCCCCACACTTTGCGTACGTATCAATCAAAGCATTGTTCAGCGACACCTCTGCGTGCATCATCATTCTCACCGCAAAACCATGCACCTGCTTCCCCTCTGCTAAGCCCGAGAGGGCCTCAATGGCCGAGAGCACAGTAATCAGCGCGATCCTGTTCGGTGTAATGCCATCGATCAGCCACATCGCCCGGAAACAATCCACTGCATCCTCAAACATACCATTCTCCACGTACCCTCCCACCATGGCAGTCCAGGAAACAACATTCCTCCGTTCCATCCTGTCGAAAATCGTGCGCGCAGAGTCCGGGCGGCCAACCCTGCAGTACATGGACACGAGGCCGCTGCTGACATGGAAATCACCCTCCCCGCACATCCCAGACCTGACGGCGTAGCAGTGCAGCTCCCTTCCCCACCGCGCGGACGCGCACGCGGGCAGCACGGCCGAGACAGTGAACCGGTCCGGCGCGCACCCGTCGGCGACCATCCGCCGCACGAGGCCCCACGGCGAGCGCGCGCGTGAGATGAGGGTGTTGTAGGTTGGCGCGGTGCGCGCGGGCATTTCGTCGAACAGGCGGCGCGCGAGGCCCGGGCAGGGGAGGTAGAGGCGGAGCAGGGAGTTGGCGAGCACGGGGTCCGCGTGGAGGAGGCCGAGGCGGAGGGCGAGCGCGTGGAGCGCGGCGCCGGAGGCGGAGGCGGAGGGGAGGGACGAGGTGAGCGCGGAGAGGGTGAAGGCGTCCGGGCGGCGCAGCGGGAGCAGGCGGCGGCGGAAGAGGTGCAGCGGGAGGTGCGCGTGGGAGGGCTCCGCGGAGGCGGCGAGCGACGAGAGGAGGGCGTTGAAGACCGGCAGCGGGACGCCGGCCGGGTCCGCCAGCACCGCCGCCAGTCGGGACGCCACGGACGCCGGCAGCGGGCGCATGGTGTCAGCCACGGCAGGAGGCGGCGGCCGAGACCGTGGCGGAACGAGGCGGTTGGGGTTTTTTTTTCGAATCTTGTTGGGTTGGGCGAAGAGTCGGGCCGCGTTGGGGAATGGAAATGGAGCGGGCCGTTTTTTCAGTGGCAAATTGAGCCCGTGTGAGGCACACTCGAGTGGGCCTGATGATGGGGAAGTTCGGGCCCAAATGCAGTTTGACAGCTTCGTAGCTTTATTCAAGCTATTGCAATTTGTTTCCTCGGTTGCGGGCTCAGTCCTTGAAAAATCCTCAGTGTCGATGTGGGTGAGTGTGAATATATGAGTTCAGTATGATATAGTAGAACAACAATATTTATGTAACAAATGTAATAGAAAAAATGATATGTATGCAACTACTTATTATTATGGCATGTGTTGTTGGACCATGTTTTTAAGTATATTAGGTTGGGAGATAGCTTAAAATTATATATACATATTAGGCATATACATATTTTGTGGGTTTATGGGTTCGACGGTTCGAGTATAACATATCCATACATGTACCTACATACCCAATGGTATTTTTCCTATTAACACATCCAAGGTACATAAAATTAGCTCACATCCATGCTCTAATGGGAATAAGCGTTATAGAAACCATTGAATTTCAGGCCATTGGTACACATTGCAATTTCTAGTGTGTGTGGAAACATTGCATTCAAGATGTCAAGATGTAGGACCTGCAATTATAATTGCAGAGTCCAGAGTTCAAACTCAACAGAGCTAGCATGGAAGCAATCAACTTCAGAGGTAGGAGTTCAATTCGTTACGGTCTCATGAGAGCAGCCGCAATGTGTATTCGGCTCAGGTGGTAGGAAGGTGGCCCCAAGTGCAGGTGGTAGTAGCAATCCATTCACACGCACAATGCATACCAGGGTCTAAGGTGGGCCCCCAAAATAAAAAAATACTCTGTCTCCAACCTCATGCGAGCAAACAAGGCAGAGGACTGCTGCAGGCTTCGCATGCGAGCAGCTTTCACGTGACACGGTGAGAGAAAAATAAATTTTTTATTCTTCTTACCGGGGAGTAGCACTACTACCGGTAGCAACTACTACCAGCTTCTACTGCACTCCCCACAATGTATATTCCCAGTTACAGCCTCTTACTCCCCCCTTCTTCCCTCCCATTGCGGCTGCCCTGAGGGGAGAGAGAGAGAGAGAGAGATCTGGGATGAGCGAATAGAGATGACCAAGCGAGGCCATAAGGGAAGTGGGAGGACCAGAAGTGAGAGTGTGCTCCAATTAAGAAAGATAAGAGGTTGTCATGGATGTGGCGAGATGGAGTTGAACGTGCGGATATGACGCTTGAGATATCCAGTGTTTTTTCATTGGCATGTAGATAGGTGAACATTTTATTTTTCGGGTTGGGTCGATCTAACACAGGGTTAAACTAAGTTGGTTCACATGACATCCAAACAACATTTTCTAGTTCGAGATGTATTTTTTTTCAAAGTTGTAGTTTACATGTTTCCAAACAACCTAAGGGTATGAGTTATTCCGATGAATTTTGTTGGAATTAACTTATTGTTATATATATACAAATTATTAGCTTTAGAGGAATGGAAGTGATGATGGATCAATCTATTGTATTCCACAAATAATAAAGTGAAAAAAGGTCCTATTTAGATACATATTCCGTGACCATGTTTGGATGAATGATTCTATGGTATTGTTTGAGGCCTTCAGTTAACCTGATTTCGACCAATTCAATAGTATTCTGTTTGAGAGAATAAATCGAAACAAGCTATAAGACTAAAACAAGTAAAACATAGCCTTAAATTACGCTGGCCAATTGGATTAGATAGCGACACCTGTAATTAGGAGTACGTGAGACAGAGACACATGCATTCTTATCTCGACGTCCCCCTTGACAAACCAGTGATAAAAATTTGCACGAACCTTTGTACCGGTAGATGGAAGGAACAGTACAGTACTCTGTCTGCGCCTTCTCGAGTCTCGACGTTCCCCTTGACGAACGATGCCAGATTGCCAGGGGTGGGGTGGGGTCAGAGACTCGGAGGGCAGAGGCCACGGCCAGTCGGCCACGCCAGTGTACTTCACGTCTGTACTGCCCGGTGACGGGAGGGGACGGAGAAGACAGCAAGTGCGCGCAGTACAAGTGTACTCGCCGGCCTCGCGGCTGCGGTACCGCGCGCGCGTGGTACTACGGCCACACGTCTCGATCTGCTAGCTAGCTGGCACCGCGATCCGCGTCCGTCCTCTTCGCGAACTGGAATAAGATATGAGGTCATTTGGTGTCATAGTGTGCTCATTTGTTGCATATAAAAGTGCCAAATTATCACCCCCTTGCGCTCCTCCCTTCACTTCATCTCCTATCCTCCTCCCCTGCTCCTAGCTAGGTCGGTCGTCATGGCCCATGCCATGCCAGGAACAAGATCGACGACGACGACAAGTAGGAGGCGAGCGCAATGCAAGGCAGTTCCGGCGGGGGCGGACTGGGAACACATGAGATTGCTCGGTCTTGCTGGCCGGCCTGGGCAGTCGCCGTTGATCTTGTTGTACGCATGTGTTCTCAGGTCGCCCCCGCCGGGCCTTCCTTGCTGCCCAGACGTCCGTGTCCGTCCATCCACACTATCGAGGGCGGAGGCACACCACGCACCACCACGTCTGTACTGCATTTTCATTGGACAGGTTTTAAATTTTCTAATTCTTCATTTTTTGTATGGTATTCATCTATACCTCCTATATAAACAAACCACACTAGCTAATTCTCTTGCATCTCCTTAAGCCATATCATCAAGAGGGTCCCACCAAAATTAGTTAGTTCTAATAATATATAGGAATAAGTTAATGTTTGAAGCCCATCCTCTTGGGCTTCTCATCCTCCAAAGCTTAATGCACACGAACCATTAGTCCATTTAAGCATGCAGCAGGATTTCAATCGCCTACAGCGTAGTCACCAACCAATCTTCCTTATAAAATAAATCCCTCCCTCTGCGTTCTTCTCAGCAGGCCGCCCTGCTCAACCACGTGCAAGAGACTAGATGAAGCTGCAGAATTCAATGTCTACAAGAGTCGAACCTCCTTCCCTAAGGCCGTTGGCCGCGGAGGAGATCAATGAAGCTGAGTCCGATGTCAAATTGGGCCTCCTTCCCTAACACTAGCGTGCGTGCAGAATTGTGATGGTTGACGTACACCGTGATGAGGATTGATGATGTGCGACGGAAGTGTCAAAATGAGGGCGTCCATGTGGCAAATGAAGTGTTTGGTTGTTGTGTCTCATTTGATCATTCTCTCAGCAGCTCTTGCTTTCGATTTTCTTCAAGTTCTTAATTGTAAAAGCAATGTTATTCCTAAAATGAAATAATGGCATGATCCTACTTTATTGAGATGACAATAATCTCTTTCTCCACTTACTTTCTTTTTTGTCCTAGGCGTATTCATTGAGATTTTGACAAAATGTTATTATTAGTATATTCTCTGGTGCCGGCATCATGGGATTGCCTATGTCCATCAGGTTACATGCAACATTTTCCCCATCATACCTTAATCTTTAAATTTCTCCTAATTTATGTAAGATTCTACCACTCAGTGTTTTTATCATTATTCCTAAAATTCCTGAAGCAACGTATCCACTAATTCTTAGTGATGCATACATAAATATACTCCTAATTCTTAGTGATTTACATCCTACGTCATTTTATAATTCCTTCTCCATACCCACGACAACGCGGGTAATCCTCCTAGTTTTAAACATTTCATATCCTTTATAAGTTTCATAAAAAATATAGCATTTTGTAATATGGGATTATTTTGCCCCTTTTCCGCAAACTTTTCAGGATCATATTCAACATATATTCACGTGCACAATAATATTCTTCACCATTTTGGGGAGTTTCGGGCTGGCCATCCGATAAAGGACGCCCAACGTGAGATCCACGGCAACGAGTCCATGCATAAGTAGTTGGGCTGGGTCATCTCTTGAACGCAGCTTGGAAAATTGCTACGGGTGAAAACGCTTTTCTTTCCTAAATTCTCAAGTCCAAATATCATCCCAGCTCAAGTTTCTAAACTGCTAAACACTAATCTGCTTTTTGGTCTTCCATCTTAAAAATCAGAGATATTCTGACAAAAAAAAACTGCACTGTTCAAATCCATACAGGAGATTCTAGCATTTGGTCCACTCCCTAGTGTACAGTCTAGAATGAAATTCATGAACACATTAAATTTCCAATCGAAGTAGATAATCTTCCTAACTGCATCTCTGATATTTTCATAACGGGGACACAAAAATGGAACACAGAGCTTATTATAAGATTTTTGATAGTTATACCTCTGACTTGATTTGCAACATTAATATTGTCCCCTCTGATGAAAAAGATAGTATCAAATGGATTCACTCAAAGAGTGGTAACTGCTCCACAAAAGATGCTTTTGGTTTTCTTAACAAGCAGGCTCACACTACCCTGACAAATCAAGGTCCAAAAAGTATTTCTGCAGGTTGCTCATACATTCTGAGCAGGACTTGGAAGAACAAGATAATAGCCCCTAACATCAAGACCTTGCTCTGGAGATTAATTAGGTGTGCTCTGGCAACGGGAATGAGAGCTGGATGTCTATCCAGCAAAATTGACAAATGTTGCTCCCACTGTGGATAGCCAGAAAATGATTCTCACTTTTTCTTCCATTGCAGTTTCGCTAGAGTGGTGTGTTTTTCTGCTAGCCCGCCCCTACGCTCTTCCCTCCTACCTGCTGATGAACAGGATGGTGTACAGGTTGCTCTTGAACATATTATTACTCGAGACACCCCTGATGACATCTTAATCTCAATACTACTCTGTGGTTCATATGGATCGCTCCAAATGAGCTTCGTTTTCGCAAAAAGCAAATGTCTATCTCGCAGGTACACTATCAAGTTCGGGCGCACATCAAAACAACGATAATGGCTAGATGCAAAGAAGAAGGTTCAAACTTACAAGACAGCCCCAATATGTGAGTTCAAATCATCAGGTAAGCAATCTAAATTTTGCAGCTCAGTGCTACGTACACTGATGCTACGATTCAACCAGATCAAGAAATTGATAAGCCTAGAAAGGCTGGCCTGGGTATCCAGCTACATGATGCAACCTTGAACATAAACTTACAGATTAAAATGCAGATTCAAAGATGCACATCAGTGTTGATGGCTGAAGCAGCAGCCTTAATTAGCTGCAGCTGCAAACATTACTAAAACTCTCGACACAACCAGATCCTCTCTACTTTCTTAAATGCAGGAAATGATACCTCTTCCCAGATTGGTGGATCAAGCCGTACACGCAGAGCTTCATCAATCATGCCTGCAATAGAATCTCAAAAGTAATCAAGATTGACAGGAGGCTAAACTCAATTGCTCACTCCTTAGCGCGTCAAGCTCTTCAGTCCTCTCAATTTCCTTCAGACAATTTTCATGTAATCTGCAGTAATAAGAATCATGCAGACTCTTGCCCTATTGCAACAGCTCTTAATGATATACGCATTGAACACTGTATCCCAATTGTAGCGACTTGCTGCTAATTAATGCATCTTTAGTTTTCTTGTCAAAAAAAAATATGGTGTGCGCTTAGGGCATGTACAACGGGTCTCTTCGTCCCGTCTCTAAGTTGTTGTTTTTTCACAAAACCCCCATCAATGCTTAGAGACAGCAGCCTCGTCTCTTCATGAAGAGACGACCTGGGCTCATGCTCCAATGTTTAGAGACGGCTTCTGTAACATCATGGATGTTAATCATTCATTAGCTCTGCACATCATGAGCATGATCACATCATTAGCATCTAATCACTGTCTTGACTTGATTGCACGGGTGATGCTTGTTTTGCTTGGATTGTGTTGGGAATGCTTGTGATTGTGATAAAATAGCACAAATGCTTGATGTGATGCTCATTAACTACACCTAGACATAATAATAGTTTAATTTTATTAGGGGGTCATGTTAATGACCATAGTTGATTAAAATATGTCTCCCCCGACTTAGATTTTTAGAAAGTGCTTGCTAGAAGTGTCAAAAAGTATTTTCCGGGCACTCCAAATGAATTAGAGGTCTAACGCTTTTGGTTGGGAAATTTTATAAGCAATAAAACTCTCAAAGACCACTTTTCGTGAAAATGGGTGGAATACATATATTTTTTAGGGTAAAGATCAGCCGGGGCTGTTTTTCTATTTATTCGATTTTTCCAAGCCATTTTCTTTGGGAATTTATATTTCCAAAACTATGCAGAATCTGACCAAACTTTCATCGAGAAAATATTCTACTCTTCAAGACAAACACTTTTCGTGTTGAAAGTATTTTCAAATTCGGCTTGAATTAGGAGATATTGCGGCTTTAAAAATCGTGCAGCATAGCCAATTTTATAAATTTAATAATTAAATTGTTGGGACCCACCTGTCATCCTCTCTCTGGAGGGACAGGCAGGCCCGTGTCGACACCAAGAGCGACCGAGCACGCATGCCCGCCGCGTCGCCTGCCCACGCGTCCCGAGCCACCCCCGCGTGGCGCCCTTTTCTTTTTGAGTAATAAAGCTTTCATTCATTCATTCATAGCAAGAGTACAATCTATGGCTGCTAGATTTACCAGCCAATTCGGATACAATCAAGCCAAAGAAGGAACGTTCGGTGGTCGACACAATCGAAGCACAAGCGTGCGCCACCGAATTTGCACCCATACGAACCCATCTAATACCAAAATCACTAAAACTCTTGCTTAGTTCTATTATACCTAGACACAGACCACCAATGGATGAATAAGCCGGACTAGAGCCCTGCAGAAGATTGGCGAGCCCCTGACAGTCAACTTCAAGAAGGACCTGATCCAATCCAAGCTCCGCTGCAAGTTCCAGACCTTCCCTTGCCGCCAACGCTTCGGCAGTCAGCACATCAGGAACATCTTCAAACCATCTTGCCTCACCTCCCGTCACCGTTCCCTCGTGGTCGCGGATCACCGGCGTGGCGCCCTTGGGACGAAGGGGACGAGGCCGACTACCTCACTCTCCCATTCAGTCTTCCTCTCCACTCTCCTTCCCTCCTCGTTCGTCTCTCCACCGAAGAAACACGGAAAAGCCGCCATGGCCGCCGCCGCGCTTCCGTTCCGGCGGAGCTACAGCCGCTAGTGCCTCCTCTGAGCCGCGCGAGTGTGTCCCTCGCTCGGTTCCACCCGCTCGCCCGCGCTCCCACGCTCGCAACCGCAGCACCGGCCGACCGCCATGCCGGCCGATTCCGCCGCCGCTCGAGAGAATGCGAGCAAGCTCGCAGCCGCCGCGGCCCGTCTTCTCCTCCACCTTCACATGCAGAAGCGTTGTCCCATCTCCGCGAACCCGGCGCACCCCTCGCTTCGGCCCCTCGTCGCCGGGAAAGGCGAGCTCGCCGGCGCACCTTGCCGCCGAGCCGCCGGCGTCCGTGGTCACGCCGCCACGGGCCACCTCGGGCCAAACCGAGGCCACCCTCGGGTGCGCGGTGGCCCTCTGGTCCTTCCCTGCCGATTCCCCACTGCCAGCGAGGCTCCTAGAGCCTAAACCGCGAGCTCCCGATCTTCCCCTGCTCCAAGTTCACGTCATGGACCCTGTTGGTATTTCTTAGCGTAAGCAGATAAATCCGCAAGCGCACGGAGTACCGTTGTAGCTTTCATCCGGAAGTATTCAGGGTATCGTATTTTTCCACAGGGAACGGAAGTGTACTAGAGTGAAACAAGGTCGTCCAGGAGTAGAAGGTAGAAGGATGTTTTTGTAGGACGAGAGGGTTTTCTAAGCTCAGCCCTAGGTCACTAGATAACTAAAGTCTTGGCTTACTATGCTCACTCACTTCGGAGCAGCGGTACCTTTCTAGTTCTCGAAAAGACTGGGAAGACGTAACCGGGGGAAGGCCGCCAAAAGCTCTACGAGAACACTAAACCGAACGTGGTGGATTACACAGGCCTGGTCGGAGCTGTCACCTCCGGGGCTACCACAACTATCCGTGGGGTTGGGCGCAAACTCAGGTAACTCCCTAGCCCAGACACCACGTCTACGCTAGAGGCTACTACTCTAGTCCGATATCTTAATTAGACTAAAGCACTCGATCGAGCGGAGATCCCGTAAGCAAGCAAGTAAGCGCTGAACTATAATTAAATAGATCACTAAGGAAAGTATGTGGATATTACTCACGAAGGAGTCGGCTCCGTAGAGGTACAAGTTGGAGGGGAACACGACAAGCCGGCTCCACCTCCGCTCTACGCCTCCTCTCTCTTCCTCTTTTCTCGCTTATACAACTAGGCACTAGCACCTAGAGGGACACCACTACTCCTCAAATGATATGAAAGTGGAAGCTCAAGAGTGTAGGATAAAATGTGGAACTCAGAAATATATTCTATAGGGTAGTAGAGTGTGTGTTACAATGGAGGGAATAGCCCTCTATTTATACTAGAGAGGAGGGATACACTTTTGCACTTGACCCCCTGCCTAATGACGGTTTGGAGGCATGCAACCGACCTCCCTAAGGCGGTAATTAACTTTCCAAACGAGCAGCTGTTGACGGTCGTTAAGTATCAATTTTATACCGTCAACGCAGCAAGAGAAAGGACTAATATGAGTTCACCTATTAGATATAGGGGTTACACTGACAGAATTCCACGAGTTTTGGTGATTGTCTATTTCTCGCAGGGGTTATCGAAAGAGAACCAAAGGAGGCCCACATGTCATGATTACATAGAGATAAAGACCGAACGGGTAAAATTGTATAATCTAGAAGACTCCGAGAAGGCGACACCGAAAGCGGGGGCCCACACCGCGGGCCGGTGGCCGGTCGGCCGCCCAAGGGGGGAGTCGGCCGACTCCCCACCTCGGCCCAATCACGTTGAGTCTCGCGGATCCCGCCTCCACCGCCTTTGAGGATGAATAATTATCGTCCATTTTGGTCGGTTTGATCCGAGGGCTGTGGTTCATCCTAGGGGCTATATATTCGTGAGCCCCCGGCCCCCGGGTGAAACCCTAATTCATTCTCTCTTCATTCATCTCGAGAGGATTCGAGAAGCCGAGCCACCATCTCAATTAGAGCTCCATAGTTTAGTAGCATAGCTACATAGGAATAGATCTAGAGGGAATCAAGCCTAGCTTGGAGTCCGGATCTGTCGGAGTTCTTGGTAATTCCCCTCTATATTCTTGTAATATTCATCATTGTTCGTGATACTATGAGTAGTACTTTATTCTATTCTATTATATCAGACTTGACTATGCTCTATTTGATTATGTTCTCAATTATATTGTTCTTAGTTTACTTTGATTATATGTTTAGCATAGTTGGACTAGAATTATGTTTATGCATAGGATCGTATAGCGCTTGCTCATTAGGCCAATGGGTGAGTGATAGATATTGTGTGGGCATGGTGCCTATACCGTATTTATCTCCGCGATTGCACCCTATATTCCGGATCGTGAGGTAGATCACGGGAGTGAGTCTGTTGAGTCCTTTGTAGCCCTTCTCCCGAGTATAGGTCTAGCGTAACAAACCTATTACATTGAAGTCATTGCTATGTCTCTTGTCTTCTCCGGTAATATCACTATGCATAGATGTAACCTTTTCCCGCCATGATTGCTAGATGTTCTTGCACTAATCATTGTATGCTTTGACTTTATAGTTAGAATAACATAGGATTATACCCTAGATCGTCCTAGTCCATGCTAGTGTTATAAGCTTAGAGTGCTAAGTTGAGATGGCTTATTACTATTATTTTATGTGGCTAAATGCTCTCATTTATCTTATGTCATTTATCATTCATTCCTATATTTTATGTGACACTTACCCCGTATGAGATGATCGATACAGACAAGGTTAAGCTCTCCATTATCGCATGTGCATTGCTCATCACTCATTATCCAAAGGCATTCCCTTCCCTGGTAAAATTATAAATAACGATACCTGGATCACTCCCGGTTAAAATGCTACGATGATATATTCTCGGCGCTTATGAACCCTCTTTATTTCAGTTGCACTTAATAGACATCAACAAGCATTTTTGGCGCCCGTTCGGGGAAGGTTGAAAGCCAATGGATAATGAGCAGCATTGCACTACATAATGAGATTGAGCACTGTCACCATTCTCTACTCATACAGCCTTACCCTTGTCTCTCGTCTATTTTTATATCTTATGTGGTAATGTATGAAAAAGACAATTCTTCCCGATAATTATATTGACGATCCGAAGCTTTATTCGGGAAGGCCGGAAGCAAGTTGAAGAAGACCAATCCACCATCATCATCAACTCAACTTGGAAGTTTGTCGGCGTAAAGTCGACCTTTCGTTCGAGACTTGACACCAGCGTTTGAAGCCATGGCGAACAAGTCACTCCGCGAGTTCTCGGCTCCAACTACGGACAACATTCGACTTGGACCACCTGCGGACATCGAAGGAGCTTTTGAGCTCAAGCCCGCGCCGATCAACATGGTGCAAGCAAGCCGGTTCGTGGGAAGGCCCATGAAGATGCTAGTGCTCATCTCCAACACTTTTCGGAGATTTGTAGCACATTCACTATCAAGGATGTCCCCAGAGATGCTATACTACTTCGCCTCTTCCCATTCTCACTCTTGGGGAGAGCGAAAAAAGTGGTTCTACGCCAATAAGGAGAAGAATACTACGTGGGCATTATGTTCCACTAATTTCTTGGCGAAGTTCTTCCCCATGGGCAAGACAAATGCTCTTCGTGGGAAGATATCAAGCTTTCAAAGAACACCATGATGAGACTGTCCCAGAAGCTTGGGAGCGCTTTCAAGATTACATCCTCGAGTGTCCTCATCATGGCATGGAGAATTGGCCGCTTATGCGGACATTCTACCATGGGCTCAAGCAACAAAGACACGTGAGACAATGGATGCCGCCGGAGGTGCATTCTTATCACTCACTATTCCTCAAGCCACGCTCTTGTGGAGAAGATGGCATCCAACCAAAGTTGGAGTGAAGAAAGAACACAGACCCGCAAGAGAGGTGGAGGAATGCACCAGCTGAAGGAGGTAGACATGTTGTCTGCCAAAATGGATCTGCTAATGAAGAGGCTCGATGAGAGAGCCCCAGAGAAGAAAGAAGTCATGCATATACATGATGCTCGCATGACATGTGAAGAGTGTGGAGAGACTGGGCACACAGTGCTAACCGCCGTAGCCGAAGGAGGACGTGAACTACCTCAATAACAACAACAATAATAATTACTATCATCCTCAGCAGAATCAAGGTTGGAATCAGCAGCAAAGGCCTAACTACTCAGGCAATTATTCAGGCAACTATCAAGGTAACAGCTCCTCCTACAATAATTACAACCAGCCGCCTTTGAGAGAGTTAGTGCTGAACCAAGGCAAGATGATGGACAATCTATCCAAGAAGCTGACATCAAATGACAAGGTCCTAGAGACACTCAACAACAGAATGGATGGCTTTTCTAATGCCATCAAGAGTCGCTCACTTCAACAAGATACTTGAGTCACAGTGTACAAATGACTTGTTAACCTTGCTCCCTCCACTGGCCAAGGTAAACTGGCAGGACAACCCGAAGAGCTCGAAACTGCAAATCTTGTTGACATATTCAATGTAGAAGACAGCCGGAGTAATCCATCGAAGGGGTCATGGATTGACTCAACTCTGCCAATCAAGAAGGGCGATCCAGGGAGACCAGTCATTCCGATCTCCATTGGAAGTACCAACTTCAATGAGGCAATCTGTGACTTCGGTGCAAGCATCAACATCATGCCAAGAGTGATATATGAGAAGCTATTCAGATGCCCCTTAACATACACAACTATGTGCTTACAGCTTGCAGATCAGTCACTCTGTGTCCCTTTGGGAGTACTTGAAGACATATGTGTACGAGTGGGCAACTCGTATGTTCCTGCAGACTTCGTGGTAGTAGATACAGGCAGTGATGAAAGGTCCCCTGTCATTTTGGGACGACCATTCTTGAACACCGCCTGGAGCCATCATGTATGCCAACACCGCCAAGATCATCTTCAACATCAAGGGCAAGAGAGAAACCTTCTTCTTCAAGAACAGAGTGCCTGCAGTTCCCAAGACACCCTCATCAACAGAACAGTGAGAAGAAGAAGAATCCAGCTAAGAAGAGCAAGAACAAAGATAAGAAGACCAAGAAGACGGAGACAGTGAGGATGGTCATTGCAGTCCACAGAGAGCATGACCACTTACTCAGGTCCCCACGTCTGATCAAGAAGGATGACCCAAGTGTCCCAACCATTCAATGCTCCATCAACAGAAGCTCTTTCAATAAAGCTATCTGTGACACCGGATCGGGCGTCAACATAATGGCCAAGGTAACCTATGAGTATCTATATGGCACTATGCCTTTGGAGCCCACCTATGCACAGCTGCAGATGGCAGATCAGACATTCCGCTTCGTCGAAGGAGAAGTGAAGGATGTCCTCATCCAAATAGATGACCATTATGTCCCTACAGACTTCCTAGTCATTGACATGGGAGATGACTATGATCCTCCAATCATCCTAGGAAGACCATTCCTGAACACCACCAAAGCTATCATCTATATTGGGACAGGAGAGATTCATTTCCACTTTCCCACTGAGAAGGTACGCCGCTACTTCAACAATAATTATATAATCACTGAAGAGCCCAAGAAGAACAGATCAAGGAGAAGGCAGCGTACCCGTCGCCAGAACAAAAAGAACATCACTACTGATGGATGGGCTGACTATGAGGGAGAAGTATTCAGATATAAAGATCGGTACCCAGAAGAAAAGAACATTGTAGAACAAGAAGAGGTACTACCAACAGAAGAGAAACAAGTGGTCCAAGAAGCTTCCTCCTCAAGGTCATCCTCTCCAACAAGGAAGGTGTGGAAGGTAAAAGCAAAATCAGAATCAATTCCTACACAAGAGGCAACATCATCAGAGGCGCCAGCCAATGCGCCCCTTGAAAAATGAGCGAACATGACAAGTCCTGTTCGGAGGACTTAAAACCACCGAACGCCGCGCCAAGAGGTAACTTGGTATTTATCAGCAATTACTTTTTAGCATTACATTGTTTTTACCTTAGCATATTTATTTCCTACGCATCCTAGTTGCATCTTTACTCTTTTATCTCTGCATTAGAAAAGAAAATAAAAATGTTCTGCATCTAGAAAATCTTTAAGCCCCATGTGGATACTCATTCACTATGGTGGCACAAAAATAATTTTTCAGCATATTTATCTTTCCCTGTCTGCATTCCTTAAATAATAAAAAGATAAAAATATTTCTTGTGATCCTGTTAGAATGAGTTTTAAGTTAGGGAAGTTCTAGACAACCAAGGCTTAGAGGTTTTATCACTAACGCTTAAGCAGTTCCACAAGCTTTGTTGTCTATTTGAGCTTCACAGAACATCAAGGATCATGAAGAGCCAACAGGCAGAAGGACATCCAGTCCCCTGTCGGAGTGCTGCCCGCGACACTTGAACGCTGTCTCCAACAGCAACTATCTACAACACTCCTGGAGGACTAGAACGTCTTCAGTGCTTGTCAGCAACATCAGCAGACTATGTCAACATCCAGCTTGGGGGAGAGCATCCCCCGTGTACCAAGCTAAGTGTTTCCAACTTAACTATTTATGCTTTGTTAGAGTGTGCTTTGTTAAAACCACTAAAAAAAGATGCATAACCATAGAAACGCAGAAAGATTTCCTTATTTATCTTTTGGAGAGCTCTTGCAATTTGTTTTTAAATAGTCCCCAGAATAAACTCTACATGGAGATGATGAATAGTTGCTCGCCGTTATTCCTTTCAAGTACCTAGTTTTTAACCTTGCACTCTTCCGAGTTTTGGACACAACCTGTTTAGACTTGAGATTTGCTCGAACCGAAACTTGTGGGTAGCGAACACTTGATCTAAGTCTAGGTGGTTGACGGGTATGATATGGGAAGGTTTTGAGTCTTTGTCCATCTTGTTCCTAGAGATACTAGAGTTCGGAGAATTTATCTTTGAAAATATTAAATTCCTGCATGATGAGTTCCTTTATGATGAGAGTTTAAATTCCTACCACGGCCATATATTCATGCTTACTAGATTAGGAAAACCCATCTGTTTATATAGATCACACTGTAGTTTGAGTGTAGTCTTTATAGGCATTGAGTGTGGTTATGCTGTGGACCCATAAGGAATTAGTTATGCAGTTAAAGTCAATACTATGTGCTCTCCATCCATTGATCTATGCTACTTCTGTCCTCAGAAGCATGCACCCATTTTATAACTATTACATTCATTTTTGTGCTACTTCTGTCCCTAGAAGTACCACCCACATATAGATCCATGTCCACCACATATTGTGCTGTCTCTACCCTGGAGATACGCACTTATGCTACTCCTACCCTGGGAGTACGCATCCATCCATCCATCCACATATACATACACCATTCATCTCACTTCATCCAGAAAGGTACTACTCCTATCCTGGGAGTGAACATCTAGAAAAAATCATCGCCGTTCCATTTGCCTACATAAAAGCTCCAGTCATTATCATTTCAAGTTATATGATCCCCGTTGCTAAAGTTTCATTTCCAGAGGATTGGTTGCTCTATAAAAAAAAGAGAAAAGAAAAAAGAGTAGTCAAGTCCTTCCTTTCGAGAAGTTTCAAGAAGTTTCAAAGTTTCCAAATAAAGGGAGTCATGTTATCCCCAAAGGAGCAAGTGTAGAAGTAGATGTTCACCAGTTGAGTACCCCTCATAATCATTTCCTTATCATCATCATCCTATCATCATCTTATCATCCATTTCATTTCCTCAATCACATGCACATATGACTTTATTATTTTAGTTCCTATTGGATCCATGTCTTAACTATGCAATATATGCAAGTGAGTTTGAGTGTCTCCCCACCTATGAGCTCCACATAAGCCTATTAGAAAGTAGGGTGAGAGAGAGAGAAGGCACTTTCCACTATGCTTTAGTTCCACAAATACCACATATTCTGAGAGAAGAGAGAAGGCATACACTACTCATGCCTTAGAGAGGATCCAAAAATACCACAAATGAGAGACCTGAAAGGTTCATATAAGGAACTCTGAGTTTTATTTCAAAACTTTGCAAAAACTCCGGGATAATAGTTGATCAAAGAGCGAGAAACATGGCGCTTGACTTGACTGTTCTATCTTTCAACTACTTAAGACCCAAGTGACGGTTACAAGCCCCATGGTGAAAGGTAATATGAGTAAGTTTTGAGTCGAATAGTTCACTCTAATCCGGAGGAGAGTTCTTGTTTGAACGCATGTGTACTTGTGAAGAGTGAAAGTATTGTAGCAACTCCCGATCCATCATTGAGTCTATCTTTGCTCGGGGACGAGCAAAAGGTAAGCTTGGGGGAGTTTGTTGACGGTCGTTAAGTATCAATTTTATACCGTCAACGCAGCAAGAGAAAGGACTAATATGAGTTCACCTATTAGATATAGGGGTTACACCGATGTA
The DNA here is from genome assembly GCA_018135685.1 of Themeda triandra. NCBI lineage: Eukaryota > Viridiplantae > Streptophyta > Magnoliopsida > Poales > Poaceae > Themeda > Themeda triandra. The sequence goes on from JAENPR010000196.1 coordinate 800,768, forward strand.
ATTCCATGAGTTTTGGTGATTGTCTATTTTCAGGGGGTTATCGAAAGAGAACCAAAGGAGGCCCACATGTCATGATTACATAGAGATAAAGACCGAACGGGTAAAATTGTATAATCTAGAAGACTCCGAAGGCGACACCGAAAGCGGGGCCCACCCGGCTGGCGCGGTCGGCCGCCCAAGGGGGAGTCGGCCGACTCCCCACCTCGGCCAATCACGTTGAGTCTCGCGGATCCCGCCTCCACCGCCTTTGAGGATGAATAATTATCGTCCATTTAGGTCGGTTTGATCCGAGGGCGTGGTTCATCCTAGGGGGCTATATATTGAGCCCCCGGCCCCCGGGTGAAACCCTAATTCATTCTCTCTTCATTCATCCGAGAGGATTCAGAGAAGCCGAGCCACCATCTCAATTAGAGCTCCATAGTTTAGTAGCATAGCTACATAGGAATAGATCTAGAGGGAATCAAGCCTAGCTTGGAGTCCGGATCTGTCGGAGTTCTTGGTAATTCCCCTCTACATTCTTGTAATATTCATCATTGTTCGTGATACTATGAGTAGTACTTTATTCTATTCTATTATATCAGACTTGACTATGCTCTATTTGATTATGTTCTCAATTATATTGTTCTTAGTTTACTTTGATTATATGTTTAGCATAGTTGGACTAGAATTATGTTTATGCATAGGATCGTATAGCGCTTGCTCATTAGGCCAATGGGTGAGTGATAGATATTGTGTGGGCATGGTGTCTATACCGTATTTATCTGGGATTGCACCCTATATTCCGGATCGTGAGGTAGATCACGGGAGTGACAGTCCTGTTGAGTCCTTTGTAGCCCTTCTCCCGAGTATAGGTCTAGCGAACAAACCTATTACATTGAAGTCATTGCTATGTCTCTTGTCTTCTCGGTAATATCACTATGCATAGATGTAACCTTTTCCCGCCATGATTGCTAGATGTTCTTGCACTAATCATTGTATGCTTTGACTTTATAGTTAGAATAACATAGGATTATACCCTAGATCGTCCTAGTCCATGCTAGTGTTATAAGCTTAGAGTGCTAAGTTGAGATGGCTTATTACTATTATTTTATGTGGCTAAATGCTCTCATTTATCTTATGTCATTTATCATTCATTCCTATATTTTATGTGACACTTACCCTGTATGAGATGATCGATACAGACAAGGTTAAGCTCTCCATTATCGCATGTGCATTGCTCATCACTCATTATCCAGTGCATTCCCTTCCCAGTGGTAAAATTATAAATAACGATACCTGGATCACTCCTGGTTAAAATGCTACGATGATATATTCTGTGCGCTTGCGGAACCCTCTTTATTTCAGTTGCACTTAATAGACATCAACAGCAGCGTCGGAAACCGGGCGAGAACCGGCCATTAGGGGTGTGAACCGGAGCTAAACCGCGTAATCTAGGCTGTCAGCTGTTTCTAGAAGGTAAATCAGGGAATCTGCCAGCTGAACCGGGCCAAAACCGCGGTCCACAGGCTCCTGAACCGCGCGGACCAGCCACCGCCTCGCGGGGACCAACCCCGGCGCGCCACGTGCCCCCCGCTGGGCCTGCCGAACCGCGGCTCCGCGCGTGAGCGCGCGAGCGCCCGCGCTCTGCCACGTGGCCGTCTCCCACTCGCTGGTTTGAATTTAGCGTCCCGCCCGTGCCGGCGCGCGGGCGGGCTTGTGCCGACAGCTGGCGCGGTAGCTGCAGCGTGGGGCCGACAGGGCGGGCCCCGCTGGCAGCGGCTGCCTCCCGGCCTGCCGCGTTGACGCAGCCGGCGTGGGCCTCTGGCCGGCCACGTGGCCACACCTGGTTGGGCAGCTGGCGTTGACTTGGGGGTGCTGACGTCATGATGACGTCAGCACTCCTTTTTAATTTGAATATTTTATATCTTTTTATTTCGGACTCCGATTATAGCAAATAATATATGCATTTTGCTCAGCTCGACGAGCCCGTCTCAATGGTGTAGTCTGTTTCATCATTTGGGATACTTTTCTTCTATGAAATATTAACTTTCCTGCAAAGCAACTTTGGAAACCAAAACTCGTGGAACTTGTAAGATAAATAAAATAATTGCTATGTTGTTCTCCAGGATTTGGTCATTTTGGATAGGTTTGGCGGTCAAAATATGTGCAATAAGGAGCGCCAACAAGTTCCCCCACACTTGGATCTTTGCTCGTCCCGAGCAAAGGCTGGGATAAAGTAAACATGAACATAGCTATTCAAGATATGAAACCGGCATAAAGGTCATTCCAATACATACCTTATACCTGTGGGATATGTGGAGTGTCTAACAAATCTCCTTGAGCGGTTGAGAAGTGGAACGGCTCTGAAACATAGCCATCTCATCCCAATTTCAAATCTCAGTGACTTGGAGTTTTTATGAAAATTTTCAAACAAAGCATAGTTCACATGTACTCCTCAAATGGCACTCTCGAATCGCTCAAAGTGTATGGTCACCTCACCGAAGGCTTTTAATGTTTAGCCTTTGTATCCTACCTCTAGTATTTTTTTGAGTGGAGTTCTGGGTAGGCATAAAAGGAATGGCTTACTTACCGCTTGTGGATAGCTGAGTCAAAATCCGAACCATGTTAAGGTTAAAGCCATACACTAGGTTGAGATGTGCAAGTGTGTGAAATGGATGAGGAATGATTCCTAACTTTGTGGTATTTTTGGATCTCCATGCATCATGACAAACTCTCTTTTATTGGTGGATGAAGAGATGAAGAAATATGGGCTATCAAAGAGTAACAAAAATCGTGTTGTTTTTTTTTCTTTCTCTTTCTCTTTTTTTTTTGCCTCTCTCTTTTTTTTGTCTCTCTTTTTTCTTCTTTCTTTTTTTCTTTTTTTTTCTTTGCACGGGGATCTAAGATTTCCCGTTTGTCTACAGGATTGGAATATCTAAAACTATTTTTCTCCCTCTCTTTTTTTTCTCTTTTCTTTCTCTCTTTTTTTCAACTAAGAACATGGCCCATAACTTATTGCGTGGAAAAGGATGAAGGAGAGAGAGAGAGAGATGTCATGATGGAATGCATGGAGAATTTTTAGCAATCTAAAAGAGGGGTGCGCGATCCTCAGGGTAAGGGTTGGCACTTTTACTTGGTGGAATGGTGCGCAATTCTCGGTGTAAGAATTGGCATTCTGGGCAAAAGGGGTGCATGTTGTGCGCGACTCTCAGTGTGAGAGTCGGCAATTATTTGGTGGGTGCAAGTGAATCTCAACCATATGTGTAAGACCCAAATCTAGGTTAGGTTCAAACCGTGACAAGGCCCAACAATCGGTAAGAAGCATATGACAAAAAGGTTTTGTAAAGTTGTTGATAATCAAGTCATATGGCCTTGGTAGGAATTTCTCATTGTTGACGGTTGTTAATGATCAATTTTATATGTCAACTAGAGAGAGAAAGAGGGGCATAATCTGTTCACCACCATAGACTTAAGGGTTTAAACTGACAGATTCCACAAGTTTTGGTGAATATGTGTTTTCGCAGGGGATTATCAGGAAATCATAAAGAAGGCCCACATGTCGGATTTACATAGAGAGAAAGACCGAACGGGTAAAAAAGAATGATCTAGAAGACTCGGGAAGGCAAACCCTGGAAGCGGAGCCCCACCTGGCATTGGACAGGGGCGGCCGACTCCCCACCTCCACCAATCAGCTGGAGTCTCGCGGATCCTGCCTCCACCGACCTTGAGGAGCAATAATTATCGTCCATTTAGGTCGGTTTGATCTGATGGCTGTGGTTCCTTCAAGGAGGCTATATATTCAGGGCCCCTCCCCCTGGGTGAAACCCTAATTCATTCAAGAATTCATTATTCGAGAGGTAGCCATCAAGCAAAGCCTGGGTTTAGAGAGATCTCTCCACCGAGATAATTAGAATAGCTACTCTAGTTCTTCAAGTTCTACATAGGTTTAGACTAGATAGAGGAAGAATCGGGCGCCTGTGCTCGGAATTCCGGATCTTCATCATCAAGAATTTGGTATTATCTTGTATCTATTCTTGTGATTTTATTCTAATATCATTATGTTTCTATTTATTATGTTCCTAGTTTATTCTAGTTCTACATTTGATATGGTTATGATTGATAATAAGTTTATGTATATGTTTGCAAAGCGCTTAGCTCTCTTCACGGGAGGGTTAGGTGGTAGATTTCATGTGAGCATGGTGCTTAGATGCCGTTTACCTGCAAATGCACCCTATTGGCCGGGTCGTGTGGTAGATCGCGGAAGTGACGGTTCCGTTGAGTCTTTTGTATTCCATCCCCGTTGGTAGGTCTAGCGGGAACCAAAGTTGCGTAGTAAGTCTTGCTATGTCTTGGCTTGTTATAGCAATGATCCTTATACATAGATGAAGAGTCTTTTGTGCTATATGTGATAGTGTAGCGTTAGAGTAGATGAATGACTTAGTAGATTAGAACCTATATAGGATTTCTATTTCTTGTGCTAATCAGATGTCAACCTACCTTTTGTGAGTAGTCTATATTTAATCTCTGTGTGATTTATACCCTGAGCTTATTACTTTATATTCCCTTATTTATCATGGTTTACCCCTCTGCCAAAGTATGTGATTTGTGCAATCAATCACTCATAAGTAGTCGTGTTTAGCAAGTTTATCTCATTGTTTAAGTCCTTAGTTCTTTCCCTTGAGCTAAATATAAATTACGATACCGGAATACTTCCGGTAAAATGCTACGATGGTGTATTATCTCGTTCGCTTACGGATCCCATATTTTCTTGACTAGAGGAGCAGTTTCTATACCAACACTTCTGGCGCCATGCTAGGGATGACAACTTAGCGTGAGTGGTGTTAGAAATGTCAACAAGCATTTTTGGCGCCGTTGCCGGGGACGGAATAAACTTTTAGAGAAAAATTGCTTAAGCGAGATACTTAGAAAATGAGTGATTGTCACTAGTCACCTCTACTTTGGCGGGTTCACCCTCGTTGTTTTTCTTTGTTTATATTTTATACGGGGTATTAGCGGGATTGAATCGATTCATTCAAACTCTCGATCATCGAGTCGGTTCAATCAAGAAGGGAGCTCGTCACCAATCGAGATGGCGAGAAGACCTTCCGGAGTTCTCTGCTCCAACAATAGAGAACATCCGCACTGGTCCAGCAATAGACAATAATATGGAGTTCGAGCTCAAGCCAAGTCTCATCAACATGGTGCAAGCTATCCAATTCAGTGGAAAGGTACATGAAGATGCAAGTACACATTTACAAGACTTCATGGAGATTGGAAACACCATCGCCATAGATGGAGTTAAAGAAGACCTCATACTTCTTCGCCTCTTTCCATTCTCACTAGTGGGAAGAGCGAAGCAGTGGTTCTATGCAAATAAAGAAGATATCAATACATGGGCGAAGTGTTCCAAGGCCTTTCTAGCAAAATTCTTCCCAATAGGCAAAACCAATGCCTTGAGAGGAAAGATTACCAACTTCCAACAGCAGAAGACGGAGACCATGTCAGAAGCATGGGAGCGTTTGCAAGGATACATCTAGGATTGTCCCCATCATGGAATGGAAGAATGGTTACTCATGCAAGGTTTCTATCATGGATTAACTCCAAAGACGCGTGAGCACCTAGATGCAACTGCGGAAGGATCATTTTTGTCACTCACTCTTGGGAGAGCTAAGAGACTTATGGAGAAGATAGCAGATAATCATAGCTGGTCCCAAGACAACATTCAAGATTGCCATCAGAGTGAAGAAGCGATTGAAGAAGTAAATGCATTGTCAACTAAGATGGATACCTTACTCCACTGGCTTGACCTAGAGGGCCAAGTACAAGGAAGATCAAAGGGCAATTGAAGCAACATACAAACAGAATTCAAATCCCCTCGTAAGAAAGGTTCCACATTGGGTGCAACCACCCACTAACCAAGGTACACAGTCGGGTAAGTTTGCAAGGCAACCTACTTTAAGAGAGTTGGTTTTACAACAGTCAAAGATCAATTCATCTATGGAGAATAGGCTTGCTGCTAATGACAAAACCTTGGAAAATTTAAGTACTAAAATGGATAGTTTCTCCTCTGCCAATAATGACCAACTAGAGTTCAATAAAAAGATAGAAGAAAAGTTAGCAAAGTTGGCCGTTGCATTGCCTGTTGCCACTAACCCTGAGCAGGTGAGATCTATTACTACAAGAAGAGGGAGTTCCACTAGAGATCCTCCCTACCCAAAAGGAGCAAGAAGGCCATCCGTGCTACCACCAATGGTAGAAGAAGAGAACTTCCAACCGGCGACAGAAGTATTACCACAAGAACCAGTACGAGAGCCAGTACAAGATCAGGAAATGAGACAAACTTTTCAAGATACAAACTACTTACCATTTCCTCGGAGGAAGAGAGGACCACAACAGACAGATGAGCAGTTTGGTAAGTTCGTGGAGGTAATTCAAAAGTTATATGTCAATATACCTCTGCTGGATGCCATACAGGTCCCTACTTATGCCAAGTACATAAGAGATATCCTTAACAAGAAGAGACCACTGCCATCCAATGAAGTGATCAAGCTAACCGAAGAATCTAGTGCGGCCATCCTCAACCAACTACCAGAAAAGAAGAAAGATCTAGGATGTCCCACTATCGACTGCACAATTGGAGATCAATATTTCAATAATGCACTCTGTGATCTTGGAGCAAGTGTCAGTGTGATGCCCGCAGCAGTCTACTACAAGCTCAACCACACTGCACTTGAGCCAACATCAATGTGTCTCCAACTAGCCGACCAATCAGTTCGTTATCCATTGGGCATTGCTGAAAACATCCCAGTGAAGATAAGAGAGTTCTTCGTGCCAGTAGACTTTGTAGTACTGGATATGCATCCAGACTCAAAGGTGTCACTGATCCTTGGAAGACCCTTCTTGAGCACCGCCAATGCACACATTGATGTCGGGAAAGGAGAAATTAAGTTCACTATAAATGGGCAAGAAGAGCAATTCGCATTCAAGTCAAAACAAGAGCTCAATAAATCCGCAAAGATGGTAGAAGAAAATCAGACAGCACAACCACCAGAGATAGAGGATGCATCTCTGGGAACATTAGTGGAATGAATATTTTGGGAGGTCCAATTTGGAGGACTTTAAAAATCCGAATCCTCGCCGGAAGGTAACTCGGTATTTATCCACATTTTAAAATTTCATCTCTTATAATTTTCTTAGACATATTTATTATTAGCATTGCAAAAATTCTACGCCTCATATAAATAATTTTACGGTGTGTAACAACCCATCAAAAATATTTTTATCGTGGTGGCATAAAAATCTATCATTTCATGCATTTAAATTAGTTTACCTTCATTTAAATTTCTGCATTGTTTATATTTTTATCATGGCATTTAGTGCATGGTGGGTCCCTCACCATGGGTCCCACATGTCATAGACTACACCTCATATACATCCCATCACATAATTTCATCCACTTCCACTCACCTCCACTATCCTCTCTTTTCCACCTCCAATTCCACCCAACCGACAAAAATTTCTGGATGGACAAAAGATCACGCAATGGCATGTGAAGGGGCAGCCATGATGGCCACCCTAGGTGGGCGGCCGCCCCCACCATTGGGGCGCCCGCCCCCTCACCTCCTCCTCTATAAATAAGCCTCCTCCCATGTCTTCCTTGCACCACCCACACTCCAGAATTTTAGCCAAACCATCTGCTCCCGACTTCGAGTTTCCTGGAGAGAGCTAGAGAGAAGAGAATGAGAGTAGGAAGAGAGAAAGAAGTGAGTAGAAAAATTAGAGAGTGAGCAAAAGTTTAGTAGCAAGTGAAGGGAAGGGATAGTGCTGAGTAGATCATCATAAAAAATTAGTGGAGTTGCTGTCCAAATAGAGTAAAGCCAATTAAAATTTGAGGGGAGGTTCTGGCAAAATCAAGACCTGTTTAGAAACATTGTCATGAAGAACGACTAACCCCTGGACCACTAACTCTGGACGGCTAACCACTAACCTTGTGCTAATCCTTCTCTCCACTAGTGTTTGTTTTTGTTTGAGCAACTTGCAGGATGAAGGGCCTTTTCAGGGAGATCTCTGGATCCATCAGGAACATCAGGACAAGGAGTGCATCTCGCCAGAACTCGGTGGCTGGTTCCGACATGAGTGTCGACCCACCACCAGCAGCACCTGCAGCAGCAGCGTCATCTCGAAGAGTTCTCATGAGAACATCCGACCTCGTCTTAAGGACCGCCCAAGAGAAGGAGATATACAAGAAACTCAAGAATAAGCACTTCACCCACACGCTAGTCATCGATCCGACACTTCTGCTAGCGACAGGTATGGCACATGAATTCGACACAATTTTCCCAGTGGTTGGTTAGACTTCATTTGCAAATCTCACTGAGAAAGGGGTCAGACTCTTGACCATAGAATTCCTTAGCACCCTCCGACACACAGAAAACGGGGTCTATTTTAGAATGTTTGCTCTGGAATATTCTGTCTCTTGGAGAAACCTTAGTGACCTCCTAGGTTTCCCTCAAGATGCCATCATAGACTTAAATGCAGCACTAGGTGATTTTGACATGCATAGGTTCTGGAGTAGCATTGCTAGAGGACCTTATCACTTAGCACACCGCACTGCAGCCATAGAGCATCCTACGCTTAGGTTTTTGCATCGCTGGATAGGAGCAACCTTTTTTCCCCGAGATGATGAAAGTAAGATCAGAATAGCCGACTTGCAGCTGATGTATGCAGCTGTCAAGAAAAAGAAAGTGTCTCCTGTCCACCTCTTGGTAAACCACTGGATGACTGTCCCCACGTACAAGGTAGGAAGAGTAGGCGTTTGTTCACTCATCACTCGCATTGCCACAAGTTTGAAATTGCTAGAGGGAGCCACTTTTGAGTACATTGAGCTTCATAGAGAATTTTATGATTGTTACACTTTTGCCCAAGGCCACTTGCTGAAAAAAGTGAATGATGTCCTGTATGCAAAATATGGTAATGCCTCGATCCGGTTACCTAACCCGGAACTGGCTTTGTATCATGTGCAAGATTATCATGTTGAGTTGCAGGCAGAACCAGTGAATGAGAGAGCACCCCGAAGAGTCCGCTCGGAGAGGGTGACAGGAAATCGTGAACCCGTTTGGCGTGGTGCCGAAACCACCCCAGAGGAACCAGCACATGCAAGTTTCAATGAGTGGAATGTACCCCATCACCACTCACTAAACTCATGGGTGTACCCACCACAACACCAACCATCACAACCATTCTACGGTTTCTACCCACCATACACTGCACCAGGACCATCAGAACCAGGACCATCAGAACCAGGACCCTCACAGCCACCAAGATACTCTTGTGACCCCTTTGGTACAACCGATGAAGAAGAAGAACCACACCATGGCTTCGAGCCACGTCGCCACTCTGATGCCACTGGGTTTATTTTTACCCAGCAACATTATGATGAACAAGTAGCATTCCAGCACCAGACCACTGCCACTCTGAGTCATCATGATCAGAGGTGGAATGACCAGCATCAGTGGAACCTCAACACCTCCCAGACACTAGGCACCATTCAAGAGAATCAGGGAGAAGCCGCCTCCATGCTGCATAGCTTGGTGGACATGTTGAGCATCCACTATCCACCACCGCCGCCGCAAGACTAGCTTGGGGGAGGACCCCCATTATTAAGATAAGTATTTCTTTTCTTTTATTTCAGTTTGTTTGTTTTTCAGTTGTTTTATGGATCTAAAAAAATCAGAAAACTCAGAAAAACCCAATAAAAATTTACTTGCTGTTTCAAGAAGTTTGTTTAGTTTGCTTTCTTTAAAGTGTGTTTGCTTACATCTCGAGTTTGCCTTAAAAATGAAAACCAAATAAAAAGAGTGTGTAAGTTTGCTTTCAATTCAGTTTACTATAAATAAAATTGTGTAGACTTGAGAACTGCATGATGGAAATGATGAATAGTTGCTCGCCTAATTCTTTGCAAGTACCTAGCTTTAAATTTGAGTTCTCCCGCATTTGGATACACTTTGTTTGACAACCGGATTTACTCTACACCTTAAACCCGTGGGAGCATATGCTTAAACTAAGTCTAGGTAGTTGACGGGCATGATATGATGATAGTCGGGTCATTGTTCATTGTGTTCCAAAGTGCCACTAAATTCTGGAGATTTGTTTGTGAAAATTATAAATGTTTCATGATGAGTTCCTTATATGACAGAGAGCTAAAATTCCTACCACAGCCAAAACTTGATCATTAGAATAGGAAGCCTCCTCATTTATTAGGGCTCATGCTGTCGGCTGTGTTGTATCCTTATGAACTCATCATACAGCTAAATTCTGGTTTCACACACTCACATTCACCCCTGCTACTTCTACCCTGGAAGTACGCACCACATAAAGCCTATTGCCATTCATTGAAATTGTTCCACTCTTACACTGAGAGTGAACACCAAAAATATCCCCCTATTCATTTTGCTAGCCATTTATCCAAGATCAATGCTCCAAGTATCATTTGTCATTCCCGATGTAAAGTTGTCAAGTTGAGAAGTAATCCATTCAAGAAGTATTCCATTTCTTTTTGGGCTGCAAGAAGTAAAAAAAAAAGAAAAGAAAAAGAGAGAGATTTATGAGCCCAGTCTTTGTCAAGTTTCCAAAGTTCAAGTTTCCAAGTTCAAAAGTTCCAAGAAGTTCAAGTATTGAAGTAGTTCCAAGTTTCTTTCAAATAAAGGAGCATAGATAGTTCTTTTTGTGCACCCCTTCTCCTCCCACAAATATTTCTCTCTATTACATCATCCACATATAAAACCACACATGCACACATCGATTGGTTGTATGTTGAGTTCCTTCGGATCCATGGTTCGATTAGGCCAATGCATTAGTTCTCCACACCTATGAGCTCCATATAAGCCTTTATTAGAATAGGGTGAGAGAGAGAGAGAGAGAGAGAGAGAGAGTGAAGGCTCATCTATATGCCTTGAACCACAAATACCACATATTCTGAGAGTAAGAGAGAAGGCATATCTCCTTTCAATGCCTTAGAGAGGATCCAAAAATACCACAGATTGAGAGACTTGAAAGGGTCGTATTAAGAAACTCTGAGTTTTATTGAAAATCTTGTAAAAACTCCAGAACAGAGGTGGAACAACAGAGCATGAGACAACAGTGCTTGACTTAATTGTTCTGTTTTTCAACTACTCAAGACCCAAGTGCAGGTAAAAGCTCCATGGTTGAAAGAAACATGAGTAAGTTTGGAAGTTATGATAGTCCACTCTAGTCTGGGGATGAATTCTTGTTTAGAGCATGTGTACTTTTGAAGTGTGAAAGCATTGCAGCAACTCCTGATCCATCTTCTGTAGCTGTTTGCTCAGGGACGAGCAAAGGGTAAGCTTGGGGGAGTTTATTGACGGTTGTTAATGATCAATTTTATATGTCAACTAGAGAGAGAAAGAGGGGCATAATCTGTTCACCACCATAGACTTAAGGGTTTAAACTGACATTCCACAAGTATTGGTGAATATGTGTTTTCGCAGGGGATTATCAGGAAATCATACAAGAAGGCCCACATGTCAGATTTACATAGAGAGAAAGACCGAACGGGTAACAAAGAATGATCTAGAAGACTCGGGAAGGAAAACCCTGGAAGCGGAGCCCCACCTGGCATTGGCCAGGGGCGGCTGACTCCAGGGTGGGGGCGGCCGACTCCCCACCTCCACCAATCAGGTGGAGTCTCGCGGATCCTGCCTCCACCGACCTTGAGGAGCAATAATTATCGTCCATTTAGGTCGGTTTGATCCGATGGCTGTGGTTCCTTCAAGGAGGCTATATATTTAGGGCCCCTTCCCCTGGGTGAAACCCTAATTCATTCAAGAATTCATTATTCAGAGATAGCCATCAACAAAGCCAGGGTTTAGAGAGATCTCTCCACCAGAGAATTAGAATAGCTACTCTAGTTCTTCAAGTTCTACATAGGTTTAGACTAGATAGAGGAAGAATCAGGCGCCTGTGCTCGGAATTCCGGATCTTCATCATCAAGAATTTGGTATTATCTTGTATCTATTCTTGTGATTTTATTCTAATATCATTATGTTTCTATTTATTATGTTCCTAGTTTATTCTAGTTCTACATTTGATATGGTTATGATTGATAATAAGTTTATGTATATGTTTGCAAAGCGCTTAGCTCTCTTCACGGGAGGGTTAGGTGGTAGATTTCATGTGAGCATGGTGCTTAGATGCCGTTTACCTGCAAATGCACCCTATTGGCCGGGTCGTGTGGTAGATCGCGGAAGTGACAGTTCCGTTGAGTCTTTTGTATTCCATCCCCCGTTGGTAGGTCTAGCAGAACCAAAGTTGCGTAGTAAGTCTTGCTATGTCTTGGCTTGTTATAGCAATGATCCTTATACATAGATGAAGAGTCTTTTGTGCTATATGTGATTTATACCCTGAGCTTATTACTTTATATTCCCTTATTTATCATGGTTTACCCCTCTGTCAAAGTATGTGACTGTGCAATCAATCACTCATAAGTAGTCATGTTTAGCAAGTTAACCTCATTGTTTAAGTCCTTAGTTCTTTCCCTTGAGCTAAATATAAATTACGATACCTGGAATACTTCCCGGTAAAATGCTACGATGGTGTATTATCTGTTCGCTTGCGGATCCCATATTTTCTTGACAAGAGGAGCAGTTTCTATACCAACACTTCTGGCGCCATGCTAGGGATGACAACTTAGCGTGAGTGGTGTTAGAAGTGTCAACACTCACCACTGAGGAGTATGTGAAACTATGAATTTTTGGCATTTTATCAAAAAGAAATTCTCCAAGTACTTCAATTAGAAAAGGTCGGATAGCCATGCCAAAACCATATCTCACTTCACAACAACTTAGTCAAAATGTTTTTCCAAAAAGTTGTTTTTTTCCCACTGTTGACATTTCTAACGCCACTCAGTGTTAGGTTGTCATCCCCAACATGGCGCCAAAAATGCTGGTACTAATAAATGCAACTCGCTTCTAGAAATGAATATGGGATCCCAAGCGCACGAGATAATACCGATGTAGCATTTTAACCAGGAGTAATCCAGGTATCGTTATTTATAATTTTACCACCGGGAAGGGAATGCACTGGATAATGAGTGATGAGCAATGCACATGCGATAATGGAGAGCTTAACCTTGTCTGTATCGATCATCTCATAAAGGGTAAGTGTCACATAAAATATAGGAATGAATGATAATTGACATAAGATAAATGAGAGCATTTAGCCACATAAAATAATAGTAACCATCTCAACTTAGCACTCTAAGCTTATAACACTAGCATGGACTAGGACGATCTAGGGTATAATCCTATGTTATTCTAACTATAAAGTCAAAGCATACAATGATTAGTGTAAGAACATCTAGCAATCATGGCGGGAAAAGGTTACATCTATGCATAGTGATATTACCGAGAAGACTAGAGACATAGCAATGACTTCAATGTAATAGGGTTGTTCTCGCTAGACCTATACTCGGAAGAAGGGCTACAAAGGACTCAACAGACGTCACTCCCACGATCTACCTCATGATCCGGAATATAGGGTGCAATCGCAGATAAATACGGTCTAGGCACCACGCCTACACAATATTTACCACTCACCCATCGATCTAATGAGCAAGCGCTATACGATCCTATGCATAAACATAATTCTAGTCCAACTATGCTAAACATATAATCAAAGTAGACTAAGAACAATATAATTGAGAACATAATCAAATAGAGCAAAGTCAATTCGATATAATAGAATAGAATAAAGTACTACTCATAGTATCACGAACAATGATGAATATTAAAAGAATGTAGAGGGGAATTACCAAGAACTCCGATAGATCCGGACTCCAAGCTAGGCTTGATTCCCTCTAGATCTATTCCTATGTAGCTATGCTACTAAACTATGGAGTTCTAATTGAGATGGTAGCTCTGGCTTCTCTGAATTCTCTCAGATGAATGAGTAGAGAATGAATTAGGGTTTCACCCAGGGGCCAGGGGCTCTGAATATATAGCCCCCTAGGATGCACCACAGCCCTCGGATCAAACCGACCTAAATGGATGATTATTATTCATCCTCAAAGGCGGTGGAGGCATGATCCGCGAGCCTCAACCTGATTGGTTGAGGTGGTGGGGCGGCCGACTCTAGGGCTTGGTCGGCCACCCCGGAGACCGCCGGGTGGGGCCCAACTTCCGGGGTCGCCTTCCCGAGTCTTCTAGAGTATTCTTTTTACCCATTCGGTCTTTATCTCTATGTAATCCCGACATGTGGGCCTTCATTATGTTCTTTCCCGATAACCCCCTATGAAATAAATAGACAATCACCAAAACTCATGGAATTACATCGGTATAACCCCTATATCTAATAGGTGAACTCATATTAGTCCTTTCTCTTGCTGCGTTGACGGTATAAAATTGATACTTAGTCACCGTCAACAAACTCCCCCAAGCTTACCTTTTGCTCGTCCCTGAGCAAAGATAGACTCAGTGATGGATCAGGAGTTGCTACAATGCTCTCACTCCTCACAAGTACACATGCGTTCAAACAAGAACTCTCCTCCGGATTAGAGTGAACTATTCTGACTCAAAACTTACTCATATTACCTTTCACCATGGGGCTTGTAACCGTCACTTGGGTCTTGAGTAGTTGAAAGATAGAACGGTCAAGTCAAGCGCCATGTTTCTTGCTCTTTGATCAACTATTATTCCGGAGTTTTTGCAAGGTTTTTGAAATAAAACTCAGAGTTCCTTGTATGAACCTTTCGGGTCTCTCATTTGTGGTATTTCGGATCCTCTCCAAGGCATGAGTAGTGTATGCCTTCTCTCTTCTCTCAAAATATGTGGTATTTGTGGAACTAAGGCATAGTGGAAAGTGCCTTCTCTCTCTCACCCTACTTTCTAATAGGCTTATGTGGAGCTCATAGGTGGGGAGACACTCGAACTCACTTGCATATATTGCACAGTTAAACCATGGATCCAACAGGAACTAAAATAATAATAAAGTCTTATGTGCGTGTGAATGAGGGAAAGGGGATGAATGATAAGATGATGGTGATAAGGAAATGATTATGAGGGGTGATCACTTGGTGAACATCTACTTCTACACTTGCTCCTTTGGGGACAACATGACTCCCTTTATTCGAAAACCTTGAAACTTGAAGGAAGGACTTGGCTACTCTTTTCTTTCTCTCTCTCTCTCTCTCTCTCTCTCTCTCTCTCTTTTTCTTCTTCTTTTTTTTTAGAGCAACCAATCCTTTGAAAACTACACTTTTGCAACGGGGAGTGTATAACTTGAAATGACAGTGACTGGAGCTTGATGTAGGCAATGGAACGGCAATGATTATTTCTAGATGTTCACTCCCAGGATAGGAGTAGAACCTTTTTCTGGATGAAGTGAAATGAATGGCGTATGTTTATGTGGATGGATGAATGGATGGATGGATGCGTACTCCCAGGGTAGGAGCAGCATAAATGCGTACCTCCAGGGTAGAGATAACACGGTACATGGAGAATGCGTACTCCCAGGGTAGGAGCAGCATAAGTGCGTATCTCCGGGTAGAGATAGCACAATATGTGGTGGATATGGATCTATATGTGGGTGGTACCTCTAGGGACAGAAGTAGCACAGAATGAATGTAGTATCTATAGAATGGGTGCATGCTTCTGAGGACAGAAGTAGCATAGATCAACGGATGGAGAGCACATAGTATTGACTTTAACTACATGACTAATTCCTTATGGGTCCACAGCATAACCACACTCAATGCCTATAAAGACTACACTCAATGCCTACAATATGATCTATATAAAGAGATGGGTTTTCCTAATCTAGTAAGCATGAATATATGGTTGTGGTAGGAATTTGAACTCTCATCATAAAGGAACTCATCATGCAAGGATTTAATATTTTCAAAGATAAATTCTCCGAACTCTAGTATCTCCGGGAACAAGATGGACAAGACTCAAAACTTTCCCATATCATACCCGTCAACCACCTAGACTTAGATCAAGTGTTTGCTACCCACAAGATTCGGGTTGAGCAAATCTCAAATCTAAACAAGTTGTGTCCAAAACTCGGGAGAGTGCAAGGTTGAAAACTAGGTACTTGAAAGGAATTACGGCAGAGCAACTATTCATCATCTCCATGTAGAGTTTACTCGAGGGAATAACTTAAAGACATTTAATGCAAGAGCACTCCAAAAGTAGAAAAAGATAAATAAAGGAATCTTTCTCGGGTTTCTATGGTTATTGTTGACACCTCTAACACCACTCACGCTAAGTTGTCATCCCTAGCATGGCGCGAAGTGTTGGTATAGAAACCGCTCCTCTAGTCAAGAAAATATGGGATCCGCAAGCGAACGAGATAATACACCATCGTAGCATTTTACCGGGAAGTATTCCGGGTATCGTAATTTATATTTAGCTCAAGGGAAAGAACTAAGGACTTAAACAATGAGATAAACTTGCTAAACATGACTACTTATGAGTGATTGATTGCTTTGTCACATACTTTGCGAGGGGTAAACCATGATAAATAAGGGAATATAAAGTAATAAGCTCGGTGGTATAAATCACACGAGAGATTAGATATAGACTACTCACCAAAAGGTAGGTTGACATCGATTAGCACAAGAAATAGAAATCCTATGTAGGTTCTAATCTACTAAGTCATTCATCTACTCCAATGCTACACTATCATATATAGCACAAAAGACTCTTCATCTATGTATAAGGATCACTTTGCTATAACAAGCCAAGACATAGCGGGACTTACTACGCAACTTTGGTTCGCTAGACCTACCAACGGGGATGGAATACGAGAGGACTCAACGGAACCTGTCACTTCCGCGATCTACCACACGACCCGGCCAATAGGGTGCATTTGCGGGTAAACGGCATCTAAGCACCATGCTCACATGAAATCTACCACCTAACCCTCCCGCGAAGAGAGCTAAGCGCTTTGCAAACATATACATAAACTTATTATCAATCATAACCATATCAAATGTAGAACTAGAATAAACTAGGAACATAATAAATAGAAACATAATGATATTAGAATAAAGTCACGAGAATAGATACAAGATAATACCAATTTCTTGATGATGAAGATCCGAAAATCCGAGCACATGCGCCCGATTCTTCCTCTATCTAGTCTAAACCTATGTAGAACTTGAAGAACTAGAGTAGCTATTCTAATTCTCTGGTGGAGAGATCTCTCTAAACCCTAGCTTTGCTGATGCTACCTCTGAATAATGAATTCTTGAATGAATTAGGGTTTCACCCAGGGGGAGGGGCCCTGAATATATAGCCCCCTTGAAGGAACCACAGTCATCGGATCAAACCGACCTAAATGGATGATAATTATTGCTCCTCAAGGTCGGTGGAGGCAGGATCCGCGAGACTCCACCTCATTGGCTGAGGTGGAGAGTCGGCCGCCCCTCCTATGGAGTCGGCCGCCCCTGGCCAATGCCAGGTGGGGCTCCGCTTCCAGGGTTTGCCTTCCCGAGTCTTCTAGATTGTTCTTTTTTACCCGTTCGGTCTTTCTCTCTATGTAATCCTGACATGTGGGCCTTCTTGGATGTTTTCCTGATAATCCCCTGTGAAAACACATAATCACCAAAACTTGTGGAATCTGTCAATTTAAACCCTAAGTCTATGGTGGTGAACAGTTTATGCCCCTCTTTCTCTCTCTAGTTGACATATAAAATTGATCATTGACAACCGTCAACAAACTCCCCCAAGCTTGCCCTTTGCTCGTCCCTGAGCAAACAGCTACAGAAGATGGATCAGGAGTTGCTGCAATGCTTTCATGTTACACAAGTACACATGCTCTAAACAATAATTCATCCCCAGACTAGAGTGAACTATCATAACTTCCAAACTTACTCATGTTTCTTTCAACCATGGGGCTTTTACCTGCACTTGAGTCTTGAGTAGTTGAAAGACAGAACAATTAAGTCAAGCACTGTTGTCTCATGCTCTGTTGTTCCACCTCTGTTCTGGCGTTTTTACAAGATTTTCAATAAAACTCAGAGTTCCTTAGTATGACCCTTTCAAGTCTCTCAAGATGTGGTATTTTTGGATCCTCTCTAAGGCATTGAAAGGAGATATGCCTTCTCTCTTGCTCTCAGAATATGTGGTATTTGTGGTTCAAGGCATTTATAGATGAGCCTTCACTCTCTTCCTCACCCTACTCTAATAAAGGCTTATGTGGAGCTCATAGGTGTGGAGAACTAATGCATTGGCCTCATTGAACCATGGATCCGAAGGAACTCAACATACAACCAATCGGTGTGTGCATGTGTGGTTTTATATGTGGATGATGTAATAGAGAGAAATATTTGTGGGAGGAGAAGGGGTGCACGAAAGAACTATCAATGCTCCTTTATTTGGGAGAAACTTGGAACTTCTTCAACACTTGATCTTCTTGGAACTTGAACTTGCAAACTTGATCTTTGGAAACTTGACAAAGACTCGGGCTCATAAATCTCTCTCTCTTCTTTTTCTTTCTTCTCTCTTTTTTTTACTTCTTGCAGGTCCCAAAAAGGAATGGAATACTTCTTCATATGGCAACTTCACATCGGGAATAACAAATGATACTTGGAGCATTGATCTTGGATAAATGGCTAGCAAACCGAAGGGGGATATTTTTGGTGTGTTCACTCTCGGTGTAAGAGTAGAACAATTTCAATGAATGACGATAGGCTTTATGTGGTGCGTACTTCCAGGGTAGAAGTAGCAGGGGTGAATGTGAGTGTGTGAAACCAGGATTTAGCTGTATGATGAGTTCATAGGGATACAACACAGCCGATAGCACGAGCCTAAAACAAAATGAGGAGGCTTCCTATTCTAATGATCAAATTTTGGCTGTGGTAGGAATTTTAGCTCTCTGTCATATAAGGAACTCATCATGAAACATTTATAATTTTCACAAACAAATCTCCAGAATTTAGTGGCACTTTGGAACATAATGAACAGCAGCTCAGACTATCATCATATCATGCCCGTCAACTACCTAGACTTAATTTAAGCATATGCTCCCACAGGTTTAAGGTGTAGAGTAAATCCAGTTGTCAAACAGTGTATCCAAATCTGGGGAGAACTCAAATTTAAAGCTAGGTACTTGCAAAGAATTAGGCAGAGCAACTATTCATCATTTCCATCATGCAGTCCTCAAGTCTACACAAATTTATTTATAGCAAACTGAATTGAAAGCAAACTTACACACTCTTTTTATTTGGTTTTCATTTTAAAGCAAACTTGGAATATAAACAAACACACTTTAAAGAAAGCAAACTAAACAAACTCTTAAAACAGCAAGCAAATTTCTATTGAGTTTTTCTGGGTTTTCTGATTTTTGATTTTTTTTAGATGCATAAAACAAACTGAAAAACAAACAAACTGAAATAAAAGAAAAGAAATACTTATCTTGATAATGGGGGTCCTCCCCCACGCTAGTCTTGCGGCGGCGGTGGTGGGTAGTGGATGTGCATCAGGTCCACCAAGCTATGCAGCATGGAGGCGGCTTCTCCCTAGTTCTCTTGGATGGTGCCTAGTTGCTGGGAGGTGTTGAGGTTCCACTGATGCTGGTCATTCCACCTCTGATCATGACGATTCAGAGTGGCGGTGGTGTTGTGCTGGAATGCTACTTGTTCATCATAATGCTACTGGGTAAAGATAAACCCAGTGGCATCGGAGTGGCGACGTGTCTCGAAGCCATGGTGTGGTTCTTCTTCTTCATCGGTTGTACCAAAGGGGTCACAAGAGTATCTTGGTGGCTGTGAGGGTCCTGGTTCTGATGGTCCTGGTGCAGTGTATGGTGGGTAGAAACCGTAGAATGGTTGTGATGGTTGGTGTTGTGGTGGGTACACCCATGAGTTTAGTGAGTGGTGATGGGGTACATTCCACTCATTGAAACTTGCATGTGCTGGTTCCTCTGGGGCGGTTTCGGCACCACGCCAAACGGGTTCACGATTTCCTGTCACCCTCTCCGAGCGGACTCTCATTCACAAGTTCGCCTGCAACTCAACATGATATTCTTGCACACTATATAAAGCCAGCTCCGGGTTAGGTAACCGGATCGAGGCATTACCATATTTTGCATACAGGACATCATTCACCTTTTTCAGCAAGTGGCCTTGGGCAAAAGTGTAATAGTCATAAAATTCTCTATGAAGCTCAATGTACTCAAAAGTGGCTCCCTCTAGCAATTTCAAGCTTGTGGCAATGCGAGTGATGAGTGAACAGATGCCTACTCTTCCTACTTTGTAAGTGGGGACAGTCATCCAGTGGTTTACCAAGAGGTGGACAGGTGATACTTTCTTTTTCTTGACAGCTGCATACATCAACTGCAAGTCAGCTATTCTGATCTTACTTTCATCATCTCGGGGAAAAAAAAAGTTGCTCCTATCCATCGATGCAAAAATCTAAGCGTAGGATGCTCTATGGCTGCAGTGCGGTGTGCTAAGTGATAAGGTCCTCTAGTAATGCTACTCCAGAACCTATGCATGTCAAAATCACCTAGTGCTGCATTTAAGTCTATGATGGCATCTTGAGGGAAACCTAGGAGGTCACTAAGGTTTCTCCAAGAGACAGAAAATTCCAGAGCAAACATTCTAAAATAGACCCCGTTTTCTGTGTGTCGGAGGGTGCTAAGGAATTCTATGGTCAAGAGTCTGATCCCTTTCTCAGTGAGATTTGCAAATGAAGTCCATCCAACTAGCGGAAAAATTGTGTCGAATTCATGAGCCATACCTGTGTCTAGCAGAAGTGTCGGATCGATGATTGGCGTGTGGGTGAAGTGCTTGTTCTTGAGCTTCTTGTATATCTCCTTCTCTTGGGCGGTCTTCGTGTCGAGGTCGGATGTTCTCATGAGAACTCTCGAGATGACGATGGTGCCTGCAGTGTGCTGCAGGTGCTGCTGGTGGTGGGTCGACACTCATGTCGGAACCAGCCACCGAGTTCTCGCCAGATGCACTCCTTGTCCTGATGTTCCTGATGGATCCAGAGATCTCCCTGAAGAGGCCCTTCATCCTGCAAGTTACTCAAACAAAAACAAACACTAGTGGAGAGAAGGATTAGCACAAGGTTAGTGGTTAGCCGTCCAGAGTCAGTGGTCCAGGGGTTAGTCATTCTTCATAACAATGTTTCTAAACTTCAGGTCTTGATTTCGACAGAACCTCCCCTCAAATTTTAATTGGCTTTACTCTAATTGGACAGCATCTCCACTAATTTTTATGATGGTCTACTCAGCACTATCCCTTCTCTTCACTTCTACTAAACTCTTGCTCACTCTCTAATTTTTCTGCTCACTTCTTTCTCTCTTCCTACTCTCATTCTCTTCTCTCTAGCTCTCTCCAGGAAACTCGAAGTCGAGAGCAGATGGTTTGGCTAAAATTCTGGAGTGTGGGTGGTGCAAGGAAACCATGGGAGGAGGCCTATTTATAGGAGAGGAAGTGAGGGGCGGGCGCCCCAATGGTGGGGCGGCCGCCCACCCAAGGTGGCCATCCTGGCTGCCCCTTCACATGCCATTGCGTGATCTTTTGTCAATCCAGAAATTTTTGTTGATTGGGTGGATTTGGAGGTGGAAAAGAGAGGATAGTGGAGGTGAGTGGAAGTGGATGAAATTATATGATGGGATGTATGTGAGGTGTAGTCTATGACATGTGGGACCCATGGTGAGGGACCCACCATGCACTAAATGCCATGATAAAAATATAAACAATGCAGAAATTTAAATGAAGGTAAACTAATTTAAATGCATGGAATGATAGATTTTTATGCCACCACGATAAAATATTTTTGACGGGTTGTCACACACCGTAAAATTATTTATATGGGGCATAGAAATTTTTTATAATGCAATGCTAGAGATAAATATGTCTAAGAAATTTATAAGTGATGTAATTTAAAAATGTGAATAAATACCGAGTTACCTTCCGGCGAGGATTCGGATTTTTTTTTTAAAGTCCTCCGAATTGGACCTTCCAAAATATTTATTCTTCTCGATATTCCCGAGAGATGTATCTTTCGTCTCTCGGTAGTTGTACTTGTCTGATCTTCTTCTACCATCTTTGCGGATTTGTTGAGCTCTTGTTTCGACTTGAATGCGAATTGCTCTTCTTGCCCATTTATGGTGAACTTGATTTCTCCCTTCCCGACATCAATGTGTGCATTGGCGGTGCTCAAGAAGGGTCTTCCAAGGATAAGTGACACCTTTGAGTCTGGATGCATATCCAGTACTACAAAGTCCACTGGCACGAAGAACTCTCTTATCTTGACTGGTATGTTTTCGGCAATGCCCAATGGATAACGAACCGATTGGTCGGCTAGTTGTAGACACATTGATGTTGGCTCAAGTGCAGTGTGGTTGAGCTTGTAGTAGACTGCTGCGGGCATCACACTGACACTTGCACCAAGATCACAGAGTGCATTATTGAAATATTGATCTCCAATTTTGCAGTTGATAGTGGGACATCCTGGATCTTTCTTCTTTTCTGGTAGTTGGTTGAGGATGGCCGCACTACATTCTTCAGTTAGCTTGATCACTTCATTGGATGGCAGTGGTCTCTTCTTGTTAAGAATATCTCTTATGTACTTGGCATATGTGGGGACCTGTATGGCATCCAGCAGAGGTATATATAACTTTTGAATTACCTCCACAAACTTACCAAACTGCTCATCTGTCTGTTGTGGTCCTCTCTTCCTCCGAGAAAATGGTAAGTAGTTTGTATCTCGAAAATTTTGTCTCATTTCCTGGTCTTCTACTGGCTTCTGTACTGATTCTTGTGGTAATACTTCTAACTCAGGTTGGAAGTTCTCTTCTTCTGCCACTGGTGGTAGCACGGATGGCCTTCTTGCTCCTTTTGGATAGGGAGGATCTCTTGTGGAACTCCCTCTTCTTGTAGTAATAGATCTCACCGCTTTCCGGGTTAGTGGCAACAGCAATGCAATGGCCACTGTGCTATCTTTGCTTCTATCTTTTTATTAAACTCTAGTTGGTCATTAATGGCGAGGAGAAACTATCCATTTTAGTGCTTAAATTTTCCAAGGTTTTGTCATTAGCAAAGCAAGCCTATCCTCCATAGATGAATTGATCTTTGACTATTGTAAAACCAACTCTCTTAAAGTAGGTTGCTTTGCAAAATTACTCCGATTGTGTACCTTGGTTGATCGGTGGTTGCACCCAATGTGGAATCTTTCTTACGAGGGGACTTGAATTTTGTTTGTATGTTGCTTCAATTGCCCTTTGATCTTCCTTGTACTTGGCCCTCTGGTCAAGCCAGTGGAGTAAGGTATCCATCTTGGTTGACAATGCATTTACTTCTTCAATTGCTTCTTCACTTTGGTGGCAATCTTGAATGTTGTCTTGGGACCAGCTTTGATTATCTGTTATCTTCTCCATAAGTCTTTTAGCTCTCCCAAGAGTGAGTGACAAAAATGATCCTTCAGCAGTTGCATCAAGGTGCTCACGTGTCTTCGGAGTTAATCCATGATAGAAACCTTGCATTAGTGACCATTCTTCCATTCCATGATGGGGACAATCTTGGATGTATCCTTGCAAACGCTCCCATGCTTCCGACATGGTCTCCGTCTTCTCTTTGTTGAAAGTTGGTAATCTTTCCTCTTAAGGCATTGGTTTTGCCTATTGGGAAGAATTTTGCTAGAAAGGCCTTGGAACACTTCGCCCATGTATTGATATCTGCTTTATTTGTATAGAACCATTGCTTCGCTCTTCCCACTAGTGAGAATGGAAAGAGGCGAAGAAGTATGATGTCTTCTTTAACTCCTTCTATGGCGATGGTGTTTCCAATTTCCATGAAGTCTTGTAAATGTGTACTTGCATCTTCATGTACCTTTCCACTGAATTGGATAGCTTGCACCATGTTGATGAGACTTGGCTTGAGCTCGAACTCAACATTAGTGTCTAATGCTGGACCAGTGCAGATGTTCTCTACTGTTGGAGCAGAGAACTCCAGCAAGGTCTTCTCAGCCATTTGGATTGGTGACGAGCTTCCTTCTTGATTGATCCGACTCTGATGATCCAGAGTTTGAATGAATCAGATTCAATCCTGCTAATACCCTGTATAAAATATAAACAAAGAAAAACAACAGGGGTGAACCCGCCAAAGTAGAGGTGACTAGTGACAATCACTCATTTTCTAAGTATCTCGCTTAAGCAATTTTTCTCTAAAAGTTTATTCCTTCCCCGCAACGGCGCCAAAAATGCTTGTTGACATCTCTAACACCACTCACGCTAAGTTGTCATCCCTAGCATGGCGCGAAGTGTTGGTATAGAAACCGCTCCTCTAGTCAAGAAAATATGGGATCCGTAAGCGAACGAGATAATACACCATCGTAGCATTTTACCGGGAAGTATTCCAGGTATCATAATTTATATTTAGCTCAAGGGAAAGAACTAAGGACTTAAACAATGAGATAAATTTGCTAAACACGACTACTTATGAGTGATTGATTGCACTGTCACATACTTTGGCAGAGGGGTAAACCATGATAAATAAGGGAATATAAAGTAATAAGCTCAGGGTATAAATCACACAGAAATTAGATATAGACTACTCACCAAAAGGTAGGTTGCCATCTGATTAGCACAAGAAATAGAAATCCTATGTAGGTTCTAATCTACTAAGCCATTCATCTACTCCAACGCTACACTATCATATATAGCACAAAAGACTCTTCATCTATGTATAAGGATCATTGCTATAACAAGCCAAGACATAGCAGGACTTACTACGCAACTTTGGTTCTGCTAGACCTACCAACGGGGGATGGAATACAGAGGACTCAACGGAACCGTCACTTCCGCGATCTACCACACGACCCGGCCAATAGGGTGCATTTGCGGTGTAAACGGCATCTAAGCACCATGCTCACATGAAATCTACCACCTAACCCTCCCGCGAAGAGAGCTAAGCGCTTTGCAAACATATAAATAAACTTATTATCAATCATAACCATATCAAATGTAGAACTAGAATAAACTAGGAACATAATAAATAGAAACATAATGATATTAGAATAAAGTCACGAGAATAGATACAAGATAATACCAAATTCTTGATGATGAAGATCCGGAAATCCGAGCACATGCGCCCGATTCTTCCTCTATCTAGTCTAAACCTATGTGGAACTTGAAGAACTAGAGTAGCTATTCTAATTCTCGGTGGAGAGATCTCTCTAAACCCCGGCTTTGCCGATGGCTACCTCGAATAATGAATTCTTGAATGAATTAGGGTTTCACCCGGGGAGGGGCCCGAATATATAGCCCCCTTGAAGGAACCACAGCCATCGGATCAAACCGACCTAAATGGACGATAATTATTGCTCCTCAAGGTCGGTGGAGGCAGGATCCGCGAGACTCCACCTCATTGGCTGAGGTGGAGAGTCGGCCGCCCCTCCTATGGAGTCGGCCGCCCCTGGCCAATGCCAGGTGGGGCTCCGCTTCTAGGGTTTGCCTTCCCGAGTCTTCTAGATTGTTCTTTTTACCCGTTCGGTCTTTCTCTCTATGTAATCCCGACATGTGGGCCTTCTTGGATGTTTTCCCGATAATCCCCGCGAAAACACATAATCACCAAAACTTGTGGAATCGTCGGTTTAAACCCTAAGTCTATGGTGGTGAACAGTTTATGCCCCTCTTTCTCTCTCTAGTTGACATATAAAATTGATCAATAACAATCATCAACAGTTATGCATCTTTTTTTTAGTTGTTTTAACAAAGCACACTCTAATAAGGCATAAATAGATAAGTTGGAAATACTTAGCTTGGTACACGGGGGATGCCCTCCCCCAAGCTGGATGTTGACATAGTCTGCTGATGTTGCTGGCAGGCAACGAAGATGTTCTAGTCCTCCTGGAGTGCCGTAGATGGTTGCTGGCAGGCAACGAAGACGTCAACAGTACTTGAATGTTGCGGGCAGCATTCCGACAGAGAACTGGATGTCCTTCTGCCTGTTAGCTCTTCTTGATCCTTGATGTTCTGTGAAGTTCAAATAGACAACAAAGCTTGTGGAACTAATTAAGTGTTAGTGATAAAACCTCTAGGCCTTGGTTGTCTAGAACTTTCCTAACTTAAACTTATTCTAACAGGATCACAAGAAATATTTTTATCTTTTTATTATTTAGGGAATGCAGACAAGGAAAGATAAATATGCTAGGAAATTATTTTTGTGCCACCACGTGAATGATTATCCACATGGGGCTTAGCAATTTTACGGATGCAAATGCACAACATCTTTATTTTCTTTTCTAATGCGAGAGATAATAACACAACGATGCAACTAAGATGCAAGTAGGAAAATAAATATACTAAGGTAGAAACAATGCAATGCTGAAAAGGGAATGCTGATAAATACCAAGTTACCTCTTGGTGCTGCGTTCGGTGGTTTTAAGTCCTCCGAACAGGACTTGTCATGTTCGCTCATTTGTCAAGGGGCGTATTGGCTGGCGCCTCTGATGACGTCGCCTCGCGTGTAGGACTTGATTCTGATTTTACTTTTACCTTCCACACCTTCTTTGTTGGAGAGGATGACCTTGAGGAGGAAGCTTCTTGGATCACTTGCTTTTCTTCTGGTAGCACCTCTTCGGGTTCTTCTACAATGTTCTTCTCTTCTGGGTACCGATCTTCATATCTCGGATACTTCTCCTTCATAGTCAGCCCATCCATCAGTAGTGATGTTCTTCTTGTTCTGGCGACGGGTACACTGCCTTCTTCTTGCTCTGTTCTTCTTGGGCTCCTCAGTGATTATATAATTATTGTTGAAGTAGCGGCGTACCTTCTCAGTGGGGAAGTGGAAATGAATCTCCCTTGTTCCAATATAGATGATAGCTCTGGTGGTGTTCAGGAATGGTCTTCCTAGGATGATCGGGGGATCATAATCATCTCCCATATCGATGACTAGGAAGTCTGTGGGGACATAATGGTCATCTATCTGGATGAGGACATCCTTCACTTCTCCTTCGACGAAGCGAAATGTCTGATCTGCCATCTGTAGCTGTGCATAGGTGGGCTCCAAAGGCATAGTGCCATATAGATATTCATAAGTTATCTTGGCCATAATGTTGACGCCCGATCCGATGTCACAGATAGCTTTATTGAAAGAGCTTCTGTTGATGGAGCATTGGATGGTTGGGACACCTGGGTCATCCTTCTTGATCAGACGTGGGGACCTGAGTAAGTGGTCATGCTCCTTGTGGACTGCAGTGACCATCCTTACTATCTCCGTCTTCTTGGTCTTCTTATCCTTGGTCTTGTTCTTCTTAGCTGGATTCTTCTTCTTCTCATTGTTCTGCTGATGAGGGTGTGCTGGGAACTGCAGCACTTTGTTCTTGAAGAAGAAGGTCTCTCTCTTGCCCTTGATGTTGAAGATAATCTTGGCAGTGTTGGCATACATGATAGCTCCAGCAGTGTTCAAGAATGGTCGTCCCAGAATGATGGGGGACCTTTCGTCACGCCGTATCCACTACCACGAAGTCTGCGGGAACATACGAGTTGCCTACTCGTACACATATGTCTTCAAGTATTCCCAAGGGAACACGGAGCGACCGATCTACGCAAGCCGCAAGCACATGGTTGTGTATGCTAGGGGACATCCGAATAGCTTCTCATATATCACCCTTGGCATGATGTTGATGCTTGCGCCGAAATCACAGTTGCCTCACTTTGAAGTTGGTACTTCCAATGGAGATCGGAATGATTTGGTCTCCCGGATCACCCTTCTTGATTGGCGAGTTGAATCAATCCATGACCCTTTCGATGGGTTACTCCGGCTATCTTCTACATTGAATATATCAACAAGATTTGCAGTTTCGAACTCTTCCGGTTGTCCTGCCAGTTTACCTTGGCCGGCGGAGGGAGCAAAGTTGGCAAGCTGTTGTACCTGAGACAAGCTTTTTGTTGAAGCTGAGCTGATTCTTGATGGCATTGGAAAAGCCATCCATTCTGTTGCTGATTGTCTCTAGGGCCTTGTCATTTGATGCCAGCTTCTTGGACAAGTTGTCCATCAACTTGCCTTGATTTAGCACTAACTCTCAAAGGCGGCTGATTGTAATTATTGTAGGAGGAGTTGTTACCTTGATAGTTGCCTGAATAATTGCCTGAGTAGTTAGGCCTCTGCTGTTGATTCCAACCTTGATTCTGCTGAGGATGATAGTAATTGTTGTTCTTGTTATTGTTGAGGTAGTTCACGTCCTCCTTCAGCTCTGGGCAGTTAGCACCTGTGTGCCCAGTCTCTCCACACTCTTCACATGTCATGCGAGCATCATGTATATGCATGACTTCTTTCTTCTCCGTGGCTCTCTCATCGAGCCTCTTCATTAGCAGATCCAATTTGGCAGACAGCATGTCTACCTCCTTCAGCTGGTGCATTCCTCCACCTCTCTTGCGGGTCTGAGTTCTCTCTTCACTCCAACCTTGGTTGGATGCCATCTTCTCCACAAGAGCTGTGGCTTGAGGAACAGTGAGTGATAAGAATGCACCTCCCGGCAGAGCATCCATCGTCTCACGTGTCTTGTTGCCGAGCCCATGGTAGAATGTCCGCTAAGCAGCCAATTCTCCATGCCATGATGAGGACATTCGAGGATATAGTCTTAAAAGCGCTCCCAAGCTTCGGGACAGTCTCATCATGTTGTTCTTTGAAAGCTTGATATCTTCCCACGAAGAGCATTTATCTTGCCCATGGGGAAGAACTTCACCAAGAAATTGGTGGAACATAGTGCCCACGTAGTATTCTTCTCCTTATTGGCGTAGAACCACTGCTTCGCTCTCCCCAAGAGTGAGAATGGGAAGAGGTGAAGTAGTATAGCATCTCTGGGGACATCCTTGATGGTGAATGTGCTACAAATCTCCAGGAAGTGTTGGAGATGAGCACTAGCATCTTCATGGGCCTTCCCTACGTAACCGGCTTGCTTGCACCATGTTGATCGTATGAGGCTTGAGCTCAAAAGCTCTATCGATGTCCGCAGCTGGTCCAGTACGAATGTTGTCCGTAGTGGGAGCTGAGAACTCTCGGAGTGACTTGTTCGCCATGGCTTCAAATGCTGGTGTCAAGTCTCGAACGAAAGATTGACTTTCTGCTTCCGACAAACTTTCAAGTTGAGTTGATGATGATGATTGATTGGTCTTCTTCAACTTGCTTCTGGCCTTCCTGAATAAAGCTCCTAGATTGTCAATATAATTATCAGGAAGAGTAGTCTTTTTCATACATTACCCTGCATAAGATATAAAATAAACGAAAGACAAGGGTAAGGCTGTATGAGTAGAGAATGGTGACAGCGCTCAATCTCATTATCTAGTGCAATGCTGCTCATTATCCATTGGCTTTCAACCTTCCCGCAACGGCGCCAAAAATGCTTGTTGACATTTCTAACGCCACTCGGTGTTAGGTTGTCATCCCCAACATGGCGCCAAAAATGCTGGTACTAATAAATGCAACTGCTTCTAGAAATGAATATGGGATCCGCAAGCGCACAGATAATACCGATGTAGCATTTTAACCAGGAGTAATCCAGGTATCGTTATTTATAATTTTACCTTTGGGAAGGGAATGCACTTTGGATAATGAGTGATGAGCAATGCACATGCGATAATGGAGAGCTTAACCTTGTCTGTATCGATCATCTCATAAAGGGTAAGTGTCACATAAAATATAGGAATGAATGATAATTGACATAAGATAAATGAGAGCATTTAGCCACATAAAATAATAGTAACCATCTCAACTTAGCACTCTAAGCTTATAACACTAGCATGGACTAGGACGATCTAGGGTATAATCCTATGTTATTCTAACTATAAAGTCAAAGCATACAATGATTAGTGTAAGAACATCTAGCAATCATGGCGGGAAAAGGTTACATCTATGCATAGTGATATTACCAGAGAAGACTAGAGACATAGCAATGACTTCAATGTAATAGGGTTGTTCTGCTAGACCTATACTCAGAAGAAGGGCTACAAAGGACTCAACAGGACTGTCACTCCCACGATCTACCTCATGATCCGGAATATAGGGTGCAATCGCAGATAAATACGGTCTAGGCACCACGCCTACACAATATTTACCACTCACCCATCGATCTAATGAGCAAGCGCTATACGATCCTATGCATAAACATAATTCTAGTCCAACTATGCTAAACATATAATCAAAGTAGACTAAGAACAATATAATTGAGAACATAATCAAATAGAGCAAAGTCAATTCGATATAATAGAATAGAATAAAGTACTACTCATAGTATCACGAACAATGATGAATATTACAAGAATGTAGAGGGGAATTACCAAGAACTCCGACAGATCCGGACTCCAAGCTAGGCTTGATTCCCTCTAGATCTATTCCTATGTAGCTATGCTACTAAACTATGGAGTTCTAATTGAGATGGTAGCTCTGGCTTCTCTGAATTCTCTCAGATGAATGAGTAGAGAATGAATTAGGGTTTCACCCAGGGGCCAGGGGCTCTGAATATATAGCCCCCTAGGATGCACCACAGCCCTCGGATCAAACCGACCTAAATGGATGATTATTATTCATCCTCAAAGGCGGTGGAGGCATGATCCGCGAGCCTCAACCTGATTGGTTGAGGTGGTGGGGCGGCCGACTCTAGGGCTTGGTCGGCCACCCCTGGAGACTGCCAGGTGGGGCCCAACTTCCAGGGGTCGCCTTCCTGAGTCTTCTAGAGTATTCTTTTTTACCCATTCGGTCTTTATCTCTATGTAATCCCGACATGTGGGCCTTCATTATGTTCTTTCCTGATAACCCCCTGCAGAAATAGACAATCACCAAAACTCATGGAATTCTGTCAGTATAACCCCTATATCTAATAGGTGAACTCATATTAGTCCTTTCTCTTGCTGCGTTGACGGTATAAAATTGATACTTAGTCACCGTCAACAAACTCCCCAAGCTTACCTTTTGCTCGTCCACGAGCAAAGATAGACTGTTGATGGATCGGGAGTTGCTACAATGCTCTCACTCCTCACAAGTACACATGCGTTCAAACAAGAACTCTCCTCCGGATTAGAGTGAACTATTCTGACTCAAAACTTACTCATATTACCTTTCACCATGGGGCTTGTAACCGTCACTTGGGTCTTGAGTAGTTGAAAGATAGAACGGTCAAGTCAAGCGCCATGTTTCTTGCTCTTTGATCAACTATTATTCCGGAGTTTTTGCAAGGTTTTTGAAATAAAACTCAGAGTTCCTTGTATGAACCTTTCAGGTCTCTCATTTGTGGTATTTCTGGATCCTCTCCAAGGCATGAGTAGTGTATGCCTTCTCTCTTCTCTCAAAATATGTGGTATTTGTGGAACTAAGGCATAGTGGAAAGTGCCTTCTCTCTCTCACCCTACTTTCTAATAGGCTTATGTGGAGCTCATAGGTGGGGAGACACTCGAACTCACTTGCATATATTGCACGGCTTAAACCATGGATCCAACAGGAACTAAAATAATAATAAAGTCTTATGTGCGTGTGAATGAGGGAAAGGGGATGAATGATAAGATGATGGTGACAAGGAAATGATTATGAGGGGTGATCACTTGGTGAACATCTACTTCTACACTTGCTCCTTTGGGGACAACATGACTCCCTTTATTCGAAAACCTTGAAACTTGAAGGAAGGACTTGGCTACTCTTTCTCTCTCTCTCTCTCTCTCTCTCTCTCTCTCTCTCTCTCTCTCTCTCTCTTTTTCTTCTTCTTTTTTTTAGAGCAACCAATCCTTTGAAAACTACACTTTTGCAACGGGAGTGTATAACTTGAAATGACAGTGACTGGAGCTTGATGTAGGCAATGGAACGGCAATGATTATTTCTAGATGTTCACTCCCAGGATAGGAGTAGAACCTTTTTCTGGATGAAGTGAAATGAATGGCGTATGTTTATGTGGATGGATGAATGGATGGATGGATGCGTACTCCCAGGGTAGGAGCAGCATAAATGCGTACCTCCAGGGTAGAGATAACACGGTACATGGAGAATGCGTACTCCCAGGGTAGGAGCAGCATAAGTGCGTATCTCCAGGGTAGAGATAGCACAATATGTGGTGGATATGGATCTATATGTGGGTGGTACCTCTAGGGACAGAAGTAGCACAGAATGAATGTAGTATCTATAGAATGGGTGCATGCTTCTGAGGACAGAAGTAGCATAGATCAACGGATGGAGAGCACATAGTATTGACTTTAACTACATGACTAATTCCTTATGGGTCCACAGCATAACCACACTCAATGCCTATAAAGACTACACTCAATGCCTACAATATGATCTATATAAAGAGATGGGTTTTCCTAATCTAGTAAGCATGAATATATGGCTGTGGTAGGAATTTGAACTCTCATCATAAAGGAACTCATCATGCAAGGATTTAATATTTTCAAAGATAAATTCTCCAGAACTCTAGTATCTCCAGGAACAAGATGGACAGCAGCTCAAAACTTTCCCATATCATACCCGTCAACCACCTAGACTTAGATCAAGTGTTTGCTACCCACAAGATTCAGGTTCAGAGCAAATCTCAAATCTAAACAGTTGTGTCCAAAACTCGGGAGAGTGCAAGGTTGAAAACTAGGTACTTGAAAGGAATTACGGCAGAGCAACTATTCATCATCTCCATGTAGAGTTTACTCGAGGGAATAACTTAAAGACAGAATGCAAGAGCTCTCCAAAAGTAGAAAAAGATAAATAAAGGAATCTTTCTGGGTTTCTATGGTTATTGTTGACACCTCTAACACCACTCACGCTAAGTTGTCATCCCTAGCATGGCGCCAGAAGTGTTGGTATAGAAACTGCTCCTCTAGTCAAGAAAATATGGGATCCGCAAGCGAACAGATAATACACCATCGTAGCATTTTACCGGGAAGTATTCCAGGTATCGTAATTTATATTTAGCTCAAGGGAAAGAACTAAGGACTTAAACAATGAGATAAACTTGCTAAACATGACTACTTATGAGTGATTGATTGCACTGTCACATACTTTGGCAGAGGGGTAAACCATGATAAATAAGGGAATATAAAGTAATAAGCTCAGGGTATAAATCACATAGAGATTAGATATAGACTACTCACCAAAAGGTAGGTTGACATCTGATTAGCACAAGAAATAGAAATCCTATGTAGGTTCTAATCTACTAAGTCATTCATCTACTCCAATGCTACACTATCATATATAGCACAAAAGACTCTTCATCTATGTATAAGGATCACTGCTATAACAAGCCAAGACATAGCAGCGGGACTTACTACGCAACTTTGGTTCCGCTAGACCTACCAACGGGGATGGAATACGAGAGGACTCAACGGAACTGTCACTTCCGCGATCTACCACACGACCCGGCCAATAGGGTGCATTTGCGGGTAAACGGCATCTAAGCACCATGCTCACATGAAATCTACCACCTAACCCTCCCGCGAAGAGAGCTAAGCGCTTTGCAAACATATACATAAACTTATTATCAATCATAACCATATCAAATGTAGAACTAGAATAAACTAGGAACATAATAAATAGAAACATAATGATATTAGAATAAAGTCACGAGAATAGATACAAGATAATACCAATTTCTTGATGATGAAGATCCGGAAATCCGAGCACATGCGCCCGATTCTTCCTCTATCTAGTCTAAACCTATGTAGAACTTGAAGAACTAGAGTAGCTATTCTAATTCTCTGGTGGAGAGATCTCTCTAAACCCTAGCTTTGCTGATGCTACCTCTGAATAATGAATTCTTGAATGAATTAGGGTTTCACCCAGGGGGAGGGGCCCTGAATATATAGCCCCCTTGAAGGAACCACAGTCATCGGATCAAACCGACCTAAATGGATGATAATTATTGCTCCTCAAGGTCGGTGGAGGCAGGATCCGCGAGACTCCACCTCATTGGGCGAGGTGGAGAGTCGGCCGCCCTCCTATGGAGTCGGCCGCCCCCGGCCAATGCCGGTGGGGCTCCTTCCTGGGGTTTGCCTTCCCGAGTCTTCTAGATTGTTCTTTTTTACCCGTTCGGTCTTTCTCTCTATGTAATCCCGACATGTGGGCCTTCTTGGATGTTTTCCGATAATCCCCGTGAAAACACATAATCACCAAAACTTGTGGAATCCGTCGGTTTAAACCCTAAGTCTATGGTGGTGAACAGTTTATGCCCCTCTTTCTCTCTCTAGTTGACATATAAAATTGATCATTGACAACCGTCAACAAACTCCCCCAAGCTTGCCCTTTGCTCGTCCCCGAGCAAAATGACTACGAAGATGGATCGGGGAGTTGCCGCAATGCTTTCATGTTACACAAGTACACATGCTCTAAACAATAATTCATCCCGGACTAGAGTGAACTATCATAACTTCCAAACTTACTCATGTTTCTTTCAACCATGGGGCTTTTACCGCACTTGAGTCTTGAGTAGTTGAAAGACAGAACAATTAAGTCAAGCACTGTTGTCTCATGCTCGTTGTTCCACCTCGTCTCGGCGTTTTACAAGATTTTCAATAAAACTCGAGTTCCTTAGTATGACCCTTTCAAGTCTCTCAAGATGTGGTATTTTTGGATCCTCTCTAAGGCATTGAAAGGAGATATGCCTTCTCTCTTGCTCTCAGAATATGTGGTATTTGTGGTTCAAGGCATTTATAGATGAGCCTTCACTCTCTTCCTCACCCTACTCTAATAAAGGCTTATGTGGAGCTCATAGGTGTGGAGAACTAATGCATTGGCCTCATTGAACCATGGATCCGAAGGAACTCAACATACAACCAATCGGTGTGTGCATGTGTGGTTTTATATGTGGATGATGTAATAGAGAGAAATATTTGTGGGAGGAGAAGGGGTGCACAGAAAGAACTATCAATGCTCCTTTATTTGGGAGAAACTTGGAACTTCTTCAACACTTGATCTTCTTGGAACTTGAACTTGCAAACTTGATCTTTGGAAACTTGACAAAGACTGGGCTCATAAATCTCTCTCTCTTCTTTTTCTTTCTTCTCTCTTTTTTTTTTACTTCTTGCAGCCCAAAAAGGAATGGAATACTTCTTCATATGGCAACTTCACATCGGGAATAACAAATGATACTTGGAGCATTGATCTTGGATAAATGGCTAGCAAACTGAACAGGGGGATATTTTTGGTGTGTTCACTCTCAGTGTAAGAGTAGAACAATTTCAATGAATGACGATAGGCTTTATGTGGTGCGTACTTCCGGGGTAGAAGTAGCAGGGTGAATGTGAGTGTGTGAAACCAGGGATTTAGCCGTATGATGAGTTCATAGGGATACAACACGCCCGATAGCACGAGCCTAAAACAAAATGAGGAGGCTTCCTATTCTAATGATCAAATTTTGGGCTGTGGTAGGAATTTTAGCTCTTGTCATATAAGGAACTCATCATGAAACATTTATAATTTTCACAAACAAATCTCCAGAATTTAGTGGCACTTTGGAACATAATGAACAGCAGCTCAGACTATCATCATATCATGCCCGTCAACTACCTAGACTTAATTTAAGCATATGCTCCCACAGGTTTAAGGTGTAGAGTAAATCCAGTTGTCAAACAGTGTATCCAAATCTGGGGAGAACTCAAATTTAAAGCTAGGTACTTGCAAAGAATTAGGCGAGCAACTATTCATCATTTCCATCATGCAGTCCTCAAGTCTACACAAATTTATTTATAGCAAACCGAATTGAAAGCAAACTTACACACTCTTTTTATTTGGTTTTCATTTTAAAGCAAACTTGGAATATAAACAAACACACTTTAAAGAAAGCAAACTAAACAAACTCTTAAAACAAGCAAGCAAATTTCTATTGAGTTTTTCGGGTTTTTTCGATTTTTGATTTTTTTTAGATGCATAAAACAAACCGAAAAACAAACAAACGAAATAAAAGAAAAGAAATACTTATCTTGATAATGGGGGTCCTCCCCCACGCTAGTCTTGCGGCGGCGGTGGTGGGTAGTGGATGTGCATCAGGTCCACCAAGCTATGCAGCATGGAGGCGGCTTCTCCCTAGTTCTCTTGGATGGTGCCTAGTTGCTGGGAGGTGTTGAGGTTCCACTGATGCTGGTCATTCCACCTCTGATCATGACGATTCAGAGTGGCGGTGGTGTTGTGCTGGAATGCTACTTGTTCATCATAATGCTACCGGGTAAAGATAAACCCAGTGGCATCGGAGTGGCGACGTGTCTCGAAGCCATGGTGTGGTTCTTCTTCTTCATCGGTTGTACCAAAGGGGTCACAAGAGTATCTTGGTGGCTGTGAGGGTCCTGGTTCTGATGGTCCCGGTGCAGTGTATGGTGGGTAGAAACCGTAGAATGGTTGTGATGGTTGGTGTTGTGGTGGGTACACCCATGAGTTTAGTGAGTGGTGATGGGGTACATTCCACTCATTGAAACTTGCATGTGCTGGTTCCTCTGGGGCGGTTTCGGCACCACGCCAAACGGGTTCACGATTTCCTGTCACCCTCTCCGAGCGGACTCTCATTCACAAGTTCTGCCTCCTGCAACTCAACATGATATTCTTGCACACTATATAAAGCCGGCTCCGGTTAGGTAACCGGATCGAGGCATTACCATATTTTGCATACAGGACATCATTCACCTTTTTCAGCAAGTGGCCTTGGGCAAAAGTGTAATAGTCATAAAATTCTCTATGAAGCTCAATGTACTCAAAAGTGGCTCCCTCTAGCAATTTCAAGCTTGTGGCAATGCGAGTGATGAGTGAACAGATGCCTACTCTTCCTACTTTGTAAGTGGGGACAAGTCATCCGGTGGTTTACCAAGAGGTGGACAGTGATACTTTCTTTTTCTTGACAAGCTGCATACATCGCCGCAAGTCGCCTATTCGATCTTACTTTCATCATCTCGGGGAAAAAAAGTTGCTCCTATCCATCGATGCAAAAATCTA
This sequence comes from Themeda triandra, assembly GCA_018135685.1. Classification (NCBI taxonomy): domain Eukaryota; kingdom Viridiplantae; phylum Streptophyta; class Magnoliopsida; order Poales; family Poaceae; genus Themeda; species Themeda triandra. Next base: position 837,666 of record JAENPR010000196.1, read on the forward strand.
AGCGTAGGATGCTCTATGGCTGCAGTGCGGTGTGCTAAGTGATAAGGTCCTCTAGTAATGCTACTCCGTAACCTATGCATGTCAAAATCACCTAGTGCTGCATTTAAGTCTATGATGGCATCTTGAGGGAAACCTAGGAGGTCACTAAGGTTTCTCCAAGAGACAGAAAATTCCGAGCAAACATTCTAAAATAGACCCCGTTTTTCTCGTGTGTCGGAGGGTGCTAAGGAATTCTATGGTCAAGAGTCCGATCCCTTTCTCAAAGTGAGATTTGCAAATGAAGTCCATCCAACTAGCGGAAAAATTGTGTCGAATTCATGAGCCATACCTGTGTCTAGCAGAAGTGTCGGATCGATGATTGGCGTGTGGGTGAAGTGCTTGTTCTTGAGCTTCTTGTATATCTCCTTCTCTTGGGCGGTCTTCAGGTCGAGGTCGGATGTTCTCATGAGAACTCTCTGAGATGACGATGGTGCTGCAGGTGCTGCTGGTGGTGGGTCGACACTCATGTCGGAACCAGCCACCGAGTTCTGGCCAGATGCACTCCTTGTCCTGATGTTCCTGATGGATCCAGAGATCTCCCTGAAGAGGCCCTTCATCCTGCAAGTTACTCAAACAAAAACAAACACTAGTGGAGAGAAGGATTAGCACAAGGTTAGTGGTTAGCCGTCCAGAGTCAGTGGTCCAGGGGTTAGTCATTCTTCATAACAATGTTTCTAAACTTCAGTCTTGATTTCGATGAGTAACCTCCCCTCAAATTTTAATTGGCTTTACTCTAATTGGACAGCATCTCCACTAATTTTTATGATGGTCTACTCAGCACTATCCCTTCTCTTCACTTCTACTAAACTCTTGCTCACTCTCTAATTTTTTCTCGCTCACTTCTTTCTCTCTTCCTACTCTCATTCTCTTCTCTCTAGCTCTCTCCAGGAAACTCGAAGTCGAGAGCAGATGGTTTGGCTAAAATTCTGGAGTGTGGGTGGTGCAAGGAAACCATGGGAGGAGGCCTATTTATAGGAGAGGAAGTGAGGGGGCGGGCGCCCCAATGGTGGGGGCGGCCGCCCACCCAAGGTGGCCATCCTGGCTGCCCCTTCACATGCCATTGCGTGATCTTTTGTCAATCCAGAAATTTTTGTTGATTGGGTGGATTTGGAGGTGGAAAAGAGAGGATAGTGGAGGTGAGTGGAAGTGGATGAAATTATATGATGGGATGTATGTGAGGTGTAGTCTATGACATGTGGGACCCATGGTGAGGGACCCACCATGCACTAAATGCCATGATAAAAATATAAACAATGCAGAAATTTAAATGAAGGTAAACTAATTTAAATGCATGGAATGATAGATTTTTATGCCACCACGATAAAATATTTTTGACGGGTTGTCACACACCGTAAAATTATTTATATGGGGTATAGAAATTTTTTATAATGCAATGCTAGAGATAAATATGTCTAAGAAATTTATAAGTGATGTAATTTAAAAATGTGAATAAATACCGAGTTACCTTCCGGCGAGGATTCGGATTTTTTTTTTTAAAGTCCTCCGAATTGGACCTTCCAAAATATTTATTCTTCGATATTCCCGAGAGATGTATCTTCTGTCTCTGGTAGTTGTACTGTCTGATCTTCTTCTACCATCTTTGCGGATTTGTTGAGCTCTTGTTTCGACTTGAATGCGAATTGCTCTTCTTGCCCATTTATGGTGAACTTGATTTCTCCCTTCCCGACATCAATGTGTGCATTGGCGGTGCTCAAGAAGGGTCTTCCAAGGATAAGTGACACCTTTGAGTCTGGATGCATATCCAAGTACTACAAAGTCCACTGGCACGAAGAACTCTCTTATCTTGACTGGTATGTTTTCGGCAATGCCCAATGGATAACGAACCGATTGGTCGGCTAGTTGTAGACACATTGATGTTGGCTCAAGTGCGGTGTGGTTGAGCTTGTAGTAGACTCGTGCGGGCATCACACCGACACTTGCACCAAGATCACGAGTGCATTATTGAAATATTGATCTCCAATTTTGCGGTTGATAGTGGGACATCCTGGATCTTTCTTCTTTCTCGGTAGTTGGTTGAGGATGGCCGCACTACATTCTTCGCTTAGCTTGATCACTTCATTGGATGGCAAAGTGGTCTCTTCTTGTTAAGAATATCTCTTATGTACTTGGCATATGTGGGGACCGTATGGCATCCCACAGAGGTATATATAACTTTTGAATTACCTCCACAAACTTACCAAACCGCTCATCCGCATTTGTGGTCCTCTCTTCCTCCGAGAAAATGGTAAGTAGTTTGTATCTCGAAAATTTTGTCTCATTTCCCGGTCTTCTACTCGGCTTTCGTACCGATTCTTGTGGTAATACTTCTAACTCGGGTTGGAAGTTCTCTTCTTCTCGCCACCTTTGGTGGTAGCACGGATGGCCTTCTTGCTCCTTTTGGATAGGGAGGATCTCTTGTGGAACTCCCTCTTCTTGTAGTAATAGATCTCACCGCTCCGGGTTAGTGGCAACAGCAATGCAATGGCCACGGTTTGTGCTATCTTTGCTTCTATCTTTTTATTAAACTCTAGTTGGTCATTAATGGCGAGAGGAGAAACTATCCATTTTAGTGCTTAAATTTTCCAAGGTTTTGTCATTAGCAGCAAGCCTATCCTCCATAGATGAATTGATCTTTGACTATTGTAAAACCAACTCTCTTAAAGTAGGTTGCTTTGCAAAATTACCTGACTGTGTACCTTGGTTGATCGGTGGTTGCACCCAATGTGGAATCTTTCTTACGAGGGGACTTGAATTTTGTTTGTATGTTGCTTCAATTGCCCTTTGATCTTCCTTGTACTTGGCCCTCTGGTCAAGCCAGTGGAGTAAGGTATCCATCTTGGTTGACAATGCATTTACTTCTTCAATTGCTTCTTCACTTTGGTGGCAATCTTGAATGTTGTCTTGGGACCAGCTTTGATTATCTCATATCTTCTCCATAAGTCTTTTAGCTCTCCCAAGAGTGAGTGACAAAAATGATCCTTCAGCAGTTGCATCAAGGTGCTCACGTGTCTTCGGAGTTAATCCATGATAGAAACCTTGCATTAGTGACCATTCTTCCATTCCATGATGGGGACAATCTTGGATGTATCCTTGCAAACGCTCCCATGCTTCCGACATGGTCTCCGTCTTCTGCTGTTGAAAGTTGGTAATCTTTCCTCTTAAGGCATTGGTTTTGCCTATTGGGAAGAATTTTGCTAGAAAGGCCTTGGAACACTTCGCCCATGTATTGATATCTGCTTTATTTGTATAGAACCATTGCTTCGCTCTTCCCACTAGTGAGAATGGAAAGAGGCGAAGAAGTATGATGTCTTCTTTAACTCCTTCTATGGTGATGGTGTTTCCAATTTCCATGAAGTCTTGTAAATGTGTACTTGCATCTTCATGTACCTTTCCACTGAATTGGATAGCTTGCACCATGTTGATGAGACTTGGCTTGAGCTCGAACTCAACATTAGTGTCTAATCTTTTGGACAGTGCGAGATGTTCTCTCTTTTGTTGGAGCAGAGAACTCCAAAGAAGGTCTTCTCGGCCATTTGGATTGGTGACGAGCTTCCTTCTTGATTGATCCGACTCGATGATCCGAGTTTGAATGAATCGATTCAATCCCGCTAATACCCCGTATAAAATATAAACAAAGAAAAACAACAAAGGGGTGAACACGCCAAAGTAGAGGTGACTAGTGACAATCACTCATTTTCTAAGTATCTCGCTTAAGCAATTTTTCTCTAAAAGTTTATTCCTTCCCCGCAACGGCGCCAAAAATGCTTGTTGACATCTCTAACACCACTCACGCTAAGTTGTCATCCCTAGCATGGCGCGAAGTGTTGGTATAGAAACGCTCCTCTAGTCAAGAAAATATGGGATCCGTAAGCGAACAGATAATACACCATCGTAGCATTTTACCGGAAGTATTCCAGGTATCATAATTTATATTTAGCTCAAGGGAAAGAACTAAGGACTTAAACAATGAGATAAATTTGCTAAACACGACTACTTATGAGTGATTGATTGCACTTTGTCACATACTTTGGCGAGAGGGTAAACCATGATAAATAAGGGAATATAAAGTAATAAGCTCGTGGTATAAATCACACGTAAATTAGATATAGACTACTCACCAAAAGGTAGGTTGCCATCTGATTAGCACAAGAAATAGAAATCCTATGTAGGTTCTAATCTACTAAGCCATTCATCTACTCCAACGCTACACTATCATATATAGCACAAAAGACTCTTCATCTATGTATAAGGATCATTGCTATAACAAGCCAAGACATAGCAGACTTACTACGCAACTTTGGTCTCCGCTAGACCTACCAACGGGGATGGAATACGAGAGGACTCAACGGAACCGTCACTTCCGCGATCTACCACACGACCCGGCCAATAGGGTGCATTTGCAGGTAAACGGCATCTAAGCACCATGCTCACATGAAATCTACCACCTAACCCTCCCGCGAAGAGAGCTAAGCGCTTTGCAAACATATAAATAAACTTATTATCAATCATAACCATATCAAATGTAGAACTAGAATAAACTAGGAACATAATAAATAGAAACATAATGATATTAGAATAAAGTCACGAGAATAGATACAAGATAATACCAAATTCTTGATGATGAAGATCCGGAAATCCGAGCACATGCGCCCGATTCTTCCTCTATCTAGTCTAAACCTATGTGGAACTTGAAGAACTAGAGTAGCTATTCTAATTCTCGGTGGAGAGATCTCTCTAAACCCCGGCTTTGCTTGATGGCTACCTCTCGAATAATGAATTCTTGAATGAATTAGGGTTTCACCCAGGGGGAGGGGCCCTGAATATATAGCCCCCTTGAAGGAACCACAGCCATCGGATCAAACCGACCTAAATGGACGATAATTATTGCTCCTCAAGGTCGGTGGAGGCAGGATCCACGAGACTCCACCTCATTGGCTGAGGTGGAGAGTCGGCCGCCCCTCCTATGGAGTCGGCCGCCCCTGGCCAATGCCAGGTGGGGCTCCGCTTCTAGGGTTTGCCTTCCCGAGTCTTCTAGATTGTTCTTTTTTACCCGTTCGGTCTTTCTCTCTATGTAATCCTGACATGTGGGCCTTCTTGGATGTTTTCCTGATAATCCCCTGCGAAAACACATAATCACCAAAACTTGTGGAATCTGTCAGTTTAAACCCTAAGTCTATGGTGGTGAACAGTTTATGCCCCTCTTTCTCTCTCTAGTTGACATATAAAATTGATCAATAACAATCATCAACAGTTATGCATCTTTTTTTTAGTTGTTTTAACAAAGCACACTCTAATAAGGCATAAATAGATAAGTTGGAAATACTTAGCTTGGTACACGGGGGATGCCCTCCCCCAAGTTGGATGTTGACATAGTCTGCTGATGTTGCTCGCAGGCAACGAAGATGTTCTAGTCCTCCTGGAGTGCCGTAGATGGTTGCTGGCAGGCAACGAAGACGTCAACAGTACTTGAATGTTGCGGGCAGCATTCCGACAGAGAACTGGATGTCCTTTCGCACTCGTTAGCTCTTCTTGATCCTTGATGTTCGTGAAGTTCAAATAGACAACAAAGCTTGTGGAACTAATTAAGTGTTAGTGATAAAACCTCTAGGCCTTGGTTGTCTAGAACTTTGATCACAAGAAATATTTTTATCTTTTTATTATTTAGGGAATGCGAGACAAGGAAAGATAAATATGCTAGGAAATTATTTTTGTGCCACCACGGTGAATGATTATCCACATGGGGCTTAGCAATTTTCTGGATGCAAATGCACAACATCTTTATTTTCTTTTCTAATGCAGAGATAATAACACAACGATGCAACTAAGATGCAAGTAGGAAAATAAATATACTAAGGTAGAAACAATGCAATGCTGAAAAGGGAATGCTGATAAATACCAAGTTACCTCTTGGTGCCGTTCGGTGGTTTTAAGGACTTGTCATGTTCGCTCATTTGTCAAGGGGCGTATTCGATGATTCGCGTGTAGGGATTTTACTTTTACCTTCCACACCTTCTTTGTTGGAGAGGATGACCTTGAGGAGGAAGCTTCTTGGATCACTTGCTTTTCTTCTGGTAGCACCTCTTCGGGTTCTTCTACAATGTTCTTCTCTTCTGGGTACCGATCTTCATATCTGGATACTTCTCCTTCATAGTCAGCCCATCCATCAGTAGTGATGTTCTTCTTGTTCTGGCGACGGGTACGCTGCCTTCTTCTTGCTCTGTTCTTCTTGGGCTCCTCAGTGATTATATAATTATTGTTGAAGTAGCGGCGTACCTTCTCAGTGGGGAAGTAGAAATGAATCTCCCCTGTTCCAATATAGATGATAGCTTTGGTGGTGTTCAGGAATGGTCTTCCTAGGATGATCGGGGGATCATAATCATCTCCCATATCGATGACTAGGAAGTCTGTGGGGACATAATGGTCATCTATCTGGATGAGGACATCCTTCACTTCTCCTTCGACGAAGCGAAATGTCTGATCTGCCATCTGTAGCTGTGCATAGGTGGGCTCCAAAGGCATAGTGCCATATAGATATTCATAAGTTATCTTGGCCATAATGTTGACGCCCGATCCGATGTCACGTATAGCTTTATTGAAAGAGCTTCGTTGATGGAGCATTGGATGGTTGGGACACTGGGTCATCCTTCTTGATCGACGTGGGGACTCGAGTAAGTGGTCATGCTCCTTGTGGACTGCGGTGACCATCCTTACTATCTCCGTCTTCTTGGTCTTCTTATCCTTGGTCTTGTTCTTCTTAGCCGGATTCTTCTTCTTCTCATTGTTCTGCGATGAGGGTGTCTTTGGGAATGCAAAGCACTTTGTTCTTGAAGAAGAAGGTCTCTCTCTTGCCCTTGATGTTGAAGATAATCTTGGCAGTGTTGGCATACATGATAGCTCTAGCAGTGTTCAAGAATGGTCGTCCCAGAATGATGGGGGACCTTTCGTCACTGCCTGTATCCACTACCACGAAGTCTGCAGGAACATACGAGTTGCCTACTCGTACACATATGTCTTCAAGTATTCCCAAGGGAACACGGAGCGACTGATCTGCAAGCTGCAAGCACATGGTTGTGTATGCTAGGGGACATCTGAATAGCTTCTCATATATCACCCTTGGCATGATGTTGATGCTTGCGCCGAAATCACAGATTGCCTCACTGAAGTTGGTACTTCCAATGGAGATCGGAATGACTGGTCTCCCTGGATCACCCTTCTTGATTGGCAGAGTTGAATCAATCCATGACCCTTTCGATGGGTTACTCCAGCTATCTTCTACATTGAATATATCAACAAGATTTGCAGTTTCGAACTCTTCCGGTTGTCCTGCCAGTTTACCTTGGCCGGCGGAGGGAGCAAAGTTGGCAAGCTGTTGTACCCGAGACAAGCTTTTTGTTGAAGTCGAAGCTGATTCTTGATGGCATTGGAAAAGCCATCCATTTCGTTGCCGATTGTCTCTAGGGCCTTGTCATTTGATGCCGGCTTCTTGGACAAGTTGTCCATCAACTTGCCTTGATTTAGCACTAACTCTCAAAGGCGGCCGATTGTAATTATTGTAGGAGGAGTTGTTACCTTGATAGTTGCCTCGAATAATTGCACGAGTAGTTAGGCCTCTCGTGTTGATTCCAACCTTGATTCGCTCGAGGATGATAGTAATTGTTGTTCTTGTTATTGTTGAGGTAGTTCACGTCCTCCTTCCGCTACGGGCGGTTAGCACCCGTGTGCCCGGCCTCTCCACACTCTTCACATGTCATGCGAGCATCATGTATATGCATGACTTCTTTCTTCTCCGTGGCTCTCTCATCGAGCCTCTTCATTAGCAGATCCAATTTGCGACAAAGCATGTCTACCTCCTTCATTCGGTGCATTCCTCCACCTCTCTTGCGGGTCTCGAGTTCTCTCTTCACTCCAACCTTGGTTGGATGCCATCTTCTCCACAAGAGCCGTGGCTTGAGGAATAGTGAGTGATAAGAATGCACCTCCGCCAGCAAAGCATCCATCGTCTCACGTGTGTTGTTCTTCGAGCCCATGGTAGAATGTCCGCGCAAGCGGCCAATTCTCCATGCCATGATGAGGACATTCGAGGATATAGTCTTAAAAGCGCTCCCAAGCTTCTGGGACAGTCTCATCATGTTGTTGCTGAAAGCTTGATATCTTCCCACGAAGAGCATTTATCTTGCCCATGGGGAAGAACTTCACCAAGAAATTGGTGGAACATAGTGCCCACGTAGTATTCTTCTCCTTATTGGCGTAGAACCACTGCTTCGCTCTCCCCAAGAGTGAGAATGGGAAGAGGTGAAGTAGTATAGCATCTCTGGGGACATCCTTGATGGTGAATGTGCTACAAATCTCCGGAAGTGTTGGAGATGAGCACTAGCATCTTCATGGGCCTTCCCACGTAACCGGCTTGCTTGCACCATGTTGATCGCAGCTTGAGCTCAAAAGCTCTATCGATGTCCGCGGCTCGGTCCAAGCACGAATGTTGTCCGTAGTGGAGCCGAGAACTCTCGGAGTGACTTGTTCGCCATGGCTTCAAATGCTGGTGTCAAGTCTTGAACGAAAGATTGACTTTCTCTTCCGACAAACTTTCAAGTTGAGTTGATGATGATGATTGATTGGTCTTCTTCAACTTGCTTCTGGCCTTCCTGAATAAAGCTCCTAGATTGTCAATATAATTATCAGGAAGAGTAGTCTTTTTCATACATTACCCTGCATAAGATATAAAATAAACGAAAGACAAGGGTAAGGTCAGTATGAGTAGAGAATGGTGACGGCGCTCAATCTCATTATCTAGTGCAATGCTGCTCATTATCCATTGGCTTTCAACCTTCCCGCAACGGCGCCAAAAATGCTTGTTGACATTTCTAACGCCACTCAGTGTTAGGTTGTCATCCCCAACATGGTGCCAAAAATGCTGGTACTAATAAATGCAACTGCTTCTAGAAATGAATATGGGATCCGCAAGCGCACAGATAATACCGATGTAGCATTTTAACCAGGAGTAATCCAGGTATCGTTATTTATAATTTTACCACCGGGAAGGGAATGCACTTTGGATAATGAGTGATGAGCAATGCACATGCGATAATGGAGAGCTTAACCTTGTCCGTATCGATCATCTCATACAGGGTAAGTGTCACATAAAATATAGGAATGAATGATAATTGACATAAGATAAATGAGAGCATTTAGCCACATAAAATAATAGTAACCATCTCAACTTAGCACTCTAAGCTTATAACACTAGCATGGACTAGGACGATCTAGGGTATAATCCTATGTTATTCTAACTATAAAGTCAAAGCATACAATGATTAGTGCAAGAACATCTAGCAATCATGGCGGGAAAAGGTTACATCTATGCATAGTGATATTACCAGAGAAGACTAGAGACATAGCAATGACTTCAATGTAATAGGGTTGTTCGCTAGACCTATACTCGGGAGAAGGGCTACAAAGGACTCAACAGACTGTCACTCCCGCGATCTACCTCACGATCCGGAATATAGGGTGCAATCGCAGATAAATACGGTCTAGGCACCACGCCTACACAATATTTACCACTCGCCATCGATCTAATGAGCAAGCGCTATACGATCCTATGCATAAACATAATTCTAGTCCAACTATGCTAAACATATAATCAAAGTAGACTAAGAACAATATAATTGAGAACATAATCAAATAGAGCAAAGTCAATTCGATATAATAGAATAGAATAAAGTACTACTCATAGTATCACGAACAATGATGAATATTACAAGAATATAGAGGGGAATTACCAAGAACTCCGACAGATCCGGACTCCAAGCTAGGCTTGATTCCCTCTAGATCTATTCCTATGTAGCTATGCTACTAAACTATGGAGCTCTAATTGAGATGGTGGCTCTGGCTTCACTGAATTCTCTCAGATGAATGAGTAGAGAATGAATTAGGGTTTCACCCAGGGGCCAGGGGCTCTGAATATCACTACAAGAAATCTATTCATCGGGACGGATTGCCAGCGACGGATTTACAGGACGTCACTAGAGAGTGCACCAAAGACTAGAAATATGTATACACCATGCTGGATATCCAGCCCAAGGCCCAATATCTCTCACATATAAATGAGTTTCAGTAACCCTAACCTCACCCACCCGGCTCCTCGCTTCTCCCTCCGCTCCCCAGTCCGCCGCTTCCCCGCCCCAACCCCGACATCCCATCCCTTCTCACTAGATGCCCACACTCACGCATCCGAGGACGCGGCGGCAGCACCCCCACCCCAGCCCTCACCGCATCCGACCCCATCTTAGGACGGCGGCGGCGGCAGCAGCACCCCCATCCCAGCCCTTACCCTGACCGAACCCTCGGCACGGAGGAATCTCGCATCGCCGGGAGGACAAGACGGCACATGGTGTGCGGAGGTTGGAGCAGTTCCCAGGTCTTCATCGAGCCCTTCACGGGCGACGAGCACACACCAGGTAGTCAGGTACCCTCGCCCCTTGTCTTCCCTTCTGCAATACTGAGCTCCGAATCCCTATCTTAAGCTATTTGGCTATTTGCATCTGGATCTGCTGACAGCATGTCCTGGCTCTAGTTGGATCTGGCCCTTGGCATAGAGCCCAACATGTTGCCTGTACAGGAGATCGAGGATGATGTGGATTGCTGATGAGCGGTCGTGAAGGATCCCTGGGAGGCATGAAACGACAACTATTGCTGCTAGCCTTCGCGGACGCATGGTACTTGCGTTAGTCATCTGCATGCTCGTAAGCAAAAACACTGAATAAATACCCACTTCATTATTTAGATATTGAATCACTGCTTTGCATTGATAAAATTCCCCATTCGCTGCTAGCTACCTCCCCTGTATTCTTAGTGCAAGATGTTGCAACTCGATAGTAATCATTGTACTGGAACTTCATATTCAGTGTTTGTGTTTGAAACAAACTTCATGTTGATTGTTTCACAATCAAAACATATTACTTTCAGTAAAGTTTATTAACAAATGTGAGTGCTATTTTTCATCTTGATATAATCAGAGAACATACCACTGTAGGTACACACCCTGTTCACAGCAGCACCAGGCCCTTGTTCAAGCACCAGCCCTTGTTCAAGCACCAGCTCAGACAGAGGCAGGGGCCAGCCAGAGCCAGACCATTGTTCTCTAAAGTCAGAACACTGAAGCATGCATGACTAATGGTTAGTAGCAGAGTTGAAAATAAACATCAATTTGTTCTCTAGTCAGTTACTTGCTTTGTTGTTGTATCGTACTTTTGACTCCCTGCTGCAAAAATGAAACACTAGCTGCATGCTTTATGCTTGGAGCGCTGATGTCAATTTTATTGTCAACATCACCTGTAGCTTTGTGTTCTTGCTGAATACTCACTTAAGGCTGCATTCGGACTATAAGTCTTTTTAACATATCTTAGTCCACAACTAGTAATCTTTGTTGAATATTTACCTAAGGATTCATTCTGACTACAATTAGCAGTATCTGATATCAGCATGTTATTTAATTCTATAGCAGCAATTTCATGGCAGTTCTAACTTATGTTTACTTGTTTTTTAGTACATCAGATACTTTGTTCCTTATGGACAGTTGTATCAAATAGAGCTCTCCATTGCTAAAACTAGTGCTTTGTTCTGAGCCAAATTATTAAATATTTACTAAACTACAGCCTGAATTTAGGGTCCGGTTTACTTAAGTAATTTTTGTGCAGACTATAGAAACCATTATTGTCACCAAAGTTATTAGTAATTTATCAAATAATCTGTGCATTTGGTCAGTTAACTGTCTGTGACTTTTTTAGCAATAGTGTGCTACTTTAACGTGGAGGATGTTCTTGTAGTCTATTCTTTTATTACAAGTATCAGCATCACATTCATGTTTGGGTACAGATCTGCTGTAGTCAATTTACAAGTGCCACAACTAGAAACCATTTTACTTTCACATATGTATTAATATGTTAAATTACAATGCACGTGCTCTAGTCTAATAGATATAAATATGCCCTTTACCTATGATTTGTGATTTCTGAAGCTGATTCTATTTTCTTTCATGCAGACTAGCTAGTAAGATGATGTCTCACCTGTGATTGGCTAAAGTTTTGGAGGGCAAGAGGACATGGTGGTGACCGGTGGGAAGTCTCTTGTTGTATCGGCGCTGGTGAAATGCTAGAATCCATAAATATACTGTTATTTGACATGTACCTTGTATGCATGTATTAACTTTGTTCTGGATTGGCTATGCCACGCTATAATAATAGTAATGTAATTGTTTAAATGGGCTTGTCTATTGATGACTTGGCTGTGTGATATAACATGGCTTTGCACATTGTTGAAATTATAAAATTGTTCTATAAATTAAAATTTGTACTATCTGATAACATGCAAACGTGCTGCCAGCAAGGCTAAACCACGTCATCAACCTCGTTCGCATCCATATAAGCATCAATGATGATGTGGCTATTCAATCTGTGACGGTTACATTTTTGTCACAACACTGGGTTTGGGTTGGGCTAAATGGGCCTCGGGCTAATCTGCGACGGTTTCAAACCATCACGGACTGTGTTAATCGGTGACGGTTTTCAAACAAATGTCACGCACAACAATCCATGACGCTCAATCCGTAACGATATCAAAAACCATCACAGATTCTACTTGGTGACGGATTTTTAGTGATCCGTGACGGAATTGAATCGTCGTGGATTAGCAGGTTTCTTGTAGTGTATATAGCCCCCTAGGATGCACCACAGCCCTCGGATCAAACCGACCTAAATGGACGATTATTATTCATCCTCAAAGGCGGTGGAGGCATGATCCGCGAGCCTCAACCTGATTGGTTGAGGTGGTGGAGACTGCCAGGTGGGGCCCAGCTTCCAGGGGTCGCCTTCCCGAGTATTCTAGAGTATTCTTTTTTACCCATTCGGTCTTTATCTCTATGTAATCCTGACATGTGGGCCTTCATTATGTTCTTTCCTGATAACCCCCTGCAGAAATAGACAATCACCAAAACTCGTGGAATTCTGTCAGTATAACCCCTATATCTAATAGGTGAACTCATATTAGTCCTTTCTCTTGCTGCGTTGACGGTATAAAATTGATACTTAATCACCGTCAACACCCACAAGCATGAAGGATATGCAAGGTATAACAGTTATGCAGTCCATACTCAAAAAGCTATACTCATATATACTTTCAAAATTAAAATTAAGCGGGAAACTAGGTTTGCAGGGATGAACATGATGGGAACAGGAGCATGCATATGAACAAGTGAGAAGGAAGTGATCAAACCGAGTTGTGTGCATGCTTCTCCACCGATTCATGATGTGGCTCAGTGCTTTCATCCCTTTTTTTGATGGGGGTGTTGCACACCCCCACACTTCTTTGGCGCTATATATCTAGCTTTTATTCAAAAACAAAAACTGGTGAAAATAACAAGGACTCTTCGGTGAGAAACACCAGAGAGTCAAAGAATTTATTGAATTAAGAACAAATTTTATTTTAAACTTTTTTTAGATTGAATCATTGAATCGCAAGAATTCAATGACATCAACCTCTTCTATTTCAGGTTCAAGGAAAACTTTTAAACGTTGGCCATTTACCTTAAATGTGTTACCTTCGTCATCTTGGAGCGTGATAGCACCATGTGGCGAGGTTTCAATTACTTTGAATGGCCCTTCCCATTTACTCCGTAGCTTTCCATGGCCAAAGAGTTTCACCCTTGAGTTGAACATCAGGACCTTGTCTCTAGGTGTGAACTCTTTGTGCTTGATTCTCTTGTCATGCCATCTTTTTGTTCGTTCTTTGTAGATCTTGGAGCTGTGGTAGGCTTTTTCTCTCCATTCTTCTAGCTCAGATATTTGTATTTGGTGATTTCTTCCAGCTAGGTGGACGTCCATATTCCATTTCTTGATGGCCCAATAGGCCCTAAACTCCAACTCCACGGGTAGATGGCATGTTTTCCCGTATACCAGCTGATATGGTGACATGCCTATGGGCGTTTTGTATGCTGTTCTTTAAGCCCATAGTGCATCAGGCAACTGGTCCTTCTACTTCTTCCCCATCTCATTCACAGTCTTTTGCAGTATGTTCTTGATCTGCTTGTTTGATGTTTCAGCTTGACCGTTTGTTTGGGGATGGTATGGAGTTCCAAAGTTGTGTTTGACTCCATGTTCAGCTAGTTACTCCCGAAAGGACTTGTCAATGAAGTGTGACCCACCGTCACTTATGACCAATCGGGGTGTACCGAACCGTGGGAATATCACTTCATGGAACATCTTCTTGGAGTGCTTGTGGTCTCAGATCGACGGGGTAGTGCTTCTACCCATTTGGACACATAGTCCACTGCTACTAGGATGTATTCAGCATCTCCGGACTTTGGGAATGGTCCCATGAAGTCTATCCCCCAGACGTCAAACAACTCCACTTGGAGGTTGTTCATGAGTGGCATTGCATCCCGAGTACTGATGTTTCCATGTTTCTGGCACCTAGCACATCTTCTGATGAACTCTTTTGCATCTTGGTACATTGTTGGCCAGAAGAAACCGCTTTGCCAGACCTTGGCGTGTGTTCGGAATGCTCCATAGTGTCCTCCATAGGGTGCTGCATGACATCTTTCTAAGATCTTTGTGGCTTCAACCATTGGGACACATCTTCTTAGCAACCCATCGGCACAGACTTGGTAGAGGTACGGGTCGTCCCATAGGTGAGAACGACTTTGCTGCTTGAGTTTCCTCCTCTCCTCCCCTGGTGCAACATATCCTGCAACTATATAGTTGACAATATTTGGATACCATGGATCTGCTTGTGTTACTTTTAGGAGCGTGTCATCCCTAAGATAATCGTTAATGGGTAAATCATCTGCATCCCTATGACGAAGCCTAGACAAGTGATCGGCTACCGAGTTTTCTACCCATTTCTTATCTCGTATTTCTATATCAAACTCTTGGAGCAGAAGAATCCAGCGGATTAGCCGGGGTTTAGCATCTTTCTTAGTGAGGAGGTATTTGAGAGCAGCATGGTCTGTATAAACAATTACCTTTGCCCCCACTAAGTAAGACCTAAACTTGTCTATTGCAAAGACCACAGCCAACAACTCTTTCTCAGTTGTGGCGTAATTCAGCTGTGCCCCAGACAAGGTTTTGCTAGCGTAGCATATAGCATGATGCTTTTTATCCTTCGTTTGGCCCAAAACGGCACCAACCGCAAAGTTGCTAGCATCACACATGATTTCAAAGGGCAACTTCCAATCAGGTGTCTGGATGATTGGAGCTGAAATGAGTGCCTTTTTCAAGATTTGAAAGGCTTCATGGCACTCATTGTTAAAGACGAAAGGTGCAAAGGCTAGTCAGGGGTCTAGCGATTTTAGAAAAATCTTTGATGAATCGCCTATAGAACCCTGCATGGCCTAAAAAGCTACGAATGCCCTTCACGTTCGTGGGAGGTGGTAGTTGTTCTATAACCTCAATTTTTGCTTTGTCCACCTCTATCCCACGGGCGGACACCTTGTGTCCTAGGACTATGCCCTCCTGGACCATAAAATGGCATTTTCCCAATTGAGGACTAAGTCCTTTTCTACACACCGTTGTAAGACTCTGTCTAAGTTCTCCAGACAATCTGTGAAAGTTTTGCCATAGACGGTAAAATCGTCCATGAACACTTCCATGATTTTCTCGATCATGTCGGAGAAAATTGACATCATGCACCGTTGGAAAGATGCTGGAGCATTGCATAACCCGAACGACATGTGTCGGTATGCGTAAGTTCTATACGGGCATGTGAACGTAGTCTTACTTTGGTCGTCGGGGTGAATTGGGATTTGATGATACCCGGAATAACCGTCAAGGAAACAAAAGAAGGAGTGGTTCGCGAGGCGTTCTAACATTTCGTCAATGAATGGCAACGGGAAATGGTCCTTCTTAGTGGCCTTATTGAGTTTCCGGTAGTCAATACACATCCGCCACCCCATGATAGTTCGTTGAGGAATGAGTTCATTCTTTTCATTCCTAACAACTGTCATGCCTCCTTTCTTTGGCACGACCTGAACAGGGCTAACCCACTCGCTATGCGGCACGGGATAGATGATCCCTGCGTCAAAAAGTTTGAGGACCTCTTTCTTAACAACTTCTCGCATAGCGTTGTTAAGTCTCCGCTGGGGTTCCTTAGATGGTGAAGAATCGGGATCGATAGGGATTCTATGAGTGCAGAGAGTGGGACTAATCCCCTTGAGGTCTTCAAGTGAGTAGCCTATGGCTGACTTATGTCTTTCTAGGACAACGACAAGTTTGCGGGTTTCATCTTGGGAAAGCTTGTCGCTAATGATGACAGGAGTTTCACGATTGTCATTTAGAAAGGCATATTTTAAGCCAGAAGGAAGGGGCTTAACCTTGATTGAGGGTTTTGGTGGCTTTTCGTTATAGTCTAGTTCAATAGGTTTTGCCAGCTCTTCCTCTTCTTGAATAAAATTTTCAACATCGAAAGCTGGTTGAACCATGTCTTCTAGTGAAGCCACTAAAACATCCTGAATAGGGTCTCGTTCGGGCTTGGGTTCTACTATCGCATTGTGTGATCGCGCAAGCAGCACAGTGATAGGAGAACTTCCCGGTTTCAAATTTAATAGACCCCGCTTTGGTCTTTCCCGGAAGAGTGTCCCCAAAGGTAAACCAATTAGGAGGGACGTGTACGAGATGTCATAGACATGAAAATCTAGACGATACTCAAGACCTCTTATGCGCATCGGAATAGACCTTATGACCCCACAATTTTCAAGAGTAATTCCTGTAGGAATTCTTAAATGTTTGTGAGATGGGATCAAGGACTCGTTGGGGCAAAACATATCAGCCAAGGCTTTTGACATGATATTCATCCAAACGGTAGGGCTGTAGTGAGCCTCTATAGTGGTTTCCTTAAGGATACATAGAAGAGTATCTAAAGGGGCAATGATTCGGGCTACCTCAGTGGATAGCTCCGTTTCGGCCAACCACTCACGACTCATGATGGCCGACAGTCCTTTGATGTTCCCTAAGGAAGGACTCATTGTCTGGACCATCATCATCCTCAGATGATGCAGAGTGTGCTAGAGATCTCACTTGAACTGGTAAATTCGAGGCATTTCCAAAATCTTGAAAAAGATCTTCCTCGAATTCAAAGGGAAATGAAGAAGGATGAGGTTCATCATCCTCTGGAGCGTGGTGTATTCCCTTAATAGGAGGTTCTATGGCAACCGGGTTAGGAGAAGAATTTGAAGGAATTTTAGATTTGGTTGCTAACGCCTCCTCTGGTTGGTTGGGACCGGTCTCAACTAAATCAGGAAGCTCATCGTATATGCCAGTGTAAGGGGTATTTTCTAGGATTTTCTCAAGTATGGCCTTCCCCTCACTAATGGTCATGTGGGTGAATGAGCCTCCAGAAGATATGTCGAGGTGGAGAGCAGTTTATTTGCTAAGACCAAGGTGAAAGTGATTTAGAAGGACATGGTCAGGCAAAGAAAGATTTGGGCCAGTATTTATAAGGTTCATGAACCTAGCCTTCCTAGTGTCTCCTTCTCCTTTTGTTGAAAGGTGAGAATTTCTACACGAAGGGCGGCAACTCGGGAAGCAGGGAAGAAAGCGAGACAAAATTTGTCCCAAAGTTCGTCCCAATTCCCGTTTACTCCGCCAACGGTATGAGCGTACCATTGTTTCGCTCTTCCTAAAAGGGAGAACGGAAACAGTTTCCATTTGATGGTCTCATGTGTCATGCCATCAATATGAAGGCAAGAGCACAATTGCTCAAATTCCCAAAGGTGGGTATAAGGATTTTCATCCTGTTGCCCAGAGAAGGATTGGTCCCGAACCATGGCTATAAAGCCAGGATGGAGTTCATAGCCGGAAGTTGTGATTGGCTTCGACGATTGTGGTGGCTCTAAGAACTCGCCCTTTGGTGCGGAAAATTTAAGAATAGGAGTGGAATCCATATGGTAGGTGGTGGTAGTTGATATATTTGTGGTGAAATAAAAATAAAAAGGGTACACAGACGAACTTGGTTCGAGTCTAGAACAGCTACCGTTCCCCGGCAATGGCGCCAGAAAGCTTGTTGGTATTTCTTAGCGTAAGCAGATAAATCCGCAAGCGCACGGAGTACCGTTGTAGCTTTCACCCGGAAGTATTCAGGGTATCGTATTTTTCCACAGGGAACGGAAGTGTACTAGAGTGAAACAAGGTCGTCCAGGAGTAGAAGGTAGAAGGATGTTTTTGTAGGACGAGAGGGTTTTCTAAGCTCAGCCCTAGGTCACTAGATAACTAAAGTCTTGGCTTACTATACTCACTCACTTCGGAGCAGCGGTACTTTTACAGTTCTCGAAAAGACTGGGAAGACGTAACCGGGGGAAGGCTGCCAAAAGCTCTACGAGAACATCAACCCGAACGTGGTGGATTACACAGGCCTGGTCGAAGCTGTCACCTCCGGGGCTACCACAACTATCCGTGGGGTTGGGCGCAAACTCAGGTAACTCCCTAGCCCAGACACCACGTCTACGCTAGAGGCTACTACTCTAGTCCGATATCTTAATTAGACTAAAGCACTCGGTCGAGCGGAGATCCCGTAAGCAAGCAAGTAAGCGCTGAACTATAATTAAATAGATGACTAAGGAAAGTATGTGGATATTACTCACGAAGGAGTCGGCTCCGTAGAGGTACAAGATGGAGGGGAACACGACAAGCCGGCTCCACCTCCGCTCTGCGCCTCCTCTCTCTTCCTCTTTTCTCGCTTATACAACTAGGCACTAGCACCTAGAGGGACACCACTACTCCTCAAATGATATGAAAGTGGAAGCTCAAGAGTGTAGGATAAAATGTGGAACTCAGAAATATATTCTATAGGGTAGTAGAGTGTGTGTTACAATGGAGGGAATATCCCTCTATTTATACTAGAGAGGAGGGATACACTTTTGCACTTGACCCCCTGCCTAATGACGGATTGGAGGCATGCAACCGACCTCCCTAAGGCGGTAATTAACTTTCCAAACGAGCAGCGTCGGAAACCGGGCGAGAACCGGCCATTAGGGGTGTGAACCGGAGCTAAACCGGCGTAATCTGGGTTGTCAGCTGTTTTTGGAAGGTAAATCAGGGAATCTGCCAGTTGAACCGGGCCAAAACCGCGGTCCACAGGCTCCTGAACCGCGCGGACTAGCCACCGCCTCGCGGGGACCAACCCCGGCGCGCCACGTGCCCCCCGCTGGGCCGGCCGAACTGCGGCTCCTCGCGTGAGCGCGTGAGCGCCCGCGCTCTGCCACGTGGCCGTCTCCCACTCGCTGGTTTGAATTTGGCGTCCCGCCCGTGCCGGCGCGCGGGCGCGCTTGTGCCGATAGCCGCGCCACGTGGCGCCTTGCTATTGGCTGCGCGTGTCGCCTCTGTCCCCCTGGCCAGCGGCAGCTGCAGCGTGGGGCCGACAGGGCGGGCCCCGCTGGCAGCGGCTGTCTCCCGGCCTACCGCGTTGACGCAGCCGGCGTGGGCCTCTGGCCGGCCACGTGGCCACACCTGGTTGGGCAGCTGGCGTTGACTTGGGGGTGCTGACGTCAGCACTCCTTTTTAATTTGAATATTTTATATCTTTTTATTCCGGACTCCGATTATAGCAAATAATATATGCATTTTGCTCAGCTCGACGAGCCCGTCTCAATGGTGTAGTCGGTTTCATCATTTGGGATACTTTTCTTCCATGAAATATTAACTTTCCTGCAAAGCAACTTTGGAAACCAAAACTCGTGGAACTTGTAAGATAAATAAAATAATTGCTATGTTGTTCTCCAGGATTTGGTCATTTTGGATAGGTTTGGCGGTCAAAATATGTGCAATAAGGAGCGCCAACAGACCCAGGTTAAAATTCGACGAAGTTCAGGGATCTAAGTGACCTGTCATAGACTCATATGAATAGTGCTCCAAGGACCTATTTGTAGATCTTATGTTGAATCTTGGGAAAATCATATCTCGAGTTTGGTAACTCCGATTTGGGTGATTCAACTTGGGTTGTGATCATGAGGGTGTCTAGTTTTTATTAAAAATATGAAACTGGTCATGTTCTGTGGTAAAATAATTAGTTATGATTTATCCCTTTTATGCATGTTTAAAAAGATTAGGAAATTCATAAGTAAATATGTGTAGCTCTGAAAAATGTGGTTCTTATTTCTATGGTCTTGTATTGTCATGATATTGCTGTGGAGTGATTAACATGGTCTTGTGTTATGCAAGAATATGGAGTTGTAGTTCAAGTGTGATTTAGGGGCAAATCTTGGAATAATTCATAAATCAATTCTTTACATGTGATGTAGGGTTGATACTTTCTGTGGGCTACTTATATGCTATGTTGTAGCTCTGCATATGATTGTTTTCATGATTGGAGTAAGTTGGTAGTACAAAGTATTATTTGGTCCTCCTATTGGTGCTGCCCTGTCATTTTTGTGTAGGACAGTAGGATCATCCAAATGGGATGAAATTTGGATTATGGGCTGGCATTGCCATGTATATCCTACTGTAATTTTTGTAGGATTTTGGGATGTGTGTAGCTGTGGGTTGCTGTTCAACCCATAGTTGGTTAAATTGGGGTTGCTTGTATGATGTCATGTTGAACTCAATTATAATTTGGTTTTCTGGGAAACTTGTCTTTATATGATTGGTTTGTAATTAGTACATCGATCTACTGTTGAAATTTGGTGGCCATTGGATCAATAGTTTAGAAGATATGGCCATTGCTTTACGATATACAAAATTCTGTAATTGCTGTTTTGTCAGTACCTAGTTCTGTTGTTATCTGATTTAAGCCTAGTTAACTTAAGAATCAGGTTTTGAGGTCTTGAGATGTTTGATGGGGAATTGGATAAGCTTTCCAGATTGTCCTCTTTCATGTTCATTGGATTTATAGATCTCTAGTTATGAAATTTATTACTGGACTGCCAATTATATGTCGATGATTGATAGTGAAGCTCGATTGTGTGATGTTGTGTATAGAACTTGATGATGATGACTCGTAGTGATTAGGATATGTATGATTGATTGTTATTGAGTGTGTCATGATGTTTTGGTCAAGATGATTATGCTTAGGTTAAAGTATTTGGCTTTACTGGCTTGTTTGCTGGTGATAGGTGTAGAAGATTAAATATGCTATCTATACATGAGCATCTATCATCCATGATCATGCATACACAGACGATCACGTATTCATACATATGCACATGCATCATTCCAGGATCGCGAGTAGAACATTCATCGTGGAGTCAAGGATCCCGAAAGGGCAAGTCGCGAACGGAGTTCCGCACGAGAAGTGATCAAGAACTAGGAACCCGACGTGGCCTAGCTGAGTACTTGGGGCTACAACCTCGACCCTCTAACTAAGGAAAGCCCCGAAGCATCCCTCCTATGGTTTGCAAATATTTTACCTTGCGTCCTTTTATTCTTTATGATGCATTAAGTTATAGGTGTTGATTGGAACCGTAGTTGTATCAGGACTACCTTGCTACCAGAAATATCCTATTTTACGTACAGGATCGACTACATGCTTAGGCCTGCGCTCTTAATCGGTAGAAGCCGGATGATCAACCCTCGTCCGCAGAGTGTAGATGGTTACTACCCCTTTTTTTTAAAACAAAAGGCACTGCCCGGCTTTATTGAAAGCTTAACGGAGCGGGTAACATTTTGCTGGGGATACCAGCTTACAAGATCAGTTTTTGAACCTTCTAACCTTCTAACCAAGCTCTACTGATCTTCAGAATATAAAGCAACTTCTAACCGAATGTTTAACAGCTAAACATATTACAACGCGTGGAGAGCAAACAACTGTTAACATTTTTGGTTCAGTTTGTGCGACTTCCATGAGCTACGTGCAGCTCTGCCCTTTTACATCACCGCATTAGAGGATAATAGATGAATCATTTCATCAGCGTCCGGCTTCAACTTGGGCTTCAGGAGGGGCTCCAGGTCTTCATCAGCGCAATAGTCTTGTGGATCAGCCCCTTCGGCGACGCCATCAGCTTCCTGTTGAATACGACATCATTCCACGACTTCCAGATGGCCCACATCGCCCCTGCACATATGTACATCAATAGAACTTGTTTAATACCTCGACTTCTATCAATTAGCTCGACAAATAACGCTTCACAGCTTGTAGGAGAGTTGTTCCAGCCCAGACAATCCCTTAGGAAAGCCCAAAGGAAGATTGCCACTGGGCACTGAAACATGATATGATCAGATGATTCAGGCAAATCACAAAGCAAGCATTTCTCAGGACCAGACCATTTCTTCTTCTTAAGTTGCACCCCACATTGAATTTTGTCATGGTTAACCATCAAAATGAAAATTTTGACCTTTAGGGGAATGGGGCACTTCCACATAAATGACATATGCTTATCCACCACTCCCCTACTGATCAGCAAATTATATAAAGATTTAGAAGAATATTTGTTTGACTTCTCTAATACCCATCTCACTTCATCTCTCCCAGATCCTAATTGTAGCCCCTCTAGTTTTTGAAATAACTCTGAAAATTCCACTCTTTGTCTATCATCAAACTGTCTTCTAAATTCTAACTGCCACACGCCACTCTCTTTTGCTTTTGCCACTGAGATCTCAGGGTTTCTGCAAATCTTGAAGAGATTTGGATAGCTAATGCTCAGAGGACATGAATCCACCAAACAGTCCAGCCAAAATCTAGTTTGCTGGCCTGAATTCACAACTAGACTTCTACCTTTTTGATAACTCTCTCTAACACTTAACAAAGTCTTCCAGAATTGGGAACCAGATTTACTTCTTATTTGAAAGATACTTCTCTCTTGTAAGTATTTATTCCTCAATATAGAACAGCACAACCCACCATCTCCCCTTTCCAACTTATCAATCCATTTTACTAACAAGCATTCATTCATAACTCTAACATTGGTAAAACCTAGTCCCCCATACATTTTTGGTAAGGTGTCCCATTTGACCATGTGGTACTTTCTTTTCTTTGATGTGCCCTGCCAATAGAATCTAGATCTTATAGAGTCTAATCTTTGACAGTTCCCCTCATAGAGTTGATAGACACCCATAGTATACATAGGAATGCTGGACAAGCAGGAGTCTATCAAAGAAGACTTCCCCCCAGAGGACAAATAATCACACTGCCATGTACCCAACCTTTTTTCAGTCTTTGCCTCAACATAACTCAATTGTGCTTTAGTAATTTTTTGAGGGCTAACTGGGAGACCAAGATAGATCATAGGGAATGTACCCAGTTTACACCCCATCAACTCTACTGCTACCTGCTGATCTTCTTGAGACAGACCTAGAGTATATATCTCACTTTTATCAAAATTAATCTTCATCCCTGACATGGCCTCAAAACATGATAAGATTCTTTTAACATTTCTCAAATTATCTGGGGAAAAGGCCAGCAGAATCACAGTGTCATCTGCATATTGTAAGTGGGTTAACCCTCCATCCACCAAGTGAGGAATCAAGCCTTTTTATAAGTCCACCCTGGCTACCTCTAGATAAAAGGGATGATAGAGCATCAGCAACCAGGTTGAACAGGAGAGGTGACAAGGGGTCCCCTTGTCTCAACCCCTTGTAACTTCTAAAATATTCACCTCTCACCCCATTGAAATCTATGCACACTCTCCCTCCTCTAACAGTCTGATTAATCCTTTCAATCCAAATATCAGAAAAACCTTTCCTTCTCAAGACTTCCTCTAAAAAGTTCCAATTCACCTTATCATGCTTTTTTAAAGTCCAGTTTTAAGATCACCCCTGGACTCTTAGACTTTTTTAGATCATGCAGAACCTCTTGTAATATCACCACTCCTTCTAAAATGTTTCTCCGTGGGATAAAAGTAGTCTGATGAGGGCTGATAACTTTCTGAGCCACTGTAGTCAACCTCAAGGTCAGGGTTTTCGTGTTGATCTTGTATATTACATTTAGCAAGCAAATGGGACGAAATTGCTTCATAGTTATTGCTGGTTTCACCTTTGGCAAGAGTATAATGACACCATAATTCAATCTCCAAAGATCCAGGGTCCCCTTATGTAACTCATCTAGCATCTCTTTAATGATAACTCTTAACTGAGACTTAAATGCTTTAAAGAACTCCACTAAAAAACCATCGGGTCCAGGGGCAGTGTTATTTTTCAGCTCTTTCAAGACCAAGTCCACCTCTGCATATGTAAATGGTTTAGTCAGCATATCATTATCTTCATCTTGTAGCTGCTGCTCCCTGCCCCACACATCCTGCCTGAGGTGCATATCAGCCACTTCTTCCTGCCCAAACAGCATTTTGTAGTAATCTGTAATATGATTCCTTATAACTACAGGATCCACCTCTTCATGCCCATTTATCTCTAACATTGATATCCTCATCTTTCTTCTTCTACCATTAGCACATTTATGGAAATAGCTAGAGTCCCCTTCCAATATCCATTTCTCCCCACTTCTCCTCTGCCAATGTACCTCTTCATCATTTAGGATTTGTTGCAGTTGAGCATCTAGATTATATCTCTCCTCCCACTCTACTAGTGCTAAAGGTCTGGAATCACTCCAATCATCTAATGTCCTAACTCTATTCAAAATTTCTTGTTTATGTTTTTTCTGATGGCTGTCAAAATTGATACCCCACCCTTTGATAGCTCTCCTCAACTTACTAGAAAAGATATGCCAGTGATCTAGAACAGAGTGCTTAAATCTGAGAGGCCATTTTGACTGAACCCAATCTCTAAAACCATCTTGCTGCAGCCACTAGGCATTAAATCTAAAATAGAAGGTATGAATAGGGCCATCACCCCCAGTATCTACAATTATTGGGTTATGATCAGAACCTATTCTGGGAGCAGTTAACACAGCTGCTAGATTGAACTTGTCTTCTCAAGAATTTGAAGCTAGAACTCTATCCAACACACACATGATAGGTGGGTACTGTTTATTTGACCAAGTAAACCTACTCCCAGTTCTATGTAACTCTCTCAGAGCAACCACATTAATCATGGCATTGAAAGCCTCCATGAGTGGGATATTAACATTACCAGAAGACTTCTCATGAATAGCTCTAACCAAGTTGAAATCACCCCCCACCATCAATGGGTTAGTAGTGTTCAGAATCTTCTGTTGTATTTCCTCTAATAACTCTAACTTTCTATCATCATGTGCTGGGCCATATACATTCATAAGGTCCCAACAGAAATTATCAGCAATCATGGTCAAGGAGCAACTTTGGTAAAACACTCCACTATCTTCATTAGAAACAATGGCAAAATGTTTATCAACCCCCAATAGCATACCTCCTGAATGTCCAACACAAGGAACCCAGGACCACTAAAAATCCCTGGACCCACCAAGTCTATCTAACTCTCTTTTCCTGAATGAATCTTTAATAGTTTCTTGGAGGCAGATACAATCAAACTTAAATTTGTTAATTAACTCTAACAAGAACTTTCTTCTACCAAAGCACTACCCAACCCCCGATATTCCAAAACAACACTTTCATTTTAACCTGGGTTATAATTTAGTGAACCTCTATTATTATCTCTACTCACATCTAATTGGGCCATCTTACCCTCTGCACCTCTAGCACCTCTCTGATCATCATCAGTATCTCTACAAGTATTACCAATCTTCTCCAGATTAATTCCAGAATCATCTATATTTTCAGCAGAATCTAAGTCAAGTCTATTATCATCTAATTTAGCATCTAGTTTATTCCTAAGTTTATTTAAGGCAATCAAAGCTTCTTCTTTAGCTTGTAACAACGAGATATTAGCAATTCTAGCAGTTTCATCTGGGCCCAACGTAAAACCACAAACACTAGCTAAATCATCCAAAGTACAGTGAGCAGTAGAAGAAGAAGGGGCATGTTTATCAATACCTTTCTGTGTAGTAGCAGCCTTCTTCAAGATAGCCTTGGTTTGGAGATGCATATCTCTGTCTTGGATTCTTGAGCTTTGCCTGGTCTTCTCCACAACCTCCACCACTGCTGGCTCATCTTCTGGAATGATGGTAATTTGAACCACTTCCTCTATTTCTGAGTCTCCAACAGCACCTGCTTCAAGGTCCAAACTCCCCACCTTGCTATCCCTCCCAACCACAGATTCCACATCTGCCTCAGGATGAGTTTGTTGGTCCAGGGCATGTGTCCCATTACTAGCATTCAGTTCAGACTCAAGTTGTTCTGCTATAACCTCTTGATCAACAGCCTCAACAACTCCATCTGTTGTGCCATCCCCATGAGTCCTCCCTTGTTGGTTTGGTGAGCTACCACCATGTTTAGCTAATTCTTTAGGTGCTGGTTTACTAGATTGGAGCCACCTATCTTCCTGTGAGTCAGGGTCTTCCTCATCAGTTATCTCCTCATCATCATCATCTAGATCATCATCATCTGGTTTGTTGGGAGGAAAGTTCCTCATCTTCTCTAAGTAGAACCAGACTATCCTCCTCCCCTTGTTGTTGATGAAGACCTCAGATGAACCCTCAATCCCTGCTGGATTCAGGCAAGCAATCTTTACCCACACTGACTTCCATTTCAGGGAAGGCTTATGGACCTCCACTGGATTGCCTACCAGTTTGGCCAGTTGCATTACAGCATATTCATTCCTGGCAAAGTCAGGTATGCCCCTTGCCTTAATCCAGACAACTTGAAGTTCTTTGAAGATCTCAGGATCCATGTCTGTTTCATCAATCACAGCATCAATATCAGAGGTGACAAACCTGGGTTTAGCTCTTTTCTTCAGCACATTTAGGACTGCTTTGGATGGCATGTCCACCAGGAACTCACTACCTGAGACTCTTCTAACATTCCAGTTCCATTCAAAATCTGCCAAGTACTGCAGCTCAGTCTTAATTCTGTGTCTAGTACCTCTACCTTCCAAAACTGATACAATAGCTCTAATAGGACCCTCAATGCTTTGTTTCCCCACAGACTTTGGCTCAGGAATATCAAAAGCATAGAATCTCTGCCCTGGGATACCATACCCACAAAGCTGTAGCCTAGACCCCAGTTGGTTTGTTGCCTGTTTAGGAGCTTGATTGACCTGGGGGTGGGGGATAACAGCCTGGTTGGTTTTTGGCTGGGTACCAGAAACAGACCCGCCAACTCTTTTCGGGCACTGATCAGATTTATGCCCAGTGGATCTACAACTATAGCAGAAAGGGTCATTGGTGCACTCAGAGTAGTGATGCCCCGTCAAGTTACAGTTGAAGCACTTCATCTTACTATTACCTTGCCCTTGATTGTAGTCCCAGTACTGCTGCTGGTAGCCTTTCTTCTTGTCATGGATGTGGAGCCGCAAGTCGTCAATCAGCTGCCTCACCTCCCTTTGATCCTGCTGATCTCCACCTCTTTTCCTATCTTGACCTCTTCCTGGTGAAGGATCCCGGCACTACTGGTGCTGGAACAGACCTTGGAATTCGCGGTGGCGCCCTCCCACTCCCGGCATTGATCCCGCTGGCGATCCCCATCTCTCTCACCATTGTACCCGACCCCCTCTCTCATGTACCCTCTCTTATCCATCTCACTCTTGGTTACCTCCACAAACGATATCCCGTCAGTGGTTTTTGGCTGGATTTTCCGCAAGATTTTTGCTTGATGCCCGTACTTCCTCACCTCTTTCACGGACGCCGGGTACTCCGCCGCCGTCAGGTCCAGAACCCTAGCGGCAACTTTCCAGACCCAGCGTCGCGTGACTGGAGCTCGTCTAGGTTTGGGGGATGTAGGAGTGGGCATACATGTCATCCTCTAGTGGGCTCTGGGCCGGCCCATTTAACAGCCCAGCTTCATTTTCATTTCCTGTCATCTCCTTCCCGCATTCCTGGCTCGCCCTAATCTCTATGGATCTCTGTTCTAGCTCTGGCCATGGCAGCATTTGCAACTGAGCCATGATCTCTGCCGTGGATTTCTGGGGAATCTCTTGATCATTGCGCCCACCTGGCCAGCAAAATCTAATTGGAATACTCCCAACAGCAATCGAATGACCATCAACCACAGCAATCGGGGGTATTTGCATATGTCGAATCTTCTTACTTCTGGCTGAATCAGGGATTTGAGAATGCTTGGGTAGGTCTAAAGCCACAGTGGCATTCTTCGATGAAGAACTTGAGGAAGAAAAATGATTCGCATTCATCCAATCCTCCAAATTCATATCTAAACATTCAACATCAGGATTCTCCAGTAATTCTCGATTGACAGATACATTCCCCTCAGAACTCTGCTCAGCCTGAATCTGATCATCAGAAATCAGAGCGTACGGAGGACAGGCTAGAGTCAACCGTCGATTCCCCATAAGAATACCTCGAAATCAAGCTCAAAATTCTAGTAAAACACTAAGAACTCCAACCCTAATCACCCAATCTCACGGCGATTCTAGCACAAAATCGAGGTACACATCCACCAGGGAGCTCAGACCAGGGAAGAGCTAGAAGGGATTCACCACGGTAGATCGACGCAGCGGTTGCAGCACGGGTATAATCCCTGACTTCCGTCCGCCCAGAACTCCAAACACCAAATCCATGACGCCTCTAGCACAAACTCGAAGCGCAAAACGAACCGGAACTCAGCACAGGAAGGACGAGAAGGGATTTTACCTCGGTAGATCGACGCAGCGTCGCAGCCCGAGTAGAATCCCCCACTTTTCGTCAGCCCGGACCCTCTCTCCTCGCCGGAGAGCCGCCAGAGATGCGCCGCCGTGGGGAGTCGCCACCGGGGTCGCTCTCGTCTCCGCGGTCAACGGGTCCCTTCAGCGATTTCTCGCCACCTGACTCAAGTTGATAATACAAGAAATTTAGAAAAAACTTACTACCCCTTTTGGATTGAGAATAGTGAGATGTTGGATATGAACATAACTGTGTGGCCTTCTAAATCACCTCTAAAGAAATATGGCTTTGTACGTCCTCGATCATGTTGAACAACGCCTCACAGATAGCTGAAAAGGGCGTGCAGTACCCAACCGCGAAGCCTAGAATCTACTTGGGCCGGGTTTCAACGGCTAGGTATCCATGATGGCGATGGGGGAGGGGAAAGCAAGGGTCCGGTTGTGAGACCTTAAGATGGGGCGTTGTCATTTGATGGGCACGCTTACCTGTTGGCTGCCGGGAGTTGCCTTGGTCATGGTGGTGTGAAGTTGATCCCGCGTCTCTACCCGAGTAGATCAAGGTGACTAAGGCTGCTCTTGCAAAGCATGCCTGGTTTGTGTGAGAAATACCCCGCCAGCTAGTTTGCAATCGATTATAATCGCCATCGTTCCTGGACAGTGAGCACTTGATCGAGACAGCGGCATGGTCGCCAATAATATCTCTTGTGTGAGTTGGTTATGTTCTCTCATGATGGTTTAATGATTACTCAATCAATGCGGATACTTAATGTTGATTGCTTCTACCTTAAAAATGTGAGTAGTTGCAGGTGCTAATGTAGTAATGGCAGGTTCCAACTTAATTGGATAAGCTAGAGAGTCCTTTTTGTCACTAAATGATTATTAATAAGATCATCTTTTTGGCAAACAAAAGAGTCGGCTACCCCACTATAAAGCCTGGCATCCACCAAAGAGTCTTTATTTTCTTTTAGTCGGGTAAGTCTTGCTGAGTACAACGTACTCGGGGTGCAATTCCCAATGTTGTTTGTTGTAGGTTTGGAGAATGCCGCTCTGGCGACACGGTGGACTTATATCCCACTACGGGAGAAATAAACTTCGGGCAAGTCAACTCTTATATCTCATCTACATGCTTTTGACGGAGTCGACCCTGAGGTGGCACTATATTTTAAATACATAGGTGTGAGTGTATTTACAAAGAATATTCTCTTTCGCTGTTTAATGAAAAATTCTGAGTTGTAATATATCATATTTGCAACCTGTGGTGTAATTATAAAGTTTGTAAAAAGTAACTTAAGTGAATGGGAACTGCTGAACTTTGTGATTCGGGTGTGACTTTGAGAAAGTTCGAGATCTTTCGGGCTTTCGCGGACTACCGGGCTGATATAATTGCGACATACTAGTTAAGCTGCCACGGTGGCTCAATTAGTGCGTGGTAATTATATTAGTTGGGCTGTTCCTTTACAGCTTCGTCTTGTGTTGTACAAGAATTGTCGACTCGATGCGTCTTCACCACTAATTAATCCGGTGTGTGCATGCATTAAATAGTTTAGAGACCGTGTCTTGTCTCTGGGTTGTATGACATGTCTTTATACATGTTTATGTGATAAATTCGAGACCCGTAGAGACGGATCCCGTCTTTGGGTTGTACATGCCCTTATTTGCTTGATGATGTATAAAACCACTACAGAAACGTGTCGTAGAGGGAAAAAGGTCCATTTCCACCTCTCTAAACTATAATCGGTGTATGTATTAGATTGTAGTCTGATTTTTCTTATGAAACTCAAAACCTATAAACTCTTAAAATCATTCAAATTACCTCCCTGCCCTACTTTGAAGTTCTTTTAAGTACAATTTTACCATTTTCAGTTAAAAATGATAATAGTTGAGAAGGTTTTTAAACAATATAAAATATCTCTATTATTTTCTTATAAAAACCTGAAAAAAATCATACAGATATATTGGGACATGAATCATCCAACTAAAATTTTTTGAGAACTTGTGAAAAATGTATCTATAAGCTTAAGCTTAAAAATTTGGATTTAGCTCTAAAAATGAAATATCCAAAAATATAGAAAATAAACTTCAAAAACTTTCTACTCAATGTCTAAATGTGTTTAGATACTGAGCACTGCAATAATATGAGATGCAACTAGCACGAATGCAACATACACTAATGTTGAATGCATTCGTGATATTCATTCATGTTGGTTTGTGTCTTATGTTTTTTTGGGTGTGCAAAAGTTGCCGATAGTCCATCGGTGTAGTCATATATCCACACAGCACAGACTAAACTTTAGTCGCCCAAATTTTAATCACCTAACCTTCAGTTGAATTAAATGGTTAGTTTAGTTGCTCAAGGCATATACTCTAGATAAGCAAAACATATGCTTTTCTAATTGGCAAAAAAAAAAAAAAAAAAAAAAAAACCTCTCTCACAGACAGTCCCCAGCTGCAACAAACAGCATCACCTAAAACGCGTACACGTTTCTAATTTGAGGGTTGCCTAACACGCATGCGTTCGTTTTTTGCATTGTAAATGTAACCTTTTCACACTTGTCAAACAAGGAAGTATCACCTACCACGCGCACTTATCAACTTTCGTCGGCTGGCAACGACTTCACAGACGACGCCCGACTCATTTGTGTTCACCTAATGCATGCCCAATAATGCTTCTTATCATCTCTCACAGAAACAGCCAGGCAGGTCAACTCCTAGTCAAGTCCTAGAAGAACACCCCCGCCACGCTCCTTACGCAGAAAAGCAGACCAGAAGCTCAGAGTTCTCACCACACAGTCCTCAACCAGCATCGATCATGGCGGCTGCCTCGGCGAGCAGTTGCGTCGCCTTCTCCTCCTCCCTCGCCGTCCTGCTGCTGGCGCTACTACTCACTGCCTCGGCGTCAGTAGCGGAGAAGGAGACGCACCTGCGGTTTTACTGGCACGACGTGATGAGCGGGCCGAGCCCGACGGTGGCGCGGGTGGCGGAGGCCGCGACGACCAACGCCTCCGCCACGAGCTTCGGCGCGGTCTACGTCATGGACGACCCGCTCACCGAGGGTCCCAACCTGTCGTCGTCGACAACAGTCATCGTGGGGCGCGCGCAGGGCATGTACGTCTGCGCCGGCAAGGACAGCCTGTCGCTGCTCATGGCCATGACCTTCGTGTTCGGGGACGGCAGCGCCTACAACGGCAGCAGCGTCGCCGTCGTCGGGCCCAACCAGGCGGCCGTGCCCGTCAGGGAGATGGCCGTGGTCGGCGGCACCGGCGCGTTCCGCTTCGCGCGCGGGTACTGCCAGGCCCGGACCTACTCGTTCGACGCCAAGACCGGCGATGCAACTGTCGAGTACAATGTTTACATCCGGCACAACTAGTGCACACGGTTGGTTTATTTACCCCAGTTTCAGTGATGGTTTAGCAACCTTGAGCATATATTGGAATTTAGAAATAATAACTCAAACAACCTTGAGTAGTATACGTGTTATCTTTCTAAGTATGTTGTAATTTTGCTTATTCACACTACATCGGTGAGACATTCCATAATGTTTATTCTAGCTAGGATGTTTACATAGCATGAACGCGATGTTCCATGAGTATCCTTGATTTTTCGTGTCTTTTTATCATTGTTGGTTTTAGTTTCCTTTATATGCTTTGTTCTACCTTCTACCAATTTTGTATTAATATTAAGAGTCAATTGCTTATTTGGCCCTAGAAAAAAGTTCGGTTACTTATCTGGCCTAACTTTTCCTGAAATTGCTTATTTGGCCTCAAAGTAAAAATTTGTTACTTTTTAGGCCTTTCGTCAGTTTGGAAGAGTTAACGGTGTCAAGTGGGCTGTAAAAAGACCATTTTACCTCTGGGGTAAAAAAAATAAAAAACAGAGTTTTCCTTGTTTTATGTATATGTTGAGTATGTACATATGTATATATTCTCAAATATTCACATCAGCAACATATATATTCCCAAATACTCTCAGCAACATATATATTCACAATTGTTCACATAACCCACATATATATTAGCAAGCACACAATTATATAGGAATGGCGGACGAGAAGCTGGGGCGGTGTCGCTGTTTTTTTTTTACTTCGTACGCATACGCACGGAACTGGAAGTCGGGGCCGAGCGTGAGTTTTTCGGTGGAAGGAAAACAAACAGAGGGTAAATTTGTCTTTTCACGTGCCATGGAGTGGAGAACTAACGGTAAGAGGTCACAGAAGGTAACACAAGGCCTAAAAAGTAACAAATTTTTACTTTGAGGCCAAATAAGTAACTTCAAGAAAAGTTGGGCCAGATAAATAACTGAACTTTTTTCTAGGGCCAAATAAACAATTATCTCTAATATTAATGTTTGTTTATCTATTTATATATATTTCATAGCTTTTGTTATCCATTTTTTGTTTTTATATATATTATGAAGTCATTCGTATGAACCTAGATTTTATTTATATCCTAAATCTCAAATATTGTGGTCCTGAACTTAGAACATCTCTCATGTAAAGATGAGACATTCTATCTTTGAACCTAAAACATAAGAAACAAAAGTGTTTCTATCTTGGTGAAGAAAATATGATTTAAACAATTTTTTCATATGGAGTCTTGTTTTGAAAGATTTAATGTAATAACAATGGTATTATCAGATTTAATACAACTACCTCATTTTTATATTTTCGAAATGATTCATTCATTGGGGGCATAATGGGCTAGGTTTGCATAGGCTTGACTCCTAGAGAGGGCCATGTTAGGTTCATGTCGGGCCTTCAGTGGCGTCCAGGTGCTCAGGTGGGCTGGGCTGGTATGTGGGCTTCAATACTAAGGCCTTCGGGGGCTGGGCCGTGGGCTTCAATACTAAGGCCTTCGGGGCCGAATGCGATCACGAATGCAGTCGGACCTCGCTGCTGTGTGCGACTTGTGTATCGACAGAAGC
This sequence comes from Themeda triandra, assembly GCA_018135685.1. Taxonomy (NCBI): domain Eukaryota; kingdom Viridiplantae; phylum Streptophyta; class Magnoliopsida; order Poales; family Poaceae; genus Themeda; species Themeda triandra. Next base: position 871,180 of record JAENPR010000196.1, read on the forward strand.
CATGGACGGAACACCAATGGCAATGGTTCTCTCTCCTGTGGCGCACGCACGCATGCGGCCGACGACTCATGCGCATGCGCGCGCGGCTTGCCCCTATCCCTGCGGCACACGGCGCACATCAACTGACGGCAGGAGCGAGCAGCTTTTGGCTCGCTGGCCGGCTCGCTTTGGTGCAAGCGCAAAGCAAGCTGCGGCCAGGAGGTGCAGACAAAAAAGACGGCGATGGTCTCGAGCGGACAAGGTCCCTATCCCCAGACTACTCCCCCAGCAGGGCTAGGGCTAGGGATAGTCCCAGCTCGAGCTCTGTGCCTCTGACTGCTCTACCCGGCTACCCGGCCCTGACATAGGCAGCCGCATTGCAGGCAGTACGAGCGTGCTGCTTCAGCCAGTCTCATCGTTCCACGTAGGAGTAGGCAGCAAGCCATGTATTACACAACGCAAGCCACATCTCTACTCCTGGGCCCCTCCACTGCCATTCTTTCTCCTTAAAAGATTCTTTCACCTTTATTGTTTGTGAGAGTAGATGTGAACAACAGCTTGTGGTCCCTGGTAACCTGACGTCATCAGGCTGTTGCCTCATCGTCCCATCGCGCGCTTGAGTTGTTGCTTCCACTTTTTGTCAGACGAGACTACCACCGCTTCTGCAGGATACACTGACAAACTGAGAGGCTACCTCTTGCCATGACATGGATGCACAGTGCCTAGCTGGAAGTTGGGGCAGCACGCCACGGTGGTGCGTTGAAGAAGCCCTAAGGGCAAGCGCAACGGTAGCTACAACCGCGTCCCCGCCCACTATCCATGCCTCGCAAGCAAATACTAGGGCTACACGTCTCCCATCGCGAGCAACAAAAAATGCTCTTTTTGTCGAGAGTAATGGAGGAGCCTTTCAGAGGGATGAGCTGAACAGCAGCGTGGTCCATACACCAATCGACGTCATTGAGGCTGCTCGCTCCATCTCCGCGTGCCTCTGTCACTGCTTTAAACTTTTATCAGAGGAGGCCACTGTCTCTTCTGCAGGAGACTCTGACGCACTGCGAGGCCACCGTCCGGCTACTTTTCACGTCCGAGCCTACGTGGCCCTGCAGGGCAGCACGCCACGCTGGTGCGTTGGACATGGCCTAAGCTGCGTGCACATACTGTACTCCACTGCGTGTGTGTGCACGCGACGTGTCCTCGTGCCAAGCCACTGAACTGACGGAACAAGGGAAAGGAGAATCACGAAAGAACACACGACGACGAAAGAATGAACGTCATTCTCATGATCCGACGAGGGATAGAAATGGATATCTGGATATTCGAATTATTATTAATCAAATCTGTATCTGTATTTTTGATGGAAAAATCTGTATCTGTATTCGTTCAAATTTGTAATATGGATACTAAAGATAATATGTTCAAATCTATTTCCTCTTGTTTCTCTTACTCAATTTCAGGACTAATATTTAAAGATAATGTCCTATAGGATATTGACCCTTGAAGATACATTTGTAGTATAGTGTACTAGTCAAACTATCTAGATTTTTTTTTATTCATATAACCATGACTAACAGTATTGACTTTGTAATCTTATAAGATGTACCATCAGACCTATTTAAAAGTAAAGACCAATAATGTTAAATATATATTATACTAAAATGTTAAACATATTAAATTAAAATTTAACTAATTTTGTATCCAGTAGGTTGTCCTCAAAATTTTTGACATGCGTAAAGGTGTTAAAATTATGAATCATAAAAGAACACTTTGTCAAAACAAAATTGTTTTCATGTTTATAGCAAACAAGCACCGTTTATGGTTTATCTGTTTTCTGAAATTAAGAAAACAAATCTCAAAAGTTTCTATAAAACAGATCCAAGTTAATCATTTTTTGTGGCTGTGATGAAAAGTAGGCGTATGGCTTATTGACATATCAGGGCGTGTAAATATTTAGGTTAGAAGATACCAGTAGCTACATAGTAAAAGCATCTTCAAGTTGTGCTTTTTCTTTGCCATTGCCTTTTCTTCCGATGAACCCACATAGGTTTTTTACTTGTCAAAACAAAAAGGTTTATGCAAACCACGTTTATCTTTTTCTGTGAACTATTGTAATCATTTTTTGTGGCTGTGATGACAGTTGACATATCACTGTTATCATAGTAAAAGCATCTTCAAGTTGCGCTTAAATACTAATCGAAGGGCCTATAGCTATCCTTGAGAATAGTGAGGGTACAAGCCTAATGACCATGTATACATATTTGCTTCATATGTAGGAAATAGTTGCATATGAAAATGTGTAACTTTGAAATTACCTGACACGTGTGTTTATTTATAAGCTAATATAGGATAGTGCACAAACCTTAGATATTGTGTTCACATGGTATTGTCAATTGTTGTGCGCCTATGATAGGCTTATAGGACGATTGTATTTCTATAGATTAGGTAGATGAGATGTGACCTCATCTATGATGCTTTCTTTCCCCCGAAGTGTAACTAAACCTCAATGATTGGTCTGATGATTCATGTGCTTCTAATGATTTTTTGTCATATCTATTTTCCCTCCATGATTGATACTCTGATCGTTTCGTTCTGGGCGCGCAAGTGCGCGCCATTCCACTAGTGAACGTCATTCTCATGATCCGACGAGGATAGAAATGGATACTCCTTTCATTCGAATTATTATTAATCAAATCTGTATTTGTATTTTTGATGGGAAAATCTGTATCTGTATTCGTTCAAATTTGTAATATGGATACTAAAGATAATATTTTCAAATCTATTCCTCTTATTTTTCTTACTCAATTTCAGGACTAATATTTAAAGATAATGTCCTATAGGATATTGACCCTTGAAGATACATTTGTAGTATAGTGTACTAGTCAAACTATCTAGATTGTTTTATTCATATAATCATGACTAACAGTATTGACTTTGTAATCTTATAATATGTACCATCAAACCTATTTAAAAGTAAAGACCAATAATGTTAAATATATATTATACTAAAATGTTAAACATATTAAATTAAAATTTAACTAATTTTGTATCCAGTAGGTTGTCCTCAAAATGACATGCGTAAAGGTGTTACGTTTGCTATTGAATATCTAATGTAGACAAAGTATGTTACAAGTAATCATCCAGAGGGTTTTTTTTTTTTTGACTAGACGAGAATGTCCTGTACTGGCGAGTCAGACCATGAGCTGAGAAAACCGTGTTTGTTTGACCCTGATCCCGACCTCTCTGCTTCGTGCACCCAAAACCAAAATGGGATTAGCACACGCTGGGCCCAATTGACGCGCTAAACACGCATCAGCTTCCGCCTCGCGAACCGGGCTGTCTCTATCTTAATCCGCCCACTAATCTGAACCAGGATTGGCCCTCGGGGGAGACCCCTAATCCCCGCACAATTCCACGGACCACGGACCACGGACGCCGACGGCGGCCGACCACGGTTTGCCCTGCCGGTGCCGCGACCACGACCCGTCCCAGTCCCTGCACGCCACTGGAGTGGACCAAAAAAAAGAAAAAAGATGGGGTTTTCGCTCTCTTCTTTCTATGCTTTCCAAAGGAAAAACACCGTCATACTATTCGATTGCCGTGTCACCATGCTTCTCAGCTTGATCCAATAGTAACATTAGCTTTTTTTTCCCTAATGGTTGAGCTAATTAAGCTTGGATGGGGATTGCCGTGTCATCTTGCTTCTTTCTCGATCCAATAGCCAGTAACACACTAACACTTGCTCTTTTTCCAAATAAGCTTTCACATATATAGGCCTCTCATTCGTTCGTTGTGTTGTTCTTGTTCCCAACTTTATCTTAATTGGTAGGATTAAGATTATTTGAGGATCAGGGATTTGTGAGTTTAGTGCGAAATGAGATGGGTTAAAGTGAAGCACCACTAAAGGTACTTGCCATGCATGGATGGGTTCATATTAGGAGGGAGATGGTGGTGAAAACACTCAGATCGGTTGCTCAGGACATGAAAGAAGGGTAAAGCGTGAGCTAGAGATAATGCCTGGTTTGGGAAACTTGATTGGTTGAAGCTTGATGATGACAAGGAAGGAGGGAGGATGGAACCAAATCAAGATAACCCTCCCACTTCATTAGGGGGTGATTGGTTGCAAGTAGTCCATGTTGTGCGTGACTTTTTTTCCCCCGGTAAGGATTAGGTAAGCTAGAAATGGCAGAAGTCCCTATTCACATGACGAATTTTCATCATCCTCGATCCTTGTCCTTTGCAGGGAATATATTTCAAACTGTGGATTCCTTATCCTGCTTAAATATTAGCTAGCATGTGGGTAATTTGCATAGGACCATACTATTTCTCCCTAGGTTTTGAAATATGTGTATATTATGTATCGTAGTATCTTTTTTTTTTTTTGAGACATTGGATAGCACTATGCAAAAACATATAAGATATAGGACCATACTATGTCAGTATTTCTCATCTAAGATTGTTTCGAGTGTCAAATAGATAAGATTCAAATATGTGTAGTTAAATAATGGTGCAAGCTATATATAGTCACATATGTTGTGTAGCCTAGCTCATATGTGCTTGTGAGGGAACATTAATGTTCAGGTTAGATATGTGTGTCAGGGAAGGTGCACATCTTAACCTTTTTAGTTCAAGTATTTATACTACTTCTCCATTTTTTTTGAAAAATTGTACAAATATTTGAACTAAAGAGGTTTGGAGGTGCACCTAATTACCCCTTTGCACCCTTAGTTCAGGTCATGAGTTTGGATCTTGGAAAACACTTAGTTTTTTTCCAGCGACGAATGGTCAGGTTTTAGCATTTATAGTTTGTTAAGTTTGTTAATTTATAGCACAAAAAATATGACAATTCATCTAATTTTAATCATAATATTATGAAAATACAACAATCCATATATTTTTCTTTATAAATTTTAACTACACATGTAGAGGCACTTAAAAAGTAGTTATAATATACACTTATGTGTGTCATCATATTGTGCGGCACCCCTGAATGAAGTTGCTTGTTTCGCCTCTGATAGTAAATGCTTATATTTCTAATTTTTATATACTAATTTAGACCAAATTTTAAATGGTTTGACTCTAAAAAATAAGAGTTATATATTTTCTATAAGGAGAATATCTTAGAGCATTTTTAATGAAGAGTGTATTGACATTTGGTGTGGTTCACTAATAATTTTTGCTTGGCAAAATATTCGTGTTGTTCACTAATAAATCATCACCTCTGATCGACAGCACATGGCTGCTTTAAATCTGGGAAATCTCGTTGCAGGTCTGATCCACGTCATATTTACGTGAATAAACATATCTTAACAAATCTGATTAGGGAGCAGTGCAAGGGCGACATCTAAACTTCACCTGATCTCGATCCCTAGTGGTACTAGTACTACTAGTAATAATAATGGATCAATAATAACCCTAGCTATAATTAACGTCATCACGTGACAATGATGCTTAGCTCTGCCTGCCTACAATCACTAGCTGCTAGTACACTATCTTCTGGTTCTGACTTTTCCATCCACTCGTTGTCACCCAATCCCCCTCATTTTTTTTTTAATCTTCAAGGGTTGACAAAACTTGACTAACCATTCTTTCTATTTTTCTTTTCTTTTTTAATAATAAAATAAAAGAATAAACAGGGGATTTCAATTCCACCAGCACCACTGTCCACTGTATTGTGCCATTTGGGCGACTATAACTATAAATAAAAAGAAAAGAGGGGATAAATGGATAACTAATAAATAAAAAAAACTACCAGCGTCTGACGCCTGGGGACCACCCTGGATCAAGGCCCATGTGACAATGTGAGACCCCTCTCTGCCGATCCATCCCTCCCCACACACATGGCCGCCCCAGCCAGATCCAAAAACCATTAATCACCCCACACACATCCCCTTCCAACCTTTTTTCTTCATTTATTTACATTTTCTAAAAATAAAAATCATCTCCAATATTTTCTTGCGTACATTATTTATACCAAACTAGAAAAGTTAAAAAAAATAAATTGCCGCGTAGTAACTGTAAAACCCACAAGTGGCGCCACTGAAAGGGAGTGGAGGTGGAGTAATAGAGATGCAATGTAAGGAGAGCAAACAAGGCAAGTAGCCGGGTCCGTGTCCCCTTTCTGTTTCTGGGCTTCTGCCCCTCTGCTGCCCCTGCGTGGAGTTTCATTGCCAAATAAGGTCTTGTTTAGATTAGGATTTACTCCCAAATTCATTACTAAGAATTCCTATTCTCCGTCACATCATGATAATGTCAAGACGCGTCACGAAATCTTAATTGTAGATGAAATTAAAACTAATTACACAGTTTTATTGTACTTTCTGAGGACGAAACATTTTAAACCTAATTAGTCAATATTTGGATAATTTTTAACAAATCTGAAAGCGAAATCTTTACAGTGTTGCTACAGGAAATTTTGCCTGTCCAAACTTGGGCATCTAAACAAGGCCTAATTCGAAATCCTGCCTAATTTATTCGGTGGTCCAGGGCACCGAGGGACCTCTGCAGAATCATGCCGGTATGATCCGGGTAAACCATCAATCTTTTACACCTTTTTCCGTCGTCTGCCACGCACCCTCATCATATCTTTCTCACTTTCTTTACCTGGGTGCTATGTGATCTGATGATCTCTACCTGAAAGTACGGGCGTTTGTGCACGCAACGCAACGATGTCCACCAGAAAAGGGAAATATTCCTGCAAACCTGTGCAAAAACAGGACCGGGTTTGTTTTCATTTTCAGACAAGAAACTGGACGCGAAGGGAGATGTGATGTTGTGTAGGAGTCTTGTATAGAGTGGAAAGGAGTGAAAGACACGGTACAAAAAGGAGTGGTGTAGTGAGGTTATATAGGGAAAATTGTCACCGCCTTCTTTTCTTAGCAATATTGATGGCGAAGAAACCACACAAAATGGCTTTCTTATTAGCAGTAGTTTTTCTCTTCGTTTTTCAAAAGGAAACAATGAGAGGACGTGAGGGCATTCTCCTATTATTAACAATTAGACTGGAGAAAAGATCAACATCATCGTGGAGTTACCATTCTTTACTTTAGGGAACAAAGGCATACATCAAAAACCATCACGGGTTTGTAGCAAGGTAACAAAGGCATCCTTTCGTTGATGGTAGCCACAATGATTATCGACATCTATAAAAATTGTATACAACAACACAAGCTACGCATAACAGTTTATATCTGCGCAAATAATTATCATTGATGAGATAAGTTTGTACTTCAAACCTTGCACGACAATTTGAGCATTGTTCATGGTTATAGAGTGAGTTTATAGTAACACAATCGGTGTCCTAGACTCATAGAGCTTAGAGGATTTTTAACCTTTGACATTGTATTTATCAAATAAATTAGCATTCTTTACTTTTTAGGAACAAAGACATATAAATCAAAAACCATTGCAGGTTCATAGGCACCAACCAAAAGATAAGGGGCCAAAGGTTTTTGGCTCTTCAATTTTTTAAAACAGAAGCCATTGATGATGATACTATGCATAAAACAGACAGTATATGGAGTACACATATTTTCATTAGTTCTTTCGATAACTCCAAAAGATTAGGTACAACAGTTCATCAACAACTGAGCTAAACATAATGGTTATGACTGTATGCGTAAATTGTTGTTGTTTTCTCATATAAAACAACTCAAGCTAGGCATAACAATTATGAATGTGTGTACAAACAATTATTGTTTTCTCCATATCATGGCGACCAAGTTTGTGGTAAACTTGCACACCAATTTAAGCATGTCTCATTATATTGAGTAGAGTATGGTGATAAATTTGATGTCTTGTGACTCACAAATCTTAGAGAAATTTGAACTTTGACATTGTACTGAGTTGTCACTTTTTACTTCTTTTAGGAACAAAGCATATAGATAAAAAAACAATTGTAGGTTCATAGAAAACTAACCAGAAAAATTAGGGACCAAGGTTTTTTTGGATCTTCCATATTTTTTTTTGAAATAGAAGTCAATTGATGATATTACTACGTATAAAACAAGCAGGGCATGGAGTAAACATAATTTCATTATTCCTTTGCCGATACTTCCAAAACCATGTGTACAACAACTCAATATGTCATAGTATACATAATGGCTATGAACATCTATACAAATTATTGTTGTTTTCTTAACAAAAATTATATACAATGGCTCTAAGTTAGGCATACGGTAATGCATGTGTGTGTGCAGATAATTGTTGTTTTCTCAATGTCACGCGGACAACAACCATTGAAGGGACAAGTCTGTGCTTCAAAACTAGCAAGGCAATTTAAGTATTTCTCATTGTTATTGAGTAGACTTTACAATAATACACACTTGATGCCTTATGACTCCCAAATCCTAAAGGAATTTTGAATCTTTGACACATTAAAAATTGAGAGATGCCACTCTTTACATCTTTAGAGAACAAAGGCATATAAATCAAAAAATCGTTGTAGGTTCGTAGGGAACCAACCACATCACAGGGACCTTGTTGGATCTTTAGTTTTTTTTGAAATAGAAGTCCATTGACGATGTTACTACATATAAAACAAGCGGAGTATGGAGTACAGATCATTCCATTATTTATTCTTCGATAACTCCAAAAATTGTGTACCAACTCAATAGCTCAGGCTAAACAAAACGGTTATGAACATCTGTACAAATTATTGTCGTTTTCTTAAAAAATTGTATACAGCAGCTCATGCTAGGCATAACGATTACGAATGTAAGTGCTAATAATTGTCTTTTTTCCATGTCACGTGGATAGCCACCTTTGAAGAGGCAAGTATGTGTGCTTCAAAACTAGCACGACAATTTAAGCATTATTGGTCATGGTTATGGAGCAGGGGGTTTATATAGTAATACACTTGCTTTATGGGTTATGACTTACAATTTCTTAGTGTAATTTTGAATCTTTGACATCGTATTTATCAATGTGGTAGCACTCGGTGTCACTCTTTATTTCTTTAAAAGAAAAGATATATAAATAAAAAAATCATTGTAGGTTCGAGGAAACCAACCATATCATAGGAACAAAAGGTTTTTTTTGGATATTCAATTTTTTTTCAAAAAAAACAAAAGTTAGTTGATGATATTACTACATATAAAACAAGCGGAGTATGGAGTACACATCATTTCATTATTTCTTCGTCGGTAATTCTACAAAATTGTGTACCAACTTGACAACCCATGCTAAACATAATGGTTATGAACATCTGTAACAAATTATTGTCGTTTCTTAACAAAACGGTATACCAGTTCATGTGAGGCATAACAGTTACGAATGTATGTGCAAATTATTGTCGTTTCCTCCATGCCACGTGGATATCCACCTTCGAAAAGACAAGTCTGTGTGCTTCAAAACTAGCACAACAATTTAAACATTGCTCATGGTTATAAAAGCAGGGGTTGTATACACTTGATGTCTTATGACTTACAAATCTTAGATTAACTTTGAACCTTCGACGTCGTACTTATCAATGAGTTACCGCTCTTTACTTCTTTATTCTTCATTAGGGAACTAACCTTTTCATAGGGATCAAAGTTTTTTTGGATCTTCATTTTTGAAAAAAACAAGAATCCGTTGATGATGTTAGTACATATAAAACAAGCAGAGTATGGAGTACACATCATTTCTTCATCGATAACTCCAAAAAATTATGAACCAACTCAACAGCTCAGTCTACACATAATGTTCATGAACATCCGTACAAATTACTGTCGTTCTATTAACAAATTGTATACAACAACTCATGATAGACGTAACGGTCATGAACGTATGCGTAGATTATTGCCGTTTTCTCCGTGTCATGTGGATTGCCACCGCTGAAGAGACAAGTTTGTGCTTCAAAACTAGCACGACAATTTTAGCATTGCTTATGGTTGTATAGTAGAGTTTCATGTCTTATGACTCACAAGTCTTAGAGCAATTTACATAGAAGTCATCTAATTCCCTAATTATATCAAAACAAAAGTAACTATCACGCCTCCCTCACCTCAAACATGTCGACATGTAGGTGAAACAGACACCACAGTCCACATATGAAGCCCGCTGTGGTCGTGGACGGACTTGGACACCCCTCTTGCTCTCTCGTCTCTGCTTGCAGCGTACCGCGGGGGTAGGGTGGGCACACGCGGCGCACGCATGAGTCAGCATCTCCCTCCTTTTCTCTGAGCCATCTCCCTCTGCTGCATTATTAAAAAGGGGGAGGGAGAACCGAGAGAGGACGGATAACGTTTGGGGGCTTCGCTCTCCATATACGCAAAACCCAAGGGTGGGCACACGCGGCGCACGCATGAGTGACGTATCATAAGTTCCAAAAAACGCTCAGAACAATCATAAAACGCCAATTGATTAGCGATCAATCAGCGGCGTAATTTTAATTCCGGGGCTACAGTAGAGGCGGACGAAATCGCGTAACGAAACGGTTCTCCTCCGTTCTGTTCTGTACAAAGGCCCCCTCACCGGAGAAATGTGCAGATAGAGAGAGGAGAGAGCTACGGGGTAGAAGAAAACAAAAGTTCTTCACCCCTGCCGTCTGCCGTCTCGCTCACTTTCCAATCTCTCACGTCGCCCCATTGCAAGGGCAAGGCTGCTTCTGGTGTCCCTCTCGCTCTCTAGATTCCAATACTTTCCCCTGTTGCTGGGCAAGCCCAGCCAGTCCATCATGACGTGAGGGTAGGGGGGAGGCGCCGCGCAGTCCTCTTACTCTAGCCTGGGTCTGGAGAGAGAGAGAGAGGAGACGAGGGTCGTCGGAGTAATACAACAGAGCCAAGCGAGAGAGGACGGAGAGAGGGGGAGCCGGGGAGCAGAGAGGGAACCCGAAGAGGCAAGGCAAGGAAGCCGGGAGGAACTCCGAGATTGGGGGCGACTGGTAAGCAAGAAAGGAAGCTCCTTTTCGAATTTTCTTGTACTTAGTATCGATTGATTGATTTCCGCCGCCGTCCGTCCATCCATTCCGCTCACTCAATTCTGACCTCCGCCGCCGCCGCCGCCGCCGCAGATAAGGGAGAGGAGCAAAGGCGCCGTTTTTCTTTCTCCTCCGGTTCCCCCCTCAGCTCCGGCGAGGTTCGCCGGGCGGGCGCGGGGGCGGGACGATGGCCGGCGCCGTGGACGCGGCGAGGTACGCGCACAGCCCGGCGCACCACGCGGTGGCGGCGCGGGACCACGCGGCGCTGCGGCGCGTGCTGGACGCGCTCCCGCGGGCGCGCCGGCCCGAGGAGATCCGGACGGAGGCGGACTCGGTCGCCGAGGAGGCCCGCGCCGAGAAGGTCTCGGCCGTCGTCGACCGCCGCGACGTGCCCGGGCGGGAGACGCCGCTCCACCTGGCCGTGCGCCTCTGCGACGCGGCGGCGGCCGAGATGCTCATGGCGGCGGGCGCCGACTGGAGCCTGCAGAACGAGCAGGGGTGGAGCGCGCTGCAGGAGGCCATCTGCGCGCGCGAGGAGGCGCTGGCGCGCGTCATCGTGCGCCACTACCAGCCGCTCGCCTGGGCCAAGTGGTGCCGCAGGCTGCCCCGCGTCGTCGCCGCCATGCGCCGGATGCGCGACTTCTACATGGAGATCACCTTCCACTTCGAGAGCTCCGTCATCCCCTTCATCTCCCGCATCGCGCCCTCCGACACCTACAGGGTCTGGAAGCGCGGCGCCAACCTCCGCGCGGACATGACCCTCGCGGGATTCGACGGCTTCAAGATCCAGCGCTCCGACCAGACCATACTCTTCCTCGGGGAGGGCTCCGAGGACGGCAAGGTGCCGCCGGGCTCGCTCTGCATGATCAACCACAAGGACAAGGAGATCATGAACGCGCTGGAGGGGGCCGGCGCCCCGGCCTCGGAGGCAGAGGTCCAGCAGGAGGTCACTGCCATGTCACAGACCAACATCTTCCGTCCGGGGATCGACGTCACCCAGGCGGTGCTGCTCCCGCAGCTCACATGGCGGCGCCAGGAACGGACAGAGTCCGTTGGCCCGTGGAAGGCCAAGGTGTATGACATGAACCATGTGGTGGTCAGTGTCAAGTCAAGGAGGGTTCCGGGGGCCATGACCGATGAGGAATTCTTCTCGTCTTGCAATGACAACGATACAGAGAGCGAGGGGTTTGATGATGTTCTCACAGAGGAGGAGAAGAAGCAGCTGGAGGCCGCGCTAAAAATGGATTCTCCGGATGCCGGTGGGGAAGACCAGTCCGACACATTCGCTGGCCCTCGACATAGCTGCTTTGAGCCAAGGGAGAGGGAGATACCGATTGAGGACATGAGCGTTTCTGGAAATGGGGAGAGCAAGCATGATAAGAAAGGTTGGTTCAGTAATTGGGGAAAGAGGAGTCAGGTTAGCAAGCCAGAGGGGGTGAAGAAGATGGCACCTCCAAGGAGCTCCCTCTGTGTAGATGAGAAGGTGAGCGACCTCCTCATTGAATCGCCCTCAAATGTACACACAAGACCAGGACGGCATTCCGTAGATGTAGTCAGAGCAGATGACAGCAGGAGGATCAGGGAAAGGGATAATAGGAGACATGTTGCCTCTGCGGAGAATGGGCATAGGCGCAAAGAAGGTTCCAAAGAAAGCGAGTATAAGAAAGGACTAAGGCCTGTGCTCTGGCTCTCTCCAAATTTCCCTCTTCGGACAGACGAGCTGCTGCCATTGCTTGACATTCTTGCAAACAAGGTGAAGGCGATTCGTCGTTTGAGGGATCTACTTACAACAAAACTGCCTCCAGGAACATTTCCAGTCAAGGTATGATCTGATACGTGTTTCAAGCTGCAATACCTTCTCTACAGTTTGTCCCTTCATTATATGTGCTGTTAACTCACCTTGATTGCTTCATATCTAGTTTTAACACTCAATTTTGTGTCAGTTTTGGTAGTTGGAAAAATCACCACTGTATAGATTAATTGCCCTGCATACTTCAATACATGAGCTTGTTTCAGAAATATTGAGCAACCACCTTGCAGTAGTCAACATATTTGTACCTTGTAGTTATCTAAATTCCCTGTCATTATGTACTGCTGTTTGTACATAATTGTTAACCTGGTTATTCTCTTTAATAAATCTGATAATTCCTGTCCATGTGGTTGCACAGGATGTATGAAACATGTGCTCTTAGTCTAAAATTGATTCTGTCTGTTAAACTTTTTTGTATCCTGTTTTGTGCAAGAAAATAACAATGATATGAAGCTTGTAACCATGTAAAATGCAGTCTCTATAGTAGTAGACTAGGATAAAGTAGGTAGCAAGGTAGATTTTATACAATCAAGTTTCTCTACTAGGACAGATTTTTGAATGTTAATGAATCTTTGTAATATCATATTCAGAGACTCCCTTTTTTGTGTTTGTTTACTGATCAAATTCAGAGCAATTACCATTTGTGTATGGTAGCAAAATTTTTTTAGGGGTACCATATGTTCATATCCTGTTCTGATAGATGCTCACTTCTTACCTGGTTAATATGGTCCTCTACTACTGTAGTAGCAAATGAGTAGTTTGATGGTTTTATATTGTAGTCTCATACTACTAGTTTAAGCTTTGAAAAGAGTTTTCTGTTGGAGATCTCCATAGCAATGAATATCATGGAATGTATACCTTCGTCAACTTAAGATTGAGTCATACTTTGATGCCATATATGCCAAGTAGGGAGCATTAGCCTGTTAGACTTTTGTTGGAATGGGTGTAGGGAATCCCATAGACAACATAAATTTGAATCTAGGGGTTGAGATGAGTGAAATAGGATACAGTTTTTCATAGGATAATAGTACCATCTATTGTTATCCATGTTTTACTAATATGTAATAATAAGGTATACTCTTACTACATCTAGTGTTATACTGTTATCCACTCATTTGTTAACAGGAAAGTTGCTCTTAGATGCTTTTGTATGTTATATATTTTTTTCCCTAAATACTATAGATGTATGCATGCTTGGTCAAAAAACTAATTGCAGTTTCATATGGTAGCATGCTCTGGAAACAGGCAGTAGGATCTAGTAGACAGTGTTCAAATACAAGAGGAAAAACGTAGATAGTTTGCCTGACTCATTTGTTTGGACTTTAGTTAAAATTCAACGGTTCATCTTTGACATATGCAATCTTTGTTGAAGTATCCATTCAACAGATGTTCTTATATAATTTCAGAAAAATCAATGCAACTAAGAATTATGCATGTTTAAACTGAGAAAATTAATGTGTCCTGTTTGTTGCCTACTGCAGAAATATTGTTTTATCAAATCTTTCTCTTTGTTGAATAACAATTTCTTTCCTGAAGTTATAAGCCATTGTAATAGTGAATGTATAATTCAGTAATGATTTTTCCCCTCAGGTTGCTATTCCAGTTGTGCCTACAATCAGAGTGCTTGTGACATTCACAAAATTTGAAGAGCTACAGCCACTGGAGGAGTTTACCACACCACCTTCAAGTCCTGACAGCAGCAAGAGCCCAGCAGTGCAGCCTTCTCCAAGCTCCTGGATTCAGTGGATCAAGGCGCCTTACCGCCAGAACTTCTCGACGGCACCGGGCCCAAGCAGCCGTGTGGAGGACATCCAGGACCCATTTGCCATTCCTTCCGATTACGTGTGGACAACACCTGAAGAGAAGAAAAAGAAGACACAGGAAAACAAGAACAAGAAGAAAGGCAGGAACGGGGCATAGAAAATAGTAGGTGATAGCATTGGTGAGGGGGGTTTTAAAGTTATATGCCGTGGGTGAAAAGGGCTATAGTCTGCCGGATCTAACAGGACAGGAGGGATGAGTGGAAGATTTGGAGATTTCGACTGCTCTGACGTCGAATATTGCGAAGCAACCGCTTGTCTTCTTTCATTGTGTTAACAGATTTGCTGTCAACATTCTTTCGTTTAACCCAAATCGTTTCGGTCCTGGTTATTATTGCAATCTATTGGTAGATTTTGTGATGTGGTGGCTTCTGATATTGCTGTTTTTAAGTTACTGCTATCTTTACCGTGCCAACATTCCAACAACAATCGATGCCCTTTTGCAGTTTATATATTTGTATGTAGCTGATCATGTCCTCTTGACCCATTTCCCAGTGACGCAAGTACAGTCCTATGTCCCCTGTACTGCCTGGTACGGTGAATCTTCTTTATTCTCCTTTTCCCACTATATAGCTAGCATGCTGAAAATCTGTAATGGTACTTCTTCGGTTCTTCCGTCTGATTACAATTATTGTTCTTCAAGGAATCAAATAATTTCAAATTTGATTAAATATTTGGAAAATACAAATATTCATGATATCAAATAGGAGTAAGTATCATTAGATTAGATTAGATTATTATAAATACATTTTTACAGAAATTTTTGTGTTCTTATAGTTTTGCCTTAAAAATTTGGGGTAAAAATTTCTGGCCTACCTTTTGGTCATGCCTTCCGCGTGAATCTTGTACTTCCTGGAGGACTGAGATGATGACTTTGGCTTGTTAGCAAAAGCGCTAGCGTAGCTTGTCAGCAGAATAGAGCTAACAAGCAGGTCGTGGAGTATATTCTAGTAAGATGCCTAGAAACTCATTTCAAGCAGCTCGTGGAGTATATGCTAGTAAGATGCCTAGAAACTCATTTCACCTGTTGTTGTGATTCCGAATTATGCCATTGTCTAGATATACACTATGTTTTACTATGTACTACAAGAACTAGAACAGCTTATAATTTAAAATGAAAGGGAGCATATTGCAATTTGGCTAACGGTTACAGTCATAAGCTCATAGGTCATCGTTACATCCTCATGGAGCATATTGCAATTTGGCTGTAGCTCATAACTCATAAGGCGTCCTCATGGTGGCTCACATCGGTTGGTTGTCCACTACTAGTTTTCACAGATGGTAAGAGGTATATAACACAACAATAGTTTGACAGTACTAACATTGACATCTCGATGAAATATGCCTGTCATTGCCCGACTCGGTACATGACGCAATGCCAAGTTCTGCACAAGGGATGCAAATAATATTGTTCAGCAGACCTTCCACAACCATCAATGCAATATGACCTACTGGACATGCCTGGCTCCGCAGATTCTTCAATTCCACAGGGCATGCAAATAACTTTGCCACATACTAGAGTATGGACCAACATTTCCCAACAGGACTGGACGCATTTCCAGCTAGATAATAATTTACAGATATATGTACATAATGAGCTCCAGCATCGACAACTCATAACACGAACGATGGTTAAGACTGAGATTCGGCGCCAGCCATGCCAGACAAGCTTCCTAAAGCAGCACACATATTACACTTCAAAAGCGAGTTCATCTAGAAAATTGGCCAAGGCACCTAGGTTATCAGGCTATACAATGAACGGCTGTTGTACTGTTGATGACAATGAGCTGTAGCTTGGTCCACCTTATGCAAGCCTCTGTCGACGCCGGAGGAGCATTATGCTAGTTGGAAACCTCCATTGTTGAACTGAAACAAGAAAGATACCATAAATTTTAGGACTTCTAAAAGTCTTGTAAACAGCCAAGAGCAACCAATATAATAGGGCATATGAGCCACAATAAGAATTTTGTGAAATCACATGCAAAATCGCTGCACAAATATAATAGAGCAATGAGCAAAATGTCTGTTTCAAAAATGTACAAGTGCCAATTGCATACACAGGGAACAACTGATCATTTGTGATATGAATGGAGGGATAAAGAGCAGTTGGACATAGAATAGCTGGAAAGAGCATCAAATCAGTGAATGATATTGGTTATTTGGGTCTAAACTAACAAAACAGGAAAAAGGGTCACTAATGAATAGTTTGACACAGGAAATAACTGAAGATTGTCAAATTGTTTTTTATGCCTGCTGACCACATAAAAGTATACAACAGACGTTTAGTTCATGAAGTATTCTATTATAGCATGCAAACATAATAGGAACTAGTGATGTCTAGCCATATCAAAGGTTTTGCACAGCCAGCAGCACAAGACAACTACTCCATTAGTGACAGCGACAACTACTCCATTAGTGACAGCTCATCATTGAGCTGTGGTGGTGGGCTGGTGACCAAAGCTGCAACTTTAAGAAGCCCAACATTCAGCATTCACACAATTAAGACTGCCAAACTAAGCCCAACATGCTCATTATTTAATCTTTTAAAATCAGGACTAATAGGATAACACATGAGATTGCTGCATGATTCCTTTATTGTTCACCAGCCATCATCAATCTTTGATACCACACATGATATGAAGCCTTGTCCTATAGTATCGGGTAGTTCAACTAAATAGCTACAATGGACTCATTTATAGGGCGAATAGGCATGTCCAGGTCAATGAAACTGCAAAAGAAAGGAACTAGAGATAGTCACCTAAGGCTATGCGATAAAATCATCTTTCTTACAGGAAAAGGAATAAAAGTTACCATTTAGATTTTGCTAGGATGCAATGTGCAGACATAACTAGCAAGGGCCAAGGGCCATAGCCGTGGATCATGTGCATTACACGGTTTAGCAAATGGGTGACATACAACCTCTTCTGCAACTGCAGTATATATTTTTTAACCAAAGCACTAAAGCTACTTTTTTCTGCTTGCCTGAAGCTACTCTATGAATACCTATCAGACAGAAGGAAGCATGATATTGTCAATGTCACCTCTTGCATCTTAGATAATTTTTAAAATTGGACTATGTAAATAAATATTTCCTTCTTTTTTGCATCTGGTTCTCCTAACCCTATCTGTTATTTTGCTTTTGTGAACCAATGACCTGTTATTTTGTATGGCACCATCTTATGATTGAAGATAAGCACCGAAAGCTTTCCTGGTGAATGGAAGTGAGGCGTTCGGAAACCTATTCTAGTAGAGGAACCAACCCTAAGAAAACCTGACCAAAAGATAGCTACGTTCCCGTCACTAACATTACTTCGGAATATGTGGCTGATCCGCTGAGAAGAACCAATGACCTGTTACTTTGCTTGAATAATTTGAAACTTGGCCCTACAGCCAAATCAGGAACAACAACACATTATTCTGTACCAAATTGGGAGCGCTCTTATTATACTGACTCTGATCACTGATTTTGCATTATGATTTCAGTTGTTGTATGAGGCAAGATAAGTAGTGAATGATGTTGCAAGCAGCATATGGACATTGGACAGACATTATTTTCAGCTGAAGAAGGATTTGTACAAAGAGAAAATGCTAAGGACCTCAAGACAGGAATAGCAAACCATATTGCCTTTGTGGTTTCCTTCACCTTGCTGTGTGGAGTCTATGCAACCAGCTTTTACACTGGTTCACTGTAGAGAATAACAAAACTTTTCCCAAAATTTTCAGGGTATGTATCATATTAAATATGAGATGGCTGTATTATATAAAGTGAATTTTAATGGTATAAGCTGATATTGCAATAATCTTTACTATTTGATTGCAATAGCAAGAGGGTTAGCTCTGGTGTTGACCAAATGTCTCAACAGAGCATGCAAGTATGTAAAGGGGAAGGGTAAAATGAATGGCAAGAGCCTTTGGTGTGCTTATTTGTTGTATCTGCAAGAATGGTGGGCAGACTCATGAAATCTAATTCTTTGTTTTGACTTCACAGAAAACAATGAGTTGTCAGGTCATTTTCAGTTATTATGTAATGCAATCACAGTTTCCTGCTACTCAGCTTTACTTAAGTTCCTCCTTGTATATATATGTGCGAAGCACGGGCATTGGCTAGTGAGGTAGAGAAATTAGGAGGATAGCTAGAGGGAAAACAGTAACACAATACTGTAATTAGTCTAGATCTGGGCACGAGTATACAGTATAGCAAAACACAAAGTTTGAAGTACACATGGAGCTCAGCCACATACACAAAGCAATCTTTGAAGGAAAATTATAAGTACCTACTGCCAAGAAACAGTCCTATGAAGTACCCAAAGAAAATAGCATACGAGGAATAAAGAGAATTACCAGCTTAGGAACTTCAGTCAGCCAGTTGGCTTGATGATCCTCAAGTGAAGCATTATGGAAACTTCAAAAATAAAGGGAAAAGAAAGAGAGCACTGCCTTCAAAATAGGTACTCCATCTACATGGTTAACTGTCCAACCCATTCATCAACCATCCCATAGTCGATGCTCAGCTCCCTCAATGGTGGAATATTTTCCATGGCAAAGATCATGAGGTGGGGGTAAGACACATTGTAATGATCAAACAGCACAAACTGGATAAACACGTTTGGACTGCAACTGTGGCTGAAATAGCATGCCACATTCCTTGCCTTTGACACATCAATTGCAAAGTTTAACTCCGGAATAGCAGGATGGTCTGGTGCCACATAGTTAGGGTTCACATCAGATATATCACCCCAATCCAACCACCTTGGAGGAAACCTACTTGGATGCACCAAGCAATCGCCATTCGGTGCCACAATCTCTGACTGCTGCTGAGTAAGCACAATCCCACTGAACTCACAAATGAATGTACCAGCCTTAATGAGATCCAAAGACCGAACTCCCCACCCAGTCTCCCTCGAACGGAATACCTCAAGCCGATGTTGAAGCCCCTTCTGACTAACCCTGTTGGGGCAACTAGGTGGGCACCTGCAGAATGGCCCACACTCATACACAACTGGCTTGCCTCGTAGCAGGGTTCCAGTCTTATCATACGCAAACTCGCCACCATTCCTCCCTGCACAATTGCATCCAATTGAGCAAATCTCAGCGCAATCACAACCACCACCACCAGCTTCAGCAAACTTCCCCTGGACAGCAGAAGTAGGAAATATTGGCCGAGCCAGATACTCAAATAAGCTTGGGTCCTTATCATCATCAACATCATTGAAGAGTGCAACTGGTAAGGTCTCTCTGCCCATGGAGATATCCAAGCTCACATACCCTGTTGGCCTTACAGCAAACACATCCACCTTAAGTTGTTCAGCTAGTCGATAATTCACAGTACCCATGGGTTCTTGGCCCTCAATGCGCAGCATCCTATACTTATAAACACCAAACCCAGATTTCCCACGGTCAAGCCAGTAATCAACAACCTTGTAGAGGCCATCGTAGAAGTATACCTTACCAACAGGGCTTCGCTTTGACTTGACACCACGGATTACGCGAATCTCAATACCGTAAGCCATGCTGCGCTCAAGGGCAAGATTGCCGCCCTCCAGCTTCTGATCGACGCAATGCTTGTGGAGGTTGGGATCACGGCCGCCATGCCCAGTGTACACAAGTACGTCGCCATGATCGTCATCATCCTCATACCCACCAGACACGATGATTGATGTAGCTATAGGCTCCCCAGACACAGACCTCCCTGCACTGACATAATCAATCCCTGCCTGCACCTGGCCATGGAGGCCAAGCACGCAGAGCTCCATCCGGAAGAAGAAGGCGTCCCCCACCGAGATCCCGGGCAACGGCCCCACGATGCGGCGGTCGCGGTTGAGCCAGAGGTCGTGGTCCGCCATGATGGCTGCGGCACGCAGGTCCGCGCGGACGCGGCGCCGGTCCCTGGCAATCCCGTACCCAGCGACGCCCCCGAGGCCGAGGGACTCGGCGCGCTCGTCGTCCCTGAGCAGCAGACCGCGGAGGCACTCGAAGGTGATGCGCGCCCTGCGCACCAGGTCGCGGAAGTAGATCTGGTCCTGGACGCCGAGCGAGGAGACCCGCACGAGGTCCGCCGAGCGCGGCCGCCGCTTCTTCACGACGGAGCCCGACGCGGACTGCACCACCGCGGGTGCAGCCGCCGCCGCCGGCGCCGGAACGATCGCCCCGGACCCCGCCGACGACACGTAGAGGCTCGCGAGGCGGTAGTACTCCTGGAGGAGCGCGTCCACGTCCGAGTTCGGCGGCAGCGACTGCAGCGGCGCCATCACCGGCGCGGACGAGAGGTCGGGCGTCGCTGGCGGCAGAGGCACCGAGGCCCCGGCCGCCGGAGCCGGAGCCGCCGCCGCCGGCGTCTGGGTCGGGGGCCCAGGCTGCGGCAGGGGCCCGAGCTCCGGCGACCCCGGCTCCGACTTGGGCTCCCTCTTGAGGAATGGCAGGAAGTTGAGGTCGATTGAATCGGATGACCCCGCCGGAGACGACATCGCCGACGACGACGACGACGGCGAGGCTTCCTCCACATCCATCTCCATCACCAAACCTCCCAGCCCGCCGCCCTCCCTCGCCTCCTCCTCCGCTCCCAAATTCCCCAAACCCTCGCCGCGCATGGCGGAGCCGGCGAGGTGGATTGGAGTAGTGGAGGATTTCACCAACTGGTGACTGGTGAGGTGACGCTGGTGGAGGCGAGAGAGAAAAAATGGCGGAGCGCGAGGGAGAGGTTGCGAAATCTCCAAAATGGAGCGAGCACGAAGGAAATGCGAAATTAATTTGGTGGGAGAGGTTGCCGGGAGCACAGGTCTAAAAAGTCGAGGGCACACACTTTCTCGTGCTCTCCACAGTCACTGACAAGCAGGCCCGACGGACAGCTGTCCTGGGTTCCAAGAAAAAGCAGCCTTTATTATGGTCGGCATCTCGGGAGAGGTGCAGGGTTAGTTCTGGTATATGAAAAAGTGACTCGGTATTGTCACCGGCGGTTACGGAGAGGAGCAAGGTTAATTCTGGTATATAAAAAATTGACTCGGTATCGTCGTCATCGGTGGATGCGGATGACTCGTTACCGAGTCGGAAATTAGAGGAGCAGAGTTATTTCTGGTATATAAAAACTGACTCGATATTGTCATCGGCGGTTGCGGATGACTTGTTACCGAGTCAGAGATTTTTAACTCATAGTACTAAATTTAGATCTTTTCGAGACTAGAAATAAATTATTAGTAATTAATAGGATCCTGTATTAAAATAGATAATAAATGAACGATAACGTTTATGTAAATAGAATATATTTAGAGGGTGTTTGGATGCTAGCCAGCATTTGTCACATCCCAATTCTAACCCACTATGGCATACCAAAAGATGTGATGTAGGATTTTTTTTTAGATGCCACAAATTATCTATGACATGCCCTAGTAAAGTATGGCAAGTTGACGCGATAAGCCCTCTACCTCCGGCTAAGAAAAAAAGCAATTCTATCTTTGAACCTAGACAAGAGTTTGTCTAGGTTCAAAGTTAGAATTGTTTTTTAGGAGGAAGTCGGTTATATTTAGTTCGTATCTAAAACTAGTCACACGCAAATTGTGCACCAAGGCCAAGTGTTTGCGCGTTAATATGTGGAACTAGTCACACGCAAGTTGCGCACGG
The DNA here is from genome assembly GCA_018135685.1 of Themeda triandra. Lineage (NCBI taxonomy): Eukaryota > Viridiplantae > Streptophyta > Magnoliopsida > Poales > Poaceae > Themeda > Themeda triandra. The sequence goes on from JAENPR010000196.1 coordinate 893,297, forward strand.
AGGCCCGCTATTTGCTCTGTGACTAAGCATTAACATATGGAACTAGTCATACGCAAGTTGCACATTGAGGCTGTAAGGTCCTAGATGGCTAGAGGGGGGTGAATAGCCCATAAAAATTTCTACAAACTCACTAAGCAAACTTCGTTAGATACACAAACGGCGGAAAGCAAGTTATGCTTAGCCTACTAGATGTTGCAAGCCTCCTATCCAAGCAATTCTAGTAGGTGATCACTAGTACACACAAAAGCTACCACTAGTGATCAAGAGTTCTACCCACGGGATTTAGTCTACACAAGAAGTGGTTCCCGACCGACCACACAAGCAATTCTACCCACGGGATTTAGTCTACACAAGATGTGGTTCCCGACCGACCACGCAAGCAATTCTACTTTGCAAGAATGTAATCAAAGTAATACAAGAGAGGGTAGGAGCTTGTTATACCGACGTGTCGAGTCGAGGTTGCCAATCACCAAGGAGATGAACAATCAATCACAATCGGCAACACACAAAGGATGATGACCAATCACCGGGAGACAAGATGAACACAATGATTTATCCCCGGATGTTCACTTGGGCACCGCCAAGCTACGTCACCCGTTGTGTCGACCAACACCTAGATGGTTCCTCGGTGTGACCCTCAAGTCACTAGCCCCTCAACGCGCAATCCACTAGGATGCTCTTCGTGATCCCCACGAGGTGAGCTCAAACCTCTCACAATCAACCGGAGGTGGCCAAGAACAATCACCTTCTCTTGCCAACGCCTCCAACAATCTCCAAGCCGGCTAGGAGCGGTACTCTCCAAGAGTAACAAGAAATCCACCGGCTAAACCACCCACAAGTGCCACTAGAATGCTCTCAAGCAATGCAATGCACTAGGTGATCTCTCAATCTCACATTGGATGAGCAACAAGCAAGAGAGATGAGAGGGAGAGTGTTTCTCTAGCACAAAGGATGAGCAAGTGAGTAGAAAATGGGCAAGAGAACCTCCCATGGCCGGCCAAGGGGCTATTTATAAGCCCAAGGCGAAATCCAACCGTTACCCCTCGGGCAGCCGATTTCAACCCGCCGGACGCGTCCCGCGGCTCAAGCGCCGGACGCGTCCGGGCCTCCTCGCGCCGCCGCGACGGCCGACCGTTGGCGGCCCAACGTTCAAATCACCTCGCGTCCGGCCCGCGTCCGGCTGCGTCCGGCGGCCAGCGTCCGGAGGAAACGCCCGCGCTCGAAACTTTCGGTCCGCGTCCGGCCCACGCCGGACGCGGCCGGCCCCGCGTCCGCCGCCCTCGACGGCCCAGCCGGCCTCGCGACGAAGCCCAAGACGCGCCGGACTCGCACGGTGAACGGCCCGCGTCCGCCGCGTGCGTCCGGCGCGCGTCCGACGCGCGACACTAGCTCACGCCAAGTCACAATGCGCCGGACGCGTCCGGCGCCTGCCTGCGCGTCCGGCGTAATCAAAACTTCGTTTTTCAGCCCGTCGTGACGCCAACTTCTCGAACATGCTATCCAACAAGTATACCAACTTGATCAACAAAGATAGCATGAATTCAACCAAATTTTGCATCCGGCGCAATAGAAAAAATGCATCCATTTTTCTCGAAAGCGCCGAATCCCGCCTCACGGAGGCTCTCGGCGGGAGGAAGAGAGGGACCCAAACCCATCTCTACCCTGCAAACCACAGCGCACCAAAACGCCACCTTTGTAAATGTGCCAACACCACCAAGTGTACATCTCCATGTGCTTGTGTGTTAGCTTTTCACAATCATTTCCCAAAGGTTAGGTTAGCTCACTAGGCCCTACATGCAATGCACTTCATGAATTCACCTAGTGGCACCCGTGCGTCGAATAGCCGATAAGACTTCCCCTCTTAATAGTGCGGCTTTCGATCCTAAACCACTCACACCCTCTATGGTGTCTTGAGTGCAAAACAAAATGGTCCTATAGGTTATACCTTTGCCTTGAGCCCATTTTGTTCCTCCAAACGATATGAACACTTCACACCATCATGTGACCGTCTCGATCCATCGATCTTGACTTCACTTGCCCTTCACCGTGCATCGGTCCATCGGCGCCTAGTCTTGCCCGAGCTTCACCATCGCATGGTCCTTTACTCCGAAGCCTCGACTAGCCCTTCACCTTCAACACCGGTCCATGGAGCCAAGCATCGTCTCGATCTTCATCTTTGATCACATGACACGTGTCATGCTTCATATTCAATATGCTCATCATGGGGACAACCTTTCTCTAAATCAACCACTTAGATAAACAAGGTTAGTCCTAGGTTTCATCAATTAGCCAAAACCAAACTAGGGACTTTCAATCTCCCCTTTTTGGTAATTGATGACAACCTCAACAAAGATGATTTTATAATAAAGATTTTGAACTTGTCATACTTGTCCAATCATTATGCTCACAAGAGAAATTTGGACAACTATAGCAAGTTCGGTTTTGGTAGTATTGCTCCCCCTACATATGTGCATAGAGTTTGGATTTGAAGCTTTGCACATATGCATGGATAGAAGTGTGGGGAGAGTAATTCTACCAAAATGATGCTAAGGTGTAAGAAATGGACCTTTGAAGCGTGATACCAATCGAAGTTGCCTTTTACACCATCCTTAGCACCATGAAGTAACTAGACATCCATCAAAAACTCAAGAAACCCGTGAGATCAACATTATAAGCAAAGTTCTTGAACCACTTGTAAGGCAAGGGGAGTCTAGTTACTACATATGCATGCTAGTAGATCATTTCAACAATCAAGTTCTATACTAGCATTGCACCACACAAGCAAGAAGACACCACTTGTATAAAATTTTAAAACTAGGTGCCATGAGCAAGTCATATGAGAATGCACAAACAAATGCAACAATTTTGTTCATGAGCTTGCTCCCCTTCTTGTGTGCATCAAAATTTTATTTACCCCTTTATCATGTTCAATCATCTTTTTCTCTCCCCTTTGTCAACAATTGCCCAAAAATGAGATCAAATTGTGGAGAGAAAAGGACTTTGATGGAGTAAACAAAACTTTAGTCAAATTTGGTTCAATCTAGAATACTTGCCAAAGACATTTAATTCGGTTTGGACCAAAGACAAGCTTCTTCACACCTCATGACAAGGGTTATCTTGCCTATGTTGAATTAAACACTTGTAGCAAATATTCTAGATTCAACACTAGGATTGCAAGCCCACAAACATGTCATATGTCACCACTAGATCAAGCAAAGCATAGAAGCAATAGTGGTAAACATATATACATTAAACACATTTGATTTATCATGAATGCTCCAAATGCACCTTGTATGTCTACATGTGCTACCACAAGTATAATCCTAAGCATGAATGACATGTCACACAATGGTACCTTGCATTGTCGAAGGAGAGGCATGTCAAGTAGTGGTGGGGTGCATTCAACACATGTTTGAGAAGTCAAGAATGTTCAACTCATTCCTTAGCTTGCAAAACCTTCTTTCATCAAGTGGCTTGGTGAGGATGTCGGCAAGTTGATCATCGGTACCCACACTTTCAATGGAAATGTCACCCTTTTGTTGATGATCTCTAATGAAATGATGCCTTATGTCAATGTGCTTTGTTCTTCCATATTGAACCGGGTTTTGTGTCATCTTGATTGCACTCTCATTATCACAAAATAATGGTACATTCTTGAAATTGATGCCATAATCCTTCAAAGTTGACTTCATCCAAAGCAATTGTGCACAACAACTCCCCGCACTAACATATTCGGCTTCGGCGGTAGAGATTGCCACACTATTTTGTTTCTTTGAGGACCATGACACAAGTGATCTTCCAAGAAGTTGACATGTACCACTTGTGCTCTTTCTATTGATCTTGCAACCACCATAGTCGGAGTCCGAATATCCAATCAATTCAAACTTTGACCCTTAGGATACCACAATCCAACATCTCTTGTTTGCTTCAAGTACCTCAATATTCTCTTTGCGGCCGTGAGATGACTCTCTCTAGGTGAGGCTTGATATCTAGCACACATGCAAACACTAAACATGACATCCGGTCTTGATGCGGTGACATAGAGTAGGCTTCCAATCAATGACCGATAATCCTTTTGATTCACCATATTGCCATCATGATCACTATCAAGATTCCCATTGGTGTCCATTGGAGTTGAGATTGGCTTTGCATCTTGCATTCCAAACTTCTTCAACATGTCCCTTATGTATTTCCCTTGACTCACAAATGTCCCATTCTTCAATTGCTTGACTTGAAGACCAAGGAAATAGCTAAGTTCACCAATCATGGACATCTCAAATTCATTTGCCATCATTTCACCAAATTTTTCACAATATGCTTGATTGGTTGATCCAAAGATGATATCATCAACATAGATTTGCACAATGAAGAGATCATTACCAATCTTCTTGGTGAATAGAGTAGTGTCAACCTTGCCCATAATGAACCCTTTGGAGTGAAGAAAAGTCTTCAATCTCTCATACCATGCTCTAGGTGCTTGCTTTAAGCCATACAAAGCTTTCTTCAATTTGTACACATGGTTGGGTCTCTTCTCATCTTCAAAACCGGGAGGTTGCTCAACATATACTAGCTCATTGATGATCCCATTGAGAAATGCACTCTTGACATCCATTTGATATAACTTGATATTGTGGGCACATGCATAAGCCAATAAAATCCTTATTGCCTCCAATCTTGCCACGGGAGCATATGTTTCATCATAGTCAAGACCTTCAACTTGAGTATAGCCTTGTGCAACTAGTCTTGCTTTGTTTCTAATCACAACACCATCTTGATCTTGCTTGTTCTTGAAAACCCATTTGGTTCCAATGGACATTGTGATCCTTCGGCCTCTCAACTAACTCCCACACATCATTTCTTGTGAAGTTGTTGAGCTCTTCTTGCATTGCCATGATCCAATCGGCATCATCCAAGGCTTCCTCAACTTTCTTTGGCTCTTTGGTTGACACAAATGATGCATACTCACAAATCATAGCCACTCTTGATCTCGTTTGCACACCACTTCTAATATCACCAATGACACTATCAATTGGGTGATCTCTTGCAACATGTTGTGGTTGTAGCACTTGCACTTGATTGCTTGAGCTTGGTTGATCACTTGACTTGTCCTTATTGGATGAACTAGCACCATGATCTTGCACTTGAGCATTGCTAGCTTGCTTCAATGAAGAATTGAGCACTTCATCTTTATCATCTTGCACATCAACCACTTGCTTTGCTCTTATGTCCCCAATGTCTATGTTCTTCATAGCTTCAACCAATTGAGTTCCACCAACATCTTCTAGATTCTCATCTTCATCTTGTGACCCATTGGTTTCATCAAATTGCACATCATGGACTTCCTCTCTAATGCCACTTGAGTTGTTCCAAACTCTATAAGCCTTGCTTGTAGTTGAATAACCGAGTAGGAACCCTTCATCACATCTCTTTTCAAACTTCCCCAATCTAGTGCCCTTCCTCAAGATGTAGCATTTGCAACCAAATACTCTAAAATAGCCAATGTTGGGCTTCCTTCCATGAAGTAACTCATATGGGGTCTTCTCTAGCAAAGTGTGACAATAGAGCCTATTGATGTAGTAACATGCCGTGTTGATTGCTTCATCCCAAAATGATTGACTAACATTGTACTCATGAAGCATTGATCTAGCCATATCAAGCAATGTTCTATTCTTCCTCTCAACTAGGCCATTTGATTGTGGAGTGTATTTGGCCGAGAATTGATGACCAATGCCATAGTGATCACACAATTCTTCCATTCTTGTATTCTTGAACTCACTCCCATTGTCACTTCTCACTTTCTTGATTCTCATGTCAAACTCATTGTGAACTCTAGTGAGAAAAGTCTTGAAGGTGTCATACACTTCACTCTTGTCACTAAGAAAGAATACCCATGTAAATCTTGTGAAGTCATCCACTATGACAAACCCATACTTGTTGCCACCAATACTTGTGTATGTAGTTGGGCCAAATAGATCCATGTGCAATAACTCAAATGCCTTGCATGTACTCATTATACTCTTCTTTGGATGTGAGTTTCCAACTTGCTTCCCGGCTTGACATGCACTACACAACTTGTCCTTCTCAAATACAACATCTTTCAAGCCTTCAACAAGATTGTGTTGTGTGAGCTTCTTCAATTGTTTCATGCCAACATGCCCAAACCTTCTATGCCAAAGCCAACCCAAACTTGATTTTGATATCAAACATGTTGTCAAAGAAGCTTCACTAGTGTTGAAATCAACAAGATAGAGATTCTCATATCTAAAGCCTTTGAACACCAAGTTGGAGTCATCAAGAGAAACTACCTCAACATCATTTGCACCAAATATGCACTTGTAGCCTCTATCACAAATTTGTGCCACGGAGAGAAGATTGAAATCCAAGCTTTCAACTAGCATCACATTGGAGATACTCATGTCATTTGATATTGCAATCTTGTCCAAACCATCAACCTTGCCTTTCTTGTTATTGCCAAAAGTAATTGACTCAATGCCACTATCATTCTTCTCAACTAAATCAAACATTCTTGATGTACCGGTCATGTGTTGAGAACACCCACTATCAATAATCCAATGCCTTCCTCCGGCTTTATAATTCACCTACAAGCAAATCAATGAAGCTTAGGTACCCATTTTTGCTTGGGTCCTTGTAGGTTAGTGACTAAGCTCTTTGGTACCCAAATAGCCTTCTTCTTTGGGCCAACAATGGGTGTACCAACAAACTTAGCTTGCACACCTTTCACACCCTTGGTAAGCACATAACAAGAATCAAAAGGTATAGCATTGTCAAGTTTCTTGTTTTATTGCTTCTTGTTGCAATTTTGCTCTAGGTGCCCAACTTGCTTGCATCTATAGCAAAACCGACCATTGCTCTTCACAAAGCTAGGCTTTGGAGTTGCAAAGGCCGACTTGCCCTTCTTGGGGGTATAGCCCAATCCCTCTTTGTTAAGAGAGAACCTTTGGCTACCCAAGCACTTTAGCAAGCGGGCCTCACCACCATAGGCTTTGCCTAAGGCATGAGTGAGCTCATCCACCTCCTTCTTGAGGGTCTCATTCTCTACCATTAGTGTAGCATCACAAGTGAAGCCATCACTAGTAGTGGAGATAGAGTCGGTGGTGGTGGTGGATGATGTGCTACAAGAAGGGTTAGCATTTGTCATGATGATAGGTTGATAAAATGACTCATCAATGATGTCACAAGTAAGACCTATATCACATGATGCAATCACCACTTTCTTTGCTTGTTGCTCAAGTAGAAGTGAGTGAGCCTTCTCAAGCTTAGAATGAGCATCACCAAGTTTCTCATGGTCTTCCACTAGACACTCATGAGTGGTCATAAGCTCACCTAGGGCTTTCTCAAGTATTGCTACTTTCATTGAAAGCTTCTTGCACTCCTTTTCCATGGCAATAGCTATATCTCTAGTTTCTTGCATCAAGTCATATAATTGTTCCTTAGAAGGTTCATCATCATCATCAATATTATCAACATCGTGAGCATATTCCATCTCACTATCATCATCACTATCATCATATTGTACCTTGGTTTCCTTGGCCATGAAGCACGATGGTGATGAAGAGAATAATGAAGACTTCTTGTTGATGGCGATGGAAGCCATAGCCTTGTTACTTGTATCTTCATCTTCATCATCATTGTCACTCTCCCAAGTGACCACAAATGCACCATTCTTGCCCTTCTTGAGTGTCATCTTAGCCTCATGCTTCTTCTTCTCAAACTTGCCCTTGTTGTAGTTCTTCTTCTTCTCATATGGGCATTTGGCTTGTAGATACTCGGTGCTATCACAATTGAAGCACTTTCTTGGTTGCTCTTGCTTCTTAAAGTTGTTTCTCTTGAAGCCTCTTCTCTTGATCAACATGTGTCCCATCTTCTTCACCACAAGAGCAAGTGCCTCATCATCAATCTCAAAGTCACCATCTTCCTCATTGGTTTCTTCTTCTTCAAAGATTGGTGCTTTGCCCTTGGAGGATGTGGCTTGGAATGCCACGGTCTTCTTCTTCTCCTCTTCCACCTTCTCATCATCTTGATCAAATTTGTCATATGTCAAGACTTCACCAAGCAAATCATTTGGCTTCTTATTTTCAAGCCCATCTCTTTGTAGCATTAGCTTCAACATCTTGAAGCTCTTCGGCAAGCATATCAAGAACTTGTGACAAAAATCTACATCTTTTGTCTTGTGTCCCAAACTCTTGAGATCATTCACAATCACTTGCAAGCGATGAAACATTTCAATGATTGTTTCATCCTCCTTCTTCTTGAAGTTCTCGAACTCACTCTTGAGCCCATATAGCTTGGCACTCTTCACAACCTTGGTGCCCTCATAGGTCTCACCCAACCTAGTCCACACTTCACTTGCAAGCTCCAAATCCTTGATTCCCTCAAACACCTTTGTATCAATGCCATTGTATAGGGTGTTGAGAGCCATTCTATTGCATGTGATGTTGGCTTTATCTTCATCGGTGAGATGATCATTATCAAGAATAGCATAGTCATGCAATGTAACTTGCAAGACTCTCTCTTGTATTGAACCAAGATACATGATCATCTTTCTCTTCCAATGATCAAAGGAACTAACTCCATCAAACATAGGCGGTTTGCCCCCAACATGGTTGAACACAATTTGAGCCATCTTAACACCGTAGGATGTTAAGCCTTGCACTTAAAACGGTGACCTCGGCTCCGATACCACTTGTAAGGTCCTAGATGGCTAGAGGGGGGTGAATAGCCTATAAAAATTTCTATAAACTCACTAAGCAAACTTCGTTAGATACACAAACGGCGAAAAGCAAGTTATGCTTAGCCTACTAGATGTTGCAAGCCTCCTATCCAAGCAATTCTAGTAGGTGATCACTAGTACACACAAAAGCTACCACTAGTGATCAAGAGTTCTACCCACGGGATTTAGTCTACACAAGAAGTGGTTCCCGACCGACCACACAAGCAATTCTACCCACGGGATTTAGTCTACACAAGATGTGGTTCCCGACCGACCACGCAAGCAATTCTACTTTGCAAGAATGTAATCAAAGTAATACAAGAGAGGGTAGGAGCTTGTTATACCGACGTGTCGAGTCGAGGTTGCCAATCACCAAGGAGATGAACAATCAATCACAATCGGCAACACACAAAGGATGATGACCAATCATCGGGAGACAAGATGAACACAATGATTTATCCCCGGATGTTCACTTGGGCACCGCCAAGCTACGTCACCCGTTGTGTCGACCAACACCTAGATGGTTCCTCGGTGTGACCCTCAAGTCACTAGCCCCTCAAGGCTCGCCCCGCAAGGCACCACTCTCAAGCGAGGTACTCAACGACACGCGCAATCCACTAGGATGCTCTTCGTGATCCCCACGAGGTGAGCTCAAACCTCTCACAATCAACCGGAGGTGGCCAAGAACAATCACCTTCTCTTGCCAACGCCTCCAACAATCTCCAAGCCGGCTAGGAGCGGTACTCTCCAAGAGTAACAAGAAATCCACCGGCTAAACCACCCACAAGTGCCACTAGAATGCTCTCAAGCAATGCAATGCACTAGGTGATCTCTCAATCTCACATTGGATGAGCAACAAGCAAGAGATGAGAGGGAGAGTGTTTCTCTAGCACAAAGGATGAGCAAGTGAGTAGAAAATGGGCAAGAGAACCTCCCATGGCCGGCCAAGGGGCTATTTATAAGCCCAAGGCGAAATCCAACCGTTACCCCTCGGGCAAAGCCGATTTCAACCCGCCGGGACGCGTCCGCGGCTCAAGCGCCGGACGCGTCCGGCGCCTCCGCGCCCGCGACGGCCGACCGTTGGCGGCCTAACGTTCAAATCACCTCGCGTCCGCCCGCGTCCGGCTCGCGTCCGCGGCCCGCGTCCGGGGGAAACGCCCGCGCCAAACTTTCTCGGGTCCGCGTCCGCCACGCCGGACGCGGCCAGCCGCGTCGCCCGCCGCCCTCGACGGCCCAAAGCGGCCTCGCGACGAAGCCCAAGACGCGCCGGACTCGCACCGGTGAACGGCCCGCGTCCGTCGCGTGCGTCCGGCGCGCGTCCGACGCGCGACACTAGCTCACGCCAAGTCACAATGCGCCGGACGACGCTGGACGCGTCCGGCGCCAAGCCTCCGCGCGTCCGGCGTAATCAAAACTTCGTTTTTCGGCCCGTCGTGACGCCAACTTCTCGACATGCTATCCAACAAGTATACCAACTTGATCAACAAAGATAGCATGAATTCAACCAAATTTTGCATCCGGCGCAATAGAAAAAATGCATCCATTTTTCTCGAAAGCGCCGAATCCCGCCTCACAAGCTCGGCGGGAGGAAGAGAGGGACCCAAACCCATCTCTACCCCGCAAACCACGGCGCACCAAAACGCCACCTTTGTAAATGTGCCAACACCACCAAGTGTACATCTCCATGTGCTTGTGTGTTAGCTTTTCACAATCATTTCCCAAAGGTTAGGTTAGCTCACTAGGCCCTACATGCAATGCACTTCATGAATTCACCTAGTGGCACCCGTGCGTCGAATAGCCGATAAGACTTCCCCTCTTAATAGTGCGGCTTTCGATCCTAAACCACTCACACCCTCTATGGTGTCTTGAGTGCAAAACAAAATGGTCCTATAGGTTATACCTTTGCCTTGAGCCCATTTTGTTCCTCCAAACGATATGAACACTTCACACCATCATGTGACCGTCTCGATCCATCGATCTTGACTTCACTTGCCCTTCACCGTGCATCGGTCCATCGGCGCCTAGTCTTGCCCGAGCTTCACCATCGCATGGTCCTTTACTCCGAAGCCTCGACTAGCCCTTCACCTTCAACACCGGTCCATGGAGCCAAGCATCGTCTCGATCTTCATCTTTGATCACATGACACGTGTCATGCTTCATATTCAATATGCTCATCATGGGGACAACCTTTCTCTAAATCAACCACTTAGATAAACAAGGTTAGTCCTAGGTTTCATCAATTAGCCAAAACCAAACTAGGGACTTTCAGAGGCCAACTATTCGCTTCGTGACTAATCATTAACATGTGAAACTAGTCACGCACAAGTTGTACATTGAGGCCAACTGTTGCTTCGTGACTAAGCGTTAACATGTGGCAATCCACCTTGCAATTTTTTGCTACATCATGCTAAGAATTTTGTGGATGAAATCCCCACCGCGTTCTATGCATGTTAGAGCATCTTCAAGACATTAGTCGAAAGAACTAATCAAATTTAATGATTTAGCAACTCTACAAAATAGATTTGATAAATAATACTAGAATACTCCAACAGACTTTGTAAAGGATGGCTAATGAGGGAGGCTATCCAAAAGTAGAGAGCGAATGAGGTGGGATGAAAGTCATTTACGAGTCTATTGGAGACGTTTTTCCTTTGATAATAGTCAAATTTGCCTTCGAGAAAATGATTTAGATGCTCTCAAAGGTTAGTATGGCTAGGTGAGTAAAAAAGCAAATAGACTTTAGTTTTAGGGTTTTAGGGTTTCTTGTATTTTTATGGGAAAGACAAGTGACTAATAAACTAGAATATTATTAGAAAAATAAAAAGATGTTTCTTTATAGTTTTTCTTTATATAGTGGGTGTCTAAAAGATGCCTCTAAATGCTTATATAGTAACTGGGATGTGTGATATACAGTATATTTCAAAATTTCTATTTTTATTATGAATAGAAAACACTAAATATCATAGCTCGGTTTGGGTGGCTACGCTGCCACAACCTCCACAAGATCTTGAATGTTGCATAGTTTGTGAGGCCCTTGTTATGACGAGGGTTCTCGCATGTCGTGGGCTGCCACTTTTGCATGGCTACTCGCTAGGTTTTGGTTACCCTTTGTGGTGCAACCGGTTGTTCTCACCTTCACGAAGTATGTCATTGTGGGTGTCACAATTGGGAAGGCACATCTCCATCATCTTGAGTCAACGGTGGAGCACATTTTTTTAGGTGTCCAAGTCATCAGTGTTGCCAAGAAGCCAAGATCTATTGGTTGGTCTCAAGGCGGTGTCGACGTTATTGTGGTCTAAAGTGGGGTGTGCGTATCAAAGTGATTGTCATCAGCCCTACGGTGATCTTGAGAGTCAACATTTCTGTGTAGACCATATAGCACCCTTGAAGAGGGGAGAGGTCGTCGACTACCTCTTCGCCCTGCTTGGCGTAATTAGTCAGGTACTCCTTGTACTTGGCCTAGTTGATGGACTCGGTGAAGTCATTGTCATCTAGGTTGTACGCAATGAGAGCTCTGCATTGTACGCGGAGAGTGCATCGTTTGTGGTGGGCAGTTGGCTCTTCGCCTCATCAAGACTATGGATGCTTTCCACTGTGATGAATCGATCTAGATCATTAGGAACGTCCCTTTGTGAGTTAAGATGGGTTGCGAACATCATAGCATGACGAAGCACGTAGTGGTAGATGGCCACCGTGTTCTTGACATTGATTGGAAAATCAGTCATAATGCAGTAGGGAAGTGGTCGGTGCTGGATCCATACAGGGGACCCAACGTGGATCTATTAGGAGTTCACAGACTTTGTCGAGGATGAACTCATGACTGAACTCGACGAAGACCTCACATGTGGGCATAGTAGTCCATGTAGCGTGCCAGGACAATGGTCTAGCTTCCATGGTATCCTCAAGCCTAGCGGGGAATATACTAATCAAAGGTGGATGACCCTCCTCTTGCATGGTTGGTTTGGGTTCTGCGGATGCGGTACTTCCTAAGTTGATCGCCGATGAAGTCTAGGATGCTCAAGGTGATCTCGGCGCCTGGATGCATCTTCTCCATGTCGTCGAAGTCAAATATGATCCCATCTAAAACATGAGGAATCTATGCACGAAAGACCCCTAGCGCGCTAACCATCAAAGGTGTTAACCGTGGCAATGCAGGTCGGCATATAACACACAAATAATCACTACTACAAATTGTGTTATCATTGCCGAGATCTTCACCGCCGAATTTTAGTCATCCGGCGGTGATTAGTTTCCACATCGGTTCATTGAGTCTTTAGGAGACAAAGCAATGTCGATAAATGTTTTCACCACCGGTCAGGCGTATGATGTGGTGGCAGTATGGAACACATGAAAAATAAGCTTTGGGATCTCCCAAAATCCATGTATATTAACTGTTTGACAACATTTGAAAACAATTGACGATATGTATATAGAATCGGACATGTGAAGTTAGTTGGGGATGTTGATTTTGCTCAATTCTTAACTTACTAAACTGTTCCCCATGCTGCACCAAGGCTGAGATCTTTTCCTCCATGTGTTTGCCACATTATTATGCATGGTCGTTGCTGCAGTTGCAAATACTATTGATCTGCGTTATATATGTTGTATGAACTCATGGGTGAGTTTTTAGTAGATCGAGCGCAAAGAATGGCGCCAGAGAGAGATTTATGTGCATGTACAAAATCACAAGAAGATTATTAAAAAGAATACGTACAGCAAATTTAGAGCAAGAGAGATTATTGAGTCCACGTTGAATGAAGCAGGCAATTACATGATGAGTTTGGAGTTTAATTAAGCTATTACACACAAGACGTCGTACGGTGACGCTAGCACAGCATGATGCAGCTTCACAGCCTCATTTTCATAACTACAAATAATCACACGGGAGCCCTTGAGGCGGCCGGCGTCGATGGATCACTCATTTCACCTCCTGGATCTCGTCCAAGGCGTAGTTGTTGGTGGACACGCCGGCGTAGTTCACCTTGGCGAACCGGACCACCACCGGGTAGCGGGTGTTGGGGTCCTGCATACATATAACAATGTTAACAGCATGATTCTCTAGCTAAATATGGCATTGTCATGTTCCAAATTGACAAATAAATCCTTAATTTTCTTTTTGAAGCTAAATCCTTAATTTTCAGTATATACTAGCTATATGCTCTAGCTATGGCGAGGAGAGTGAGCTAGCTAGTAACCTGATCGACGGTGACGACGCTGCCGATCCCGTTGTACCAGTAGGACTCCCTCCTCAGGATCTTCACCTGGCCACCGATCATTGGCATAAACAAGAATCGTATCATCAGAGGCAAAATCAAATCAAATCAAATCGGCTTAAACAATATGCATAAAGTGTGTTAAGGGAATACCTTGGCGCCCCTCTTGGGGCCGATCGGCGGCGGCTTCTCGGCCTTGGGCTTGGTGGCAACAGCGCCCTCTTCCGCCGGCTCAGCCGCGGCCCCCTCCTCGGCGCGGACCACGAGCCTCCTGCCCAGCTGGTTGGGCGCCGACGCGAAGCTGACGCGGCCGCTGCCGCTGCCGGCGGCGGGCACGCCGGCAGCTGCTGCCAGCATGAACCGCGAGGTGGCCGACGCCATGTTGGTGCTCGCCATGGCCGTGAACGAACTCCTACCGCGGGTGCTGCTGAGCTGGTCTCTGGGGAAGAGAGATGAGTGAGGGTGAGGTGTAGTGTAGCACGAGCCGTGCCAGGGGTGTAATGGCCTCAAATTGCTTGGCGCGGATTATCCCCAGCCGGCGCGCCGGGCGCCACGGTCGATTCCCGGGCCACTGGCCGGCCGCCACCTGGCACATCTTATCCGTGGGATGGATTCGGTTCGTGGCGCCGCTGCCTCTCCCTGCGCTATGATGCTCATCGTCGTGGGATATAAAGTGTCTTTTGCTGATCGGGTTATATCATGATGGGCAGGATATTATAGCATTATATAGCCATGCATGACAGGTACAGTTGCAGTTTGACATTTGTGTAGTTATTATATATCTCTTCATTTTAAATATATACGATGTTATCATTCAAGGAAAACTACGGTAGAGATGTCGAGGACAAGCCAATTACTCTCTTTAACTGGCAAGCATGCCTTGTCTTGCAATGGATGAAATAAAATTATCGAACATTCGTAGAAAACAGAAATGGAGAATGCTACACGCCTATTTTCCCACCTTTTTATGAAATTCAAGAGGTATAATTTATTAAAGAGCATCTCCATTGGATATTCGATCCCACTTTTATCCTAAAAACTTTGCAATGTAGGAAAATGACAACATATTCGGGTGTTGCAAATGGATGATAAAGAAAATTTGTCAAAAAACATTCACTGAAAACATAAACGTAGAATGCTACATATTTCCCTTCCTTTAAATAAATTTAAGAGTACTAATTAATTAATGTATATATGTATTACTTTATGAGTTAATTTTGCAACAGTCTATCAAATTACAAAACAAGGACATATTGCCACTTAAATATATCATCACTAGCTTTATTTTTCACGCTATACATACATTGGTACAGTTAAATATTAATAACTTTTGTGACTTCTTTAACGTCTATAAAATCCTTAATTCTAATCTTTGGTCAAGTCATCAACAAGATATTATTTGTCCACATGTCAAGGATTGGTCTTTCCACTAAAGATTATAATGAGAGGCAAATTTATTTTATCCGGACTACAAACTCCTCAAGGTCTTGGTTCACATTTTAATTTGTTCGACCATCAACTTAATTAGATTCCATTATAACAATTTCTTTTGTTTTATTTCTAATCAGAATTCAATAATATGGTGGTGGGAATTGTGGAATCTTTATTTTATAGGAAATGCTAAGGATTCAAAAGCCCATAAACATAGAAAATGGAAACACCACTAAAAGAAAAGGGACATGAAAACGGTAAAAAGAAATGACATGTAAAAAGTAAATAAAAAATTGAATAGTATCTGGAACAACTTAAAAATTGGAGAAAAAGCAAATCAGATGGAAGAGGAAAGTTCAAAACGGTGTGAAATAGCGGGCAAAAAATTGAAAAATATCAGAGTGGTGTTTAAAGAAAATTTGGACGTGTGAAAAAGGAAAAATAATATTGGTAATGGAAGAGGAAATTCATCCCCCTTTTTAGTTGGGTTTAGTCTAACCTTAAATAGATTTCAAGCCTATAATAGAATATAGTGAAATAAAGAATTAGGACATGTTTAGCGTAGCTCTAGCTCCAAGATGTATGTTGGATTGTAGTTTGTAGTAAATGAAAGTGGTTTAAACATTCAGAATTTCTAAATAACTCACAAAATCTAAAATTTAAACGAATTGCGCCATGTAAATGTATTTACCATGCTTACTGCAGCTAAACGTACCCTAAATAGTGCAATGCCTAAATACTGCAATGAAGTGAGATGAAGTACACTGCATAGGATTTCGTGGAGGAAGCATACCCGATCCAATGAGCCTACTAGCAATGGAAGAAGAGGTTCTTCGTGGGTGTCGCCAAAAAAAGAGAGGGAAGAGGTTCTTCGTGGGTGTCGCCAAAAAAAAAAAAAAAAAAAAAAAGAGAGAAGGCTGATTTTTTTCCAACCCTGATTTTGTTGTTCTTTTTGGCCCATGTTGCCAGTCAGCTCACATATATTGTATAGGAAAAAGTCTACATTTGCTCCCTCATCTTTTGCAAAAGTCCAATTCTCATCCTTGAAGTGAAAAACCAGACAAATATGCTCCCTCATCTCTCAAATCCGTGCACCTTTGCTCCATGGCTGGTTTTTTAGAATGGTTTTTTTGACTGCTAGCGCCAGGTCACATTGGGCCTACGCGACTCATCTCATCTCCTGCACCCGCCGCCGGTTAGGCACTCACGCATCTCACCGGTGCTCGCCTCGCCTCCGCCACCCTCTTGCCGCGCCGGCCGAAGGGCGTAGGCGGTAGGCTGCTCGTTGCTACCCCGAGACGTGCAAGAAGCTATAGTGGACATTGACGTCTTGGACGCGTGGTGCGTCGTGCTCTGCGAGCACGCTGTGGCCCGGCCGCGCGCAGTGCCCGTACAGGTACGGCGGCGAGCTGGTGGCACCGGAGGCCGCCGACGGCTTGGCGTCCAGGTGGCCAGGTGGAGTGCCCTCGTGCTCCCGCACGTTCGCCTGCAGTGCGAGGACCGAGGAGCCGTGGGGACGAGCGCCACGGAGGCGGTGACGGCGGTCGGCGGTTGAGGGTTCGGTGCGTGCTGTCTGGGCTCGCCGTCAGGAACAACTAGGCGTGTTGCCCGAGTTGCCGCGCCATGGTCGACATGATCGACGGGTGAGCGCATTATGTGTTGGTAATTATCCGATTCGCAAACCGCGAGTCGAATTTTACTGCAGTTCTGTAAGTATTCAATCTACGAAATTCGGTTACGAAGTCATCTGAAACTCTTCAGTTGGCTGCCGTTCAGTGATGTTGATTTACCGATGACTGAACCTCCGAGGAAAGTCATCAGCATACCTCTGTGGAGATTGATCGATTGACTGTTCTTGAGATGTGCAGGTGTGTCACTAGCTTCTGCAGTTCTGCTAATCTGTGGCACTCTTGTGCGGCTGTGCCACTACTGACCTCTTTCTCGTTGCACATGGGCATCAGGATAAAGCCATTAGGAAGTAGCCGTCACCGTTGTTCTTGACATCCGCGTTCTCCTTTGCAGCTCCACGAGTCTTGATGCCCTTGGACGCCGGCGGGATGCATGTTCTCGTACGCACGGAGGGGCTCGTTGGCGCAGAACATGTACATCTCCGGCATGAAACTGACTTCGGCGACCTTTGCGTCCGCGAGGCTGCGCCCGCGATCCCCGCCCTGCGCGTCCGCAGAGGCCGCCATGGCCGCCAAGCACGAGCACCACCCGCCGCGTCGTCCATGGCCCGCGGCCGCGCGGAGGACCACCGATGCCGCGCCGAGGAGCCCAACCACCACGGCGATGAGCTCTGCCCGCGAGCGGGCCGCGCCGGTGCGGGAGCTCGCCGCCGTGAGGTAGAGATAATATGATAAAGATGAGAAGATGTGACATGCTGACCGACAACGTGGTCAAAACCGGGCTTAAAAACCGCCATAGGAGGAAAAATAAACCGATTGAAAGTTGAGGGAGCTTTTTACCCGGTTTTGCGGTTAAGGGAGGAGAATCGAACTTTGCCAAAAGTTGAGGGAGCAAAATAGGACTTTTTTCTATTGTATATGTTTCGGCCCAATAACGTTTTGGGGCTAGGACATTTTTTCTTCTCTATTGTGTTCCATGCATACTTTTAATTTGTTTGATTAATTGGAAATCATTAGACCAATATAATTATAATTAAATTATCTCATTTTTATATCATTGTATGCTTATTTATCCCTTTTGTTAGTCCCATGGTATATTCTAATTGTTCTGTTGTGAATTTTATTGTTTCATGTATACATATTTTTGTTCTACATAACATACTTTTTGTTCCGTATAACATTGTAACGTATTTGCATTCTTTTTATTCCTTTTGTTTTTATAATGCTGGTATCATATAAAAATAGTTTATTCTTTGTTTCGTGAGTTATGTTTTTTTTGGGTGTACAAAATTTAGTTCTCTTGTAAAAATATTTGTTAATATTAGTTTTTCCAACTGTAGGATTATAATATTATTGTTTTGTGAGCTCATATGATTCGTTTCTAATGTGTTAATTCCCTTTGTTTTAGGGTATATAATCCTTTGTTGTTCCACTAAAATAAACAAAATTTAGTTGAGCTTTAGTTTAGTTTAGTTTTGTTCCCATTGATTTTCCTTTTTTTTTAACCATTTCATTCTTCTTAACATTTCTTTCCTAACCTAAGACATTTTTCCGTTGTCTCGATTTTTTTTTCTCTTGTCATTTGTGAACCTCGAACAATCTTTGAGTGATGGTAGAACACGTTTTCTTATCCTAGAATATGTTCTCCTAAATCAGGAATCAGGAACCCTATCCTATTTAGTAAAAACAAAATGTCCAATCTGTCTTTTTACAAAATGTTCAAGATCCGCCGACACACTTTAATATGGATTGTAGAGATTTAGACATTCCGTGAAGCATAATAAGTTGAGGAACTAATTTATATATTTTATAAGGCCAATATTAGTGGGAGTTTTATATGAATTTCATTCTATTTGCATTAAGTCACCACATAGGTATTTTTATGGCATGGCATTATTTTTAAGAAGAGAGGGAAAGAAAAAAAATACTTCCCCTGTTTCAAATTATGGTTTACTTTGACTTTTTTGATTCATCTATTTTTGTTACGCACCTAGACATATTATTTATCTAGGTACATAGCAAAATGGATGAAACAAAAAAGTTAAAGTGAACTATAATTTGGAACGGAATAAGTAAATTTTATCTAGATGAAACTCTTTTATCTATTGACATGATCATCAACTCTATATAAGTTACATAAAATTAAATTGTCTATAAAACTATCAAACAAAACTTCATACTAAGTGTGACTGCTTCATCAAAGTTTCATTTCAGACCTGGACCTAACTCGTGCCAAATTTAAATTGACAGCTATTGGCTGCTTCCCTAAACCTGCCCTTGGCCGTCCATCCAATCCAAATCCAAAGAGATTCAAAGAAAAATTCCAAATCCAAAGGGAGTAAATAAAAAAAAAAAAAAAAAAAAAGCAGAAAGAGTCTGCCGTGTGGTCCCGCGGGTCGCACCATTTTCCCTCTTGTTCCGCCGAGACACACGCCTTCCCCGCACGGCTCGCCCAGGACTCCAGTTTACTCGTGGGGACAGCACGCACGCGCCGCCGTCCGCAGCGTCGCCCCCCTTCTCCTCGTCCTCCGCCTCCGTCGCCGGCGCCGGCGCTGGTCGAGGATCCGTCCCTCCGTCCGTCCGCCCCGACGGCACCTCGGCTGGCTTCGTCGGTCGCTGGTAAGGAAGCCGCCCCCAACTATTTCCTTCCTTCCTCGGATTGACCGCTTGCTTGCTGTTTCGAGTCGAGATCAGTCCAGTAGTTTCGAGAGATTATCATCTCTTCCCACGCTTGTGTGCGTGCCCTCGAATCCAAATCCTCCTTGCCCGGGGCGGATGCGCGGACGCTCCTCCAATCCAATCCAACCCCCGTCCGGGTTCATGGATTTGCCCGCTTGATTGATGCGTGGTGGACGAGTACCGGTAGAAGTATGCATAATTATTATTTTTATTTTGGGATTGGTGGAAACACCAAAGTTTCGCCCCCTGGTAGTAGCGGACGAACTTGGACGTACGGTTCCAAAGTTAGTACTGCTCTCCACGCGCTTCCGGAAAAGGCTGGCTGAAAGCGACCCGCATTGCTGCAATCACTCGTTCACCTGAATAGCGAATAATATCAGAAATGGATAGCCCCAAACCCTCTGGAAAGAGAAGAAGTGAAATGGTACCGGCTTTCTTCAAGTTATTCTCAGCCTTGGACTGCAATCGGCCGGCCTATTTATGTGATGAACAGACTTGTTAGCTCACACAGCAGATAGGTCCACTAGCATTCATGCTAACCGCCTTACTAAATTCGTGTGGTGAGTGGAGTAAGGACGGGTTGTACCCCCGGTACCTTTTGACGGATTGGCGAGTTGTATGCCTGGTATCTTTTGACGTTTTGAGTGCATGTAGCCGCGCTGGCTGTGTATGTACGAGGAATGCCTAGCTTTCCATTTATGCCTAACCCTGTTTTGCATTTTTTTTTTGCATGTATGTACTGAAGTGGCGGCAGGTGACGGGACGGCGATATGAGGCAGTGGTTATGTTGTAACTGCAACGTTGACGATGATGAAGATGGATACGACAAGGAACAGGCCAGAGCTCAGAGCAATAAGATAGACCGTACGTTGCTTGCTTTCAATGCTTGTCTTGTGAATTCTGGTATGATGGGCCAGTTGAAGGTTACGTAGGAACCAACCTTCTGTTCTCTCTTGATGTTTCATGGGAATTTGGAAACTTCTTCAGTCTGGAGAATAGCTGGAAGCAGTTTTTTGGCCATTCACAGAAAGTTTTCATATTCTTTAATATGATTCAGGTTATTGCTGGATTTACACAGATGAGGTAGATCAAGAATTCTAGATATGACTTTGGGGACTGGCTAGTAACTTGATATATAAGTCGACCATCATAGTGTTTCTCATAGCAAATTAATGCAGAGAAAATTCAATGATACCATCACAATGTTTCTTAGTAGAGTTTTAAGACTGGCAAATACAAGGATACGTCTTAGTTTCCTATATCAAATGTGTAGATAGCAGATACAGACATACCATCGTATTGTTTCCATCTGTCATCAGATGCAAAGATCTGATTATAGTGTTTCTTATATCACACATATACACACCTGTTATGAGGACAAAACTGTGTCGGAACCCTATTATACTTGTTGCCTTTGGGTTGCACAGTTTGCTTGTGTTCTTTTGGGGAACCAGGGACCTGATTCACTGTGTTGGAAGGTAGACAAAGAAGTGTTGGAACACCATCCTTGTTTTTACTATGTTACATATATGCTTAGCATTGACTGATCATCCTTCTTTTTAAGGGGCCCAAGTCACACAATGCTCATAATATGTCTTTTATATTTTTTTTGTGTTGTTCCCAAGGTGTTATTTGTCTTATTGCATGTATGCTGCCTCTGTCCTCTCTTTGAACAGAAGTTTCCAAGGTTTCAGCTAAAATATGTTTGAATGACTCTTTGGGACCTATGTATTAACTATTAAGTCCTTGTGTATCATATTTTAGTGACATCATTTATATCTTGAGTCTTTGCTGATTTAAGGCTTATCTTTTCAGCCAAGCAGAAAAATTCGAAACCTCCTGTTGGCCAACCTGAGCCAGACTTCTCCCCTCCTACAATTGATGTCCCTGAATTGTCTTTGGATGATTTGAAACAAAAGACTGATGATTTTGGATCGAGTGCTCTGATTGGTGAAGGTTCTTATGGACGAGTATATCATGCCACTTTGGATGATGGGAGGCAAGCAGCTGTTAAAAAACTTGATGCATCTGAAAATGAGCCTAATGATGAGTTCCTGAAACAGGTGAGCACTGACAGCACTTTAAGCTTCTTAACTTTGTGTTCATATTCCTCATACATAGTTGGTAGTGTTGGAAGGTAAGCATGAAATATGTTCTCTATGTTGCAGATCTCACTGGCATCAAAGCTAAAACATGAAAATCTTGTTGAGATGTTGGGTTACTGTGTGGATGGGAATTATCGTATACTCGCATATGAATTTGCAACCATGGGTTCCCTTCATGATGTTTTACATGGTAAGGCATTAAGCATCCAGTACCCTTTTCATGTCACATGGGCGCACGTTATATTCTTTAGGATTAGGATGTCATGCTCATCTGTGATGGACCTGCATCATATTCCTTTATACAACAGGAAGAAAAGGTGTTCAAAACGCGCAGCCTGGACCTGTACTTAACTGGATGCAGAGGGTCAAAATTGCTATTGAGGCTGCAAAAGGTATAGAATACCTGCATGAAAAGGTTCAGCCTTCAATCATCCATCGGGACATCAGATCAAGCAATGTACTGCTGTTTGAGGATTTCAAGGCAAAATTGCAGACTTCAATCTTTTGAACCAAGCACCAGATATGGCAGCTCGACTCCATTCAACTCGTGTATTGGGAACTTTTGGATATCACGCACCTGAGTAATTTTCTAGTGTCCTTATTCATAATAATTATCTTCTTTGTGCCACATACATTTTCATCAATTTTACTCTGACTGTAGCTTTCTCAGCTCAACTGTAGGTTTCGTAGTTCATACCTTGAACTTATTGTAGTTTTCATGCCTGTTTAGTTGAGTCCTGACTGCCACCTTAATGACTATATCACTATATGTTGTTTATAATGTTTGAACTGGTAGTTTGTGCAATTGTGCTCATATTATTAGCTACTATATTTTAGCATGCTTATCTGGTTGATTGCTATGGTGACAAGTAATTTTGATTTGCGAAATATGGAACTGGTAGTTTTGTTGCGTAAGTTATCATGGTTCAAGCTTTCACACACAAAAAAAGTTATCATTGACACATTCTTCAAAGTTTTATTATGTAGCTGTTGGGGAGCACACATGCATGCCAACAACTGAAGGTACTTTTTTAAGAAAACCATATAGCGAACCCATGATGTACAGACAGCCTCTATCAAAAGACAAATGGCTGCCCTAACCAATACGCTTGATCATTGTGTTAAACAGAAAATTATTTATGTATACCATTGTTGCAAGGAATATGGAACACATTAACACCATAGAATGTTTCCACCTAGATGTAGTATGGAACCCATACCTGGTACTGTGAATCACATCAAGGTCAATTTACCTGGTAACTGTAGTACATGCTATGATGCTAGTCAACCTTTGGGTCACTTCTCTTCCTGCAGTCACTCATTGACATAACTACAGATAGAAACCTATAAGCATCTTTTGTTTTCCTCGCCATCGCTGTCATCTATCTGCATAATTATTACATAGAGATATAACATATCAAAGATGTTGAATTCTACTTTATTATGAGGATACATACAGGTACAAGTACGTCTAACACTTGCACCAGCAAGTATGCTGATTTATAACATTAGTTTTTGAAATCATTAGTTCCATTAACAAAGCCAGACTAATGTCCTTACAAGGCATGACCCCTGCACGGCACCAGTAGTTGGGCTGGCGAGGCACCGAATTTTGTGGAGTCAGTTGACCAGGGTTTTACTTGTGTCATTTACTCATTTAGTTAATAGAATGAAATGAAATGCATTCCTTAAGAAAAGCTGGACCTTGGCTAGGTAGATGATGAGTCATTTCGACTATTATGATAAAACTCTGTTTGCACAATTGTCCTCTGAATCACTTGTAACTACATATCCTAAAAGTACCATTCACAGTGTAATATATTAATGAAAGCATTGGCTATATATATGTTATTTGTATAAGCTTGTATTTTTTGTAGCAATTTCCCATTGTATAGTAACATTACTGCTTGTAAACTGGATATGCCATCATATAGTGTCATAGGCTCATAACTACCACATTACTTGATTTTCATCTGTGTACAATGGTTGTTTCTGTGGAGGCACCATAGGGATTCTTTTCCACACATAGCCACATAGGTTACCCAGTGTGGCATTGATAATATATTACAGTGAGCAGTCAGAGTAGGTTTTCTTGAACTGATAGCAAATATTATTGGTACCGATCTTCAAGAACAAGGGAGATGTTCAAAGTTGTACCAACTACCGTGGGATCAAGCTGATGAGCCATATGATGAAGCTTTGGGAGAGGGTTATCGAGCATCGCCTAAGAAGAGGACAAAGGTAACCCAAAACCAGCTTTGGGTTTATGCACAGCAGGTCGACCATGGAGCGATTTTCTTAATACGGCAATTGATGGAGAGATACGAGGGAGCAGCGAAGGACTTGCACATGGTCTTTATTGACCTCGAGAAGGCATATGACAAAGTTCCAAGAAATGTCATGTGGTGGGCCTTGGAAAAGCACAAAGTCCCAACTAAGTACATTACCCTTATTAAGGATATGTACAAGGGGATGCGGTGACGTGTGTCCGAACATGTGATGGCGACACCAATGACTTTCCAATTAAGATAGAACTACATCGGGGTCCGCATTGAGCCCTTATCTATTTGCTTTGGTGATGGATGAGGTCACAAGAGACATACAAAGGTGATGTGCCTTGGTGTATGCTCTTTCGATGATGTGGTGCTAGTTGATGAGAGTAGGGCAGGGGTTAATAGGAAGTTAGAACTATGGAGGCACACGTTAGAGTCGAAGGGTTTCAAACTTAGTAGGACCAAGACCGAGTACTTGAGGTGCGATTTCAAAGACGACTAGGCATGAGGAGGGAGACGTTATCCTCGATGGGCAAGTGGTGGCCAAGAAGGACAGTTTTCGGTATCTAGGATCAATGCTTCAAAAGGATGGAGACATTGATGAAGATGTTAGACATAGGATCTCACGCCGGTTGGTTGAAATGGCGTCAAGCTTCTCGCGTCCTCTTTGACATAGGATCCCGAAGCTAAAAGGTAAGTTCTATAGGACGCGATTCGCCGCGATGTTATACGGTGCAGAATGTTGGCCCACAAAAAGGCGACATGTCCAGCAGCCGAGTGTAGCGGAAATGCGTATGTTGCGTTGGGTTTGTGGGCACACTAGGAGGGATAGAGTCCGAAACGATGATATTTGGGATAGGGTTGGGGTTGCACCAATTGAGGAGAAACTGATCCAACATCGGTTGAGATGGTTGTTGAGATGGTTTGGACATGTCCAACGGAGACCTCCGAGGCGCCGGTGCGTAGTGGGGTTCTAAAACGGGTCGATAATGTAAAGAGCGGTAGAGGTCGACCTAAACCGACTTGGGGCGAGTCGGTTAAGAGAGACCTTAATGAGTGGAATATCTCCAAGGATTTAGCTATGGATAGGAGCGCTTGGAGACTAGCTATCAACGTGCCCGAACCATGACTTTGTGTTGCCCTATAACGTGTCTCTTCCGGGTTTCATCTCTAGCTACCCCAACTTGCTTGGGATAAAAAGGCTTTGTTGTTGTTGTTGTTGATAGCAAACATTATATACCATCAGTATTGAACCGTAACTTCTGCTAATCTTTGGGTTCTTTAATCCCTTTTATCTTCAATATTTCAAAAGGTAGGTATCTGTGGTGACAAAAAAACTATAGTACATGTGCTTGAATATTTCATGTTTAAGAATGTTGAACAACAAAACTAGTATGTCAAGATAGTGTATTTTAACATCCTGGCAAGCCACCTGAAAATGCTGATTTACCATATGCTACTGGCTATCTTATCCCATGTATACCAAAATCCTCTATATATGGGCCTTTTTTTTTCTTTCTAAAAGGCCTCTATATATGGATTTAGTACGGCTATCCTATCCCATGTATACCAAAATTCGCCACATATGGATTTAATACACATTTTTGGAGCCTTTTGCAAAAACGTTTTTAATGTAAACTAGCAGGACCTGCTGCTTATTTAAAATATAGGGGAAATAACCTAGCCAAAAGGAAGACCAGGGAAGAAAGAAAACAGACCGTAAAGGGAGAGCAGCAAACAGGAAAGAAAAAAAACACCACACTGGGAAAAAGCCTTTTGCAGGACTTCACATTGCAAATTAAATAATTTGCCATTTAATTGATCAACCACGTATTCAACCTAGTGAACAGCCTTTTATGGCATCCCTAACACCCACGTAATTTGTTGAAGAAATTTGGTTGTAAGAGGCTCACCTCCTTTTTGGTTTTCTTGTTTTTTTTTTTGATAAGGTGTTTTCTTGATTTCAATAGTGTGCCCATTGCCCAAGGTAATGTGGGCTGCATGCTTTGTTCATCTTTTTTTCTTTGCTATCAAGACATGCTGACATTTCTTTTGGAAATTTTAATACCAGGCTTACCTTTGTTTCTGCCCTTGATTGGTTATTTTGGATTGACTACATTGGTTGATCTGTTATCAGTGTTGCTTATATCATAATTAATTAATCAACCAATGATAGGGTTAGTGACATAAATCTAACAAGATTAATGATTTATGCTGCAACATTGTGGCGAAAATAGTTTTTATTCATGAACTGTAGAAATATGTAAAGACCTGATTTTATTTCTACTTTCTAAATTTGGCCCTACTTGGTACAGATATGCTATGACTGGCCAGCTGACACAGAAAAAAGCGATGTCTACAGCTTTGGTGTGGTCCTTTTGGAACTTTTGACTGGAAGGAAACCAGTAGATCACACAATGCCTCGAGGACAACAAAGTTTAGTCACATGGGTAAGTTATTTTGCTAACTTACATTGGAGAATGGTTGCTTCTTGCTTATGTGTTGTTGTACAGTAATACTGCTATTGCCATATTGACATGTCTTCACAAAAATAGCCTAGTTGTTACTGAATACTGCTATTGCCATATTGACTTGGTTTCACAAAAATAGCCTAGTTTTTTTAGATGTTACTTGAGGTGTAGAACTAAACATAACCAAATCAATCCACTCTAGGGTTCTACTCATCAGCCAATAGTCTCTAGGCACCGAGTATTACTCAAAAGTCAGAAATTGGTGAAGTCTTTTGTCAGGAAGTTCTAGAAGCTAGATTAGAAAAGGTTGGGAAATATTCATTTCTGACTTCTTTTTTATATATGTATATATTTCTTTGTTGCTTTCAGGCTACTCCAAGGTTAAGTGAAGACAAGGTGAAGCAATGTAGATCCCAGGTTGAAGGGAGAATATCCTCCAAAGGGAGTTGCTAAGGTTGACATTTTATCCCTTGTACACGTCTCTGTGAATGATGTTTTACATTAATTTGTTCATCTTTTATTGATGTAATCCCATTCTCTTTGACACCCTCTGCAGCTTGCTGCAGTGGCAGCTCTATGTGCAGTACGAAGCAGAGTTCAGGCCCAACATGAGCATCGTTGTGAAGGCGCGCCTCTCCTTCAACAAAGACCTGCACCAGCCCCCTGCAGAGCAAGCCCCGGAACCTGTGAGCTGAAACTAGTCACATGTGAAGGACCCTCGGCTTACATTCAATCAGCACATTCTATGAGTCATTGGGAGTGATTTTGACATTTGTTCTGTAGCATTCTCAATTGGGTACAACATACATGAACTTGCCCGCCGTATGTGTCCACAGTTCGTGGCTTTTATGTTGGCACCACACAAATGGTATATGCAGTAGGCTCGAAGTTGCTTTTACCTTCTCTACCAATACCAACTGTTTGTAGGTTTCAGAACTCGCCGCTTGAAAAATAGATGAAAATGATCTGGACTTTTTCCTGGCCCTGTTGGTGTTGGATCCTTTTTGAGTCGGGGCTGCGCCTCCATAAAGTAGGGATTTGAGTTGGGGCCCTGATGGATTAAGTGTTTTTGTGTGTGCGCAAAAAGTAAGAGTAGGTACATGTTTAGATCTCTGCCTAGAGTCTTTACTGAGTGAACCGATCCTAGAAATAATGTCCAAGGATGCCCCGCTACTGAAGAGATATTTGCAGTTGCAGCGCCCGTCAGCTTAAGCAACTCTGACTATAAAATGATTTTCAAACACACAAAATAAAAAAGGAGCTGGCTGCCTGCCAGCTTGCCATTGCTACGCTGCTCTGCTAGCGCAGCCATCGTTGCTGCGCTGTGCTGCCGCTCCAGCCCGCACTATGCCATTGTGCATTGTGCAGGCAACACCGTGCGCGCACCAGTCCACGCGGCCGCGCCGCCGCTCCAACCCGTCGTTGCTGCAAGGTGCATTTGCATCGTACCAGTCTTGCCCGTCGGGAAGTCGTGTGTGCCTCCATGGCTGTGTGAAGGAGAAAGAAGGAAAGATGAGAGATTGAGAGAGAAAAATAACCGGAAATCTTTCCCTTCTCGAAAGGGAAGCGTCCTTCGACCACCCCTATCAGCGTTCCATCTGAGCAGGCTAGCGGCCCATGAAGCGCGGCCCAGCAACATGTGTCTTTCGCCTGTACATGGACAGCTGCGCTCTCGTATGGCTGCCAACTGCTACGTGATGGCCCAGTCGCATGCTCGCGGCCCAACAGAGTGTTTCCTTAGGTATAGCCGTATAGGTGTTCCGTCGGTGAGTTTTTCTTTTTCCTTTTTCCTTTTTTTGTCCGTGTTGTTTTATTATTTATTATTTTACTTTTATTTTTATTTTTTCAATGTTATTATTAGTATTCTTTTATTTCTTGTTTATATTTTTATTTATTTTTGTTATATGTTATTGATTTTCTTTTTCTTCCCTTTCATTCATTTATCGCCCCTTCTCTTTCTCTCTTTTTTTGTTATTTTTTCATTCTTTTCATTTTGTTTATTCTTTTTCCACTTTATGTTACCCTATTATTTTTTTTATTTTATTTTTATTTGTTTCTTTCTTTGCTTTCATTTAGTTTTTTTCACTCTTCCTTGTTTTCTTATCTTCTTATTTTTGTTCTACGATGTATATACTGTTGTTCAATTAACATATTTTTGATATTTTATGTTATTGTGTCATGTCGCTTACTGTACACATTATGTTTTATGTGTATCTAAGATGTTCACTAAGTATGCATATGATGTTCTAGGATATACTTAGTGTTGTTCACTTATAATATATATATGTGATGTTCTATAATATTCCGAGTGATGTTCCATGGTATATCTAGTGATGTTCACTTAGTATACATATGATGTTCTAAGTTGTATTTAGTATTGTTTAGGTATTATATATGCGATGTTCTATGATGTCTTTACTATTGTTCTATGGTGTTTCTAGGGATGTTCAATTGGTATATTGTTGATGTTCAAAAATTTTTAAGCGTGGTTCACATACTATATATACGTGATGCTTACTTAGTATTATACATATGATGTTCTATGCTATATTTTTCGATGTTCGCCTAGTGTTAATGTGATGTTCTACGATGTATTTGTGATGTTCGGTTGTACATATTAATGTTCTACAATATATATTTATTTTTGGTAGCATTTGTTTTCTTTTTATTTTTACTGTAAATAAATAATTAATTCACCAATTTATTTTTATTTTTTTAGTGTCATGATATATGTGATATATTAACGAATAATGCGAAGTTTCCCTTTTGTCTTTCCCTTTTAAGTATAAAATATTTTTGTGATGACTAGATACTTTTATAAAATTTAAAAAGGTCGGATGTGTTTAAGAAGATACGTATTGCACTACTAGTACAAACATCCACTTGGTGTGGTGGTAGAGACTATTTCTGAATCAATTGCTCGCATGCTCAAATTTATGAGCGACTATTTTTGCTTCTATTATTTCACTTTTTATTAATGTATCGGTTAAGTTCCATCATCACCCAATCTGGGCCGGAATCACGCGATCTGCCGGAAATACGCGTTGCCGCGAGTGTTGGACGGGATGCCGAGCTGGGTCGGAATTGTGCTATCTGGGCCAGAAGTGCGCGCAAGCGTGGGCGGGAGGCTGAGTTGGCCGGAATTGCGCGGGGCGGGAAAATAAGTTGGGCCTGAAACATGCGAGCGCGCGACAAGAAAGAAAATAACTCCCCTGGTCGAAATGCGGTTGGTTTTCGACCAGGTCACGGCTCGTAGCACGACCCAAAAATAACGGAGGAGAGATAAGACAAACGAGAGACAAAATTGGAGGAGAGAAAAAGGTTTGATATGTGGGTTATTCGGTTGATGGTTCCGACTTGATGTTGTTTTTATGATAGAAGAAAAAACATTGTATACTATACCTATCGGCTGATGGTTTCCTAATTCAAATTTGGTTACCGCTCACCAAATTTTATCGAGGGCAGAAATTTTGAAAATAACACTTCTAGGTTAAGATAGTGGCTCCAGAAAATTTGGCTCTTTTAATATTACTGTTCTGAAAATACTTGTATTTGTTGGGGCAGCTTTAATTAACCGTCCGCGTCAAAATATATTTGCGGGGATGGTTCATTAGCTATATAGATACCCGTTCACTAGAATCGGCGAGTGGAGAAAGGGAGTGTCTTCACACGGCGGCACACCCAAAGCGGCGAGCTTGTGTCCTCGCAGCCTACGTGAGGCGAGCGGACCCGTGCAAGACGGGGGGTGGGAAGCGGCGCGGGGTCCATGAGCGTGAGTTGTTACTCGCGACAGTGAGAGGAAAGAGGAGATGCGGCACGGTAGGGAAGAAGGCCGTAGAGTGGTGTTGACTTAGGGTTGGGAGTTTTATTGGGTCGTAAGGATTTTGGCCTTTTAGTCTTGGAGCGGCCGGTACTGTGTTGTGCCCATGCCGGGCCACGTGCCTAGGGTGCAACCCTGTGCACGGCCTGCTCCTCGTGCCATGCCAATCCAGCCCGTAGGTCACCGGGCCGGCCGGGCAAAAACCGAGCCTCGTGTCGAGCCAACGGGCTCAAGTTGCATGGCCATATGTATCTCTGACAAAGGGAGCAAATTTCTAGGGACAATTGAATGCTCATCTCTTCCATCGTCTCTCTTCTAAAAACACGTCCCATAGAGAAGGTGCAATTGTCTCTCTAAATCGTTTACAACCGTCTTGTATTCCCCGGCAAAACTTTGGACTCCTAGTCCCATTCCAAGTCAATAAAAATTTTCCTTTTGGTCTAAGACAAGTGGACTAATGTTAGTCCAAATCAGCGGCTCTTATTGAAGAAATTGTACTTGAATGGCCAGCTAAGCTCGCCCAACAACATCGTTCTTTAAGCGGCCAAGATGTACCTTAGCCAAGTTGGTAACATTGTAAAGTCAACTTCAAATGCATTTTAAAATTCATGGAGTGGTGCACATAATTAAGCTGTTAATTGATCACACGACGACTTGGCGTTTACTAAGCATAACAGCGCACGTAGTCTATATGTATGATCAACGAACAATGGAGGCCTTGCTGTGCTCGCATCGTGGCCTTGCTGTCCTACTTCGCCTCGAGATCTGTTCTTGACTGATTCTTCACTTGCAGTGTCAACTGTGCAGGCTATAAATAGGAGCCACCAAAGTCACACATTCGCCAATTCAAGTTTACAATCCTAGTACACCAAACTCCAATGGAAGATCGTAGAATAATAATCCCCTGCATCGCCATTGTCTTCCTTGTCCTCGTCCTCATGCCGCCGCGAATGGTTAGAGCCGGCAAATATCCACGCCTGACCATGACCCCAAGGACACAGCAGCAGCTGCGTAAGTTCTTCAAGAACCACGCGTCGGACATGGCCGATCTCCTTCCCAGTCAAGGGCAGCAGGGCGGCAGCAGCTCCGACGATCAGAGCGAGCCTGGCAGTGGCCAGCAGGGCAGCAAGCCGGCCGGCGACGGGAGCAACGGCGCTGGGCAGGCCCCGGCCACCAACGCCGGCATGTACCTGTACAGCTACCAAGTGGGCACGCCCCCACAGAGCGTGACGGGCGCGCTGGACATCTCCAGCGACCTCGTGTGGACGCAGTGCGGCTCGTGCGCCACCTGCGGCGTCACACCGGCGGCCACGCCCTTCTACTCGACGCTGTCCACCACGATGGCGGTGGTGCGGTGCACGAGCGACGTGTGCCAGAACTTCGCCGAGCAGAACTGCAGCGCGGACCTCCCCGGGTGCGTCTACCTGTACATGTACAGAGGCGGCGAGGCCAACACCACCGGGTACCTCGCCACCGAGTCGTTCACGTTCGGTGACACCCGCGTGGACGACGTCGTCTTCGGGTGCGGCGTGGACAGCGTGGGCGACTTCGGCACCGCGGCTGGCGTGATCGGCCTCGGCAGGGGCCCCTCTCCCTGGTGTCGCAGCTCGACGCCGGGCGCTTCTCCTACTACTTCGCCCCCGACGGCGACACTGACGGTGACACCCAGAGCTTCATCCTCTTTGGAGACGACGCCACGCCGCAGACCAAGCGCGCCTTGACCACACCGCTCCTGGCCAGCGATGACTACCCCAACATCTACCTCGTCGGGCTGACCGACATACAGGTCGACGGCAAGGACCTCGGCATCCCGCGAGGGACGTTCGACCTCCGTAAGGACGGTTCCGGCGGTGTGGTCTTGAGCATCGCCGTCCCCGTCACGTTCCTCGAGGAGAGCGCGTACAAGCTCCTGAGGAAGGCGCTGGTGAGTCGGATACAGCTGCCCATATTGAACGGCTCGGCGCTTGGCCTCGACGTGTGCTACGAGAGCCAGTCGCTGGCATCGGCGAAGATCCCGGCCATGGCGCTCGTCTTCGACGGCAACGCCGTCATGGAGCTGGAGGTGGGGAACTACTTCTACATGGACGCCAGCAGCGGGCTAGAGTGCCTGACCATACTGCCGTCAACGGACGGGCACGTGTCTCTCCTCGGCAGCCTCATCCAGGCCGGCACGCATATGATCTACGACATCCATGGTTCGACGCTGGCGTTTGAATCGCTCCAGCAGGCGTCGCCGGCGTCACCGCCGGCGCCGAATAATTCCTATCAAGGGACGCCAGGGCATCGGCTGTCATCAGCTCCAACGCCACACATCTCGTTGCCGATGATCTTTGCCCATTTCTTGTGGGTCGCGGTGTACATGGTTTTATGATTTATCAATTGCCATACAAATTTGATGGTGAGTGGGAATAGTGCTCCACCAAAAGAGGGAAGGATCCAGCTCGCGAAAAATTAACCTATCTAAATTCTAAATCATGTAATTTCATATGTCATTTTAGCGTTTCCAAAATTTAGCGGTACAAAGAAAAAGACACTAGTTTTCTGTTATGTTCTGAAAATGAGAGTTATTGCCTTGTTGAGTACATATGTGTTTTCTCATCAAATGTAGAAGGGTATCTATAATTAAGGGCAGTCCTAATGAGACATTGACGATAGTTTATATCCTTCTTAGTTATGGTGATATCTTAGCAATTTGATGATATAGGAAAGAATTTATTGATGAGAGAGAGTACGAAACAAAGAAACCGTTTCTTTGTGAAGAAACAAAGTCATCACACGAACTAAACAGGAAGAAACTAAACATGAAGAAACTACTGATTTCCATCGCCACTCACGCGAATCCGTGCGCTGTGGCTCGAGCGAGTGCGCCCAGCCCAAGATACTGTTGATGCTTCTCCATCGATGTTGGCCTTCAATTCTTCCTCTAGCATCTCTTCGAGAAAGTAAAACCCTAAAGGCACACGCTCACCACGTGGTCCGAATTCACATTTGCTGACACACACACATATCTCAATGTGAATTTGCATTGAGATGTGTGCACACATCTCAAGCACTCAGACCGAGATGTGATGTGTGCACATCACAAAACGAATCTAATGGATCACGTTGTGAGAGCATGTGCCCTTGAGGGTAAAAAACTGCCTTCACATATCTTCCACGGTGAACACCTCTGCAGGATCAAAGTCTTCGCCATCTTGCAGCTCATCTTCTCAATCATGTGGCTCCATAGATACTAAACAGAACAGGCGGTGGAAGGGAAAAATGATACGTATTTAACATACAGCTACGTTCATGAGGCAACTGGTGTCAATTTAACATACAGCTTTTTTAGATAAAGAATTTAACATACAGCTACGTTAACATACAGTATTTTGGAGGACTACTAAGCTACGACGTTCGTGGTGGTCAACCTGACCTCGTCCTCGAACGGCGCTACGCAGCACCCGAGGCGGCGAGGCGTCACCATGCACTTCAATTGCTGCGCCATTGCGCCAACCGTCCCTGCGACCCTGCCGGCGTCCATAAATTGGGCAAATGTTTTACCAAGAACACAAACAGATTCGCCACCTCTACACTAGGCACTTGTGTAGAACTGGAGATTCCTGCCATCCAATCACCCACCATGCAAATGATCCGTCTATGCATCACCCAAGGACCAGATCAAACAGATCACTCGAGTGAGCAAATGGACAAATCACTCGATTCCAAAAACAAAAAGAGGAATCGAGTGAACGAAATAACCGATCACTCGAGTGATCGGATATAAGAAATCACTCGATTCACAAAGGAAAGAGGAATCGAGTGATTGAAAATGACAAATCACTCAAATAAAATACAAAAACCAGAAAAAGAACAGATTAGAGATGAAAATTAAATTTAATAATTTACAATATAGATTATACAAATTATCAAATATACAAATCAAGAAAATTTACACCAATATAAAACAAAATTTACACCATCAAACCAAATAATTTACAGTGACAAAAACAATGTAAATTAAGAAAATAAATGGTGTAAAAAATCATTCAAACATAACAGTGATATCAAGATGAAGCTATCTACAGTTACAAAAATTACTATCCCTACATAGAAAGAAATCCATGAGAAATCACCAAATGAGCCAATGTAATGACAAAGATATCAAAGAAATAAGATCAGAGAAAAGTATGTACCATTTGATTTGAGGTCAGTAGTAGAAGGAATGTAGGAACACATAATGAAGATGATGAGAAGCTAAAACTATATCACTGCAAATATAACTGGAAAGAATAAAGTAAAAATGAAATTAAAACTATATCACAGAGATAGCATTCCCCCTGAATGTAGCAACATAACTTACTAGAGGAAATTCCACTTTGGATGCTATTCACAGATATGTTGGCTGAAGCCAATAATGATCTGAAATGAAAAGAAAAAAAGAGAGATCAATGTCCTTAAAATGGAAGGCAAATAAGAAGAATAAGACAGATATGAAGATGATAACAATGGAAGACAAATAAAAATGGACAAAAATGTGAAGATGTTTTCTATGGAAGCCAAATAAGAAGAATAACACAGATGAGAAGATGATTTCTATGGAAGCCAAATAAGAAGAATAAAAACAGATATAAAGATGTTTTCTATGGAAGCCAAATAAAGAAGAATAACAAAGATATGAAGATGCTTAAAATGGAAGAGAAAAAAATATGAAGATGTTTTCTATGGAAGCCAAATAAAAAGAATAAAACAGATATGAAGATGTTTTCTATGGAAGACAAATATGAAAATGAATAACAAGAATATCAAATGTTTTAAATAGCATGATGAAAAAAAAACAGTGGTGGGAAAACCAGCACCAATCAAACTAGAGCCTAGCAAGCAAAGATTAACCTGCAATCAACCATGAAAAACTGAAGATGTTTATCCAAAAAAAAAAAATGGAAGGTTGCAAAAGAAGTGAAGATTTGATGAGTCATGGACAAATATGAAGATGTTTTCAAAAAAAAAACATTACATGATACATAATTTAC